>KE598621.1:16273-255090 GCA_000444155.1 Cladonia macilenta KoLRI003786 | reverse complement strand
TAGGAAAGGGGGGCGCGCGGGGTTGTGGCGGATGGGGGATGATGGATTGGTTTGTAGGGGGAAGTGGGTTTCAGGGGGCTTTATGACATGCTAGAAAGTGGAGAGAGGGAGACTGTGGTGGTTAGATGGGGAATTGGAGTTTGTATGCTCTGGAGGTGTTAGTGAGTTATAGATAGTCCACCTTTTTGGACTTGACTCCAGTACAACTGGGTTCGCTGTCTTCTTCTCTGGGCTGGATTTTCAGGAGCTAATTCGCTGATCATGTTCAGCAGCAGAATTTGTGACTTGAACAAGAGAGAAATGTCTTCAATCAGCTAGAAACATGCCCGCGTATTGATGGTTTACCAATCATTGAATGTGAGTGAGCATTGTGTGAGGCTAAGTGCTACGTTGAGAAAGAGGACTACAAAGACCGAATTTTCTGAACGGAAAGACAAACTATCTACGTCTAAAAAACCCCATTCTTGGCTCTATGTCCCACTTTTAGGTGCGCGTCTAGATCTTTGAACACTGAATCTATAACCTTGCAAACCCTTTCAACAATCTCCTCCACATCCTTTTCCGTGACCGTAAACGGAGGCGCAAGCAGGAAGTGATCGCCGTTCCATCCATCAGCTGCTCCTGTTGCTGCGAAAAGACTGATGTCATACGCTTTTTCAAGGCCTTTGCCTCCCATGCGCTTAGCAACCTCTAATTCGGCGCTGAAGGGCTCTTTTGTTGTTTTGTCGGCCACGAATTCGATTGCCCAGAAGAGGCCGCGGCCGCGGATATCGCCAACGTGTGGGTGATTACCCAGGCGATTTCGAAGCAGATTCTCAAGGTAGACGCCCATACGGGCGACATTTGCTACCAAATCCTGTTCTTTGATGATATATTGGACTTCCAAGGCCGCGGCGCAGCTTGGCGGTAGAGATTGATAAGTTTGGCCGTGGGGAAAATATCCACTTCCTTCTTTCAGCGTGTCGATTACGCGATTGCTGACGAGTAGAGCTGAAATCGGTGCGTATCCAGAAGCCAGAGTCTTACCAATTGCTTGGAGATCCGGGACAACGCCCTCTTGCTCCCAGGCGTGGAGGGTGCCGGTGCGGCCCATTCCACACATGATCTCGTCGAAGATCAGAAGAGCGCCGTACCGCTCACATACGGTTTTAATAGCTTGGAAATAGCCTGGAACGGCGTTTACACACCCAAGTGCCTGGAACGAGCGCATCAATGAATGGTGAATTGCCTTCCCAGAGACCTTGACTTACAGTGCCCACCATTGGTTCCACAATGAAACCACAGACGGTCTCTGGACCTACTCTTTGGAATTCGTCGTCGAGCTCTTGGGCAAGTCGAGCTACATATTGCTCTGCGTTCTCGTCGCCAAGCAAGCCCCGGTAAGGATGGCACGCCGATACCCGAGATACATTGTCGGCCAATAGAGGCTCGAATGGATACTTTCTTATTTTAAAATCACCAAGGGCTAGAGTAGCAACAGTCGAGCCATGCCAAGACCCCTCTCTCGCAATAAAGCGATGTCGAGGGGAATGCGAATCCGATTCCAGGAAGTACTGCCGAGCGAGCTTTATGGCTGCTTCCATAGCTTCCGATCCTGACAAGGTTTGTATTAGTATCAGCTGCAAAAAGGGGGCTGTTGTAAGCGAACCAGAGCCCAGTATGCACGCTCGTGCCATCTTTCCACCGGTAGAGTCTACAAGGAAGTCTGCCAGCTGTTCTGCACATGCAGTCTTAAAGAAGCCCGGATGGCAGTACTCCACTTCATCCAGCTGTGCAGCAATTGCCTTCTTTACGCGGTTGTTACCGTGGCCGATGGCTGAGACCGCTGCACCGCCTGTTGCGTCGAGGATCCGTTGGCCATTTGCTAGGTTTATGTACAAGCCTGCAGCAGAATCCACCTTCAGGTATGGGGGATCGTGCGAGTGCTTGTAGAGATAGCTATTGTTGACTTCTTCTCCTAGAGAACCCATCTTGAATAAACACAACGTACACAGAGAAATACAAATTTAACGACGGAGCAACGCAAAAGAAAGGTGCGAACCGACGTACACGCTGCCTTTAAGCAATCCTTCTCACTTTTGCCCCCCAATTCGGCTCATGCAAGAAGATTCCTTTGAACCATGATAGTGGTCGCTCATCGTCACCGAATCAGGCCGTGGAGTTAATTTGGGCTGTTCTCGACGCACTGTAGCGTAGCACCGCTCAAGAACGGTCACGGCTAGAACCTAGTAAACCCTCGCACCCCTGTCAAATTGATCATGTCCAGCCGAGATCTTCCACCATTTTGACAGCGTGTCTCGTTGTACGAAGCCTCATTCGACGTCGGTAAGCATATCGAACGAAAGCTGCCAAACTCTCGGCCAACTTTAGTATCACCTCTTTATTGCATTGAGATCGCCTTAGTCTCCCGTGCATACGTGGTTTATTCTTTGACTTTAGCAAGATGTGAAACTTAAGATTAGCCATGAGCGGACATCGMACGGTCTGCGACTGACAGGTAAGAATGCGAGCATGGGCGGCTCGCAACGCAAAGGCAAAGGCGGACATTTCTGAATTCGATCTACTTTGAAACTAGTAGTCTCAACATGAAAAGCCAGCCAGGCAGCCGCAAGTCTTCAAGAAACGACAGCTTCTCAGTAGTGCAATAGCACCAAAGTGGAGCGTTAGAGAGACGTTGTCCTAAGAGTCACTTAAGGAGGCTGCCCGCAAACACTCGGTTATGATAGGAGGTGCATGCAGGCCGGATCTCTAGATTGCGGGCACCAATCTCTTCTTCGATTCTAAGCGAATAAGATTCCATGCGACATGGCTGTAGCTTTATACAATTTGTCTTGAGCCGCATAGAGTATATTGCATGCGCGGGGTAGCGAAAGCCTTATTCAAAATTGAACTCTATTGAGWATGCTTATTTAAAAGGTCCAGAAAATTGGACGTAGAAAGCACTTTGTATGCTTCCTAAATTTGTCACCGGGGACAGTACACCGGGGTGACATTTTTGGACATATTGTGATATGTGTAGAAGAACAAGTGTGAGATGCCGGGCGAGATAGATAGTTGGGTGATCGTCCTTGGCGGCAAGCCTCCCGAGCACCCTAAAGCTAGCCTAAGCGAAGGCAACCTTTAGCGGCTATCGGAGCTAGCCGCGATTGGTTGTCACTCAGAAGGCCAGTAATAGCGCAGTGTGATCAGAGCGCTGTAACAGTTATGGTGAACCCACAACCACAACTGGTCAAGAGCAAGGAGACTATCACATACCCGACTAATGATACGTCCTCGAACAAGCTCTTGGCGTCAGCGATCAATTATTCTAATTGGATCAGCCTTCGATTGTTATCTCATAAGGGTAATGACGAGACAAAGGTATCATCAATTGAGAGCACGCCGCATGGAATGAGTTGTTTATGTGCAGCATGATGGCGAGGATCGCCTGCCTCCTCGGCTTGTGCCTCCATTTTTTTAAATGACCTAGTCGAGACTTGACCGCCTATTGTGACCGAATATCTCCGTTCAAATGGAAGCTACTTCCGCACGAGCTGCTCCTGCTAGATCAAATTGACACATACATTTGAGATGTCCATACCTTCTCCGAGAGTGGCGTGATGGCGTTTGATGTCACTTCCGGAGGTTGGCGTGATCGCTATCTTCTTCTCTCTGCTCCGGATGGTATCATTATCTCACTGAGCGTCCATTTCGTCTTCTATTTTCTTGCGTCGTCTTTGCAGTCGATGCAATGGGCCGTCAATGGTATTCATATAGAGACGATTTAAATTGGCCCACACAACCTGTACTGCTAGATTTTAGATCATCAAAATGGCTCATTGGTTTTACAGTCTTTGTTGCAGCTTTCAATGTATGTAATCCATACAGCCCCTCTCACTGTCTCCTCAACCATATTTTGAGCAAAGGCTGACATCACGATTCTCAGGATGGATTCGGTTATGGCGCTGTAAGACATAGCTACTGATATGGGCATCACGCCTTAATTCATCATATTTCGAACCAARCTCACATTTCGTAGGTAGTTCCCGTACTTCCGTTTTCTCTGGTTGACAGATCCGGAGTCGCTGAGAAAGATGGTCAGTCAGACCAACAATCCCCATTGTTCTCGACTGATGTGAGTACAGTCCAATTCTGGCTTTCGGCTCTTTTAGTAGCCTTTGGACTGTCCTTGACCTTCGCCGCACGCAAGTCCATCCCCAATCTTGGGCTCTACAACAGCTGACAAGGAGCAGCAATCACTGCTTGGGGTTCTGACAAACTTGGATCTCGACAGACGCCTCTCCTTCTGGGAAGTGCATTGGCAATAATTGGAACCATCATATTTTGTGTTGCCCGGGCACCATGGGTGCTGGTAGTGGCACGAATATGTCAAGGCTCCTCCAATGGTGCTGTCTACTCTGCTGGCTTACCATTGATTGCGGATAGTGTGAGTGCCGATGAAGTTGGCTCCTGGTACGCACCCCGATCATGTCTCCAGTCATACAATTTCGATCTGCTAATCAAATCTAAGGATGGGCTTCGTATTCAGCGGCATGACCGGTGGATTTCTCGTTGCTCCCTTCCTTGCAGGCATCGTCTATGATAATACCGGTTACTTCGAGGTCTTTATTCTCGTTCTTGGAGTCCTTGCCTTCGATTTCTTTCTCCGAGCAATAATAATTGAGAAGAAAAGCGCTGCAAAATGGCACGAGGCCGGATCCAAACCCGCCACCACAGCCGCTGTCCAAGAAAGACCCCGAAATGGATATAACAACATCCGGTACAGTAATGGCAACGGCCATAGCGCTGGTAACGGCTACAAGGCGACCGACAGCGCGGCACAGATTGGAGGAATATCGCAAGGGGATTCAGATGCAGAGCATGATGAGACATCGCCTCTTATTCGCCATATCTCATCTTCGCCGCAAGATGAGCCTTCCAAGCCCAAGTCTTTGTTCGCCAGGCTATTTCCTAAAATGGCAGTCCTCCTTAGCTCTCCAAGATTAGATGTGGCGGTATATGGATGTTTTACTTACATGACAATTGTCGCATCATTTGATGCATGCCTCCCACTATTCGTAAAGCGCCAATTCAACTGGAACTCCTCGGGCGTTGGCCTCATCTTCCTGGCTCTTACCGCACCTGCACTATTTGGGACAGCCTTTGGAGCTCTATCAGATCGCTGCGGACCTAAGAAGGTGTCACTCATTGGCTTCGGAATCGCCACACCCTCCCTTGCCCTTTTGGCATTCATCAACGATAATAGCCTCGTCCACAAAGTTTTCCTGGCCGTGCTCCTCGTTTCGGTCGGTTAGTTCTTTCGTCCAATACCTATCATTCCCGGGCTTCAAAGGCTGATATATCGTACAGGCATCGGAGTCAATCTCATTCTGACACCACTTGCAGCCGACATGCTTTACGAGTCTGAGCTTCTCGAGAAAGAGCACAAAGATGTGTTTGGAAGAGCAGGGGCTCACGCACAGGTTTACTCGTTGCTTTGTGCGGCTTTGGGATTTGCTACCGCCGTGGGACCTGCCTGGTCAGGCCTCATCTATGAAGCGGTGAGTTGGAAAATCATGATGATAGCACTGGCTGCTATCTGCGTTCTGGGCAGTATTGGGGTTGTTTTCTATACTGGTGGAACTGTGGAGAAGAACGGTAACCAGGATAAGATGCCTGATGATACATATCAGAGAGTGTAGTCATATCATTAGACGTGGTTTTTCTTTGAGTGTTACCTTATATAGATCAGAGCCTCCCAACTCTCAACTCTGGGGAATAGAATCCGAACCTTAGTCGGATTAGAACGTTTGGATGGCCAATGGCTGTGGAAGCTATTCTCTGCCAAGGCTAACCGATGGCCCTAAGCAAAAATCAGCCATGACTTCAAACCAACCTCATCCCATCCGTCTCTTTGCTTGCAGGATGCTCATGAAGACGTGCACTAGCACTCAGTACGGCATCGCTAACCATACTTTGCTGACCTGATCCCTGTACCTAGGATCATTGCACCGAACAATGTGCAGGCCCATCCATCCGCGTGAGGACGCCAGGAACACACCACCAATCAACTTTCCAACAAGGATGGCGAGCGCCTCAGGGAGGAGCAGCATGCCCATCTTTGATCCTACTACGTCCAAATTAGGACTCACATCTGCATGAATGACAGAGGTGACGGTTGTGATAGCTTCGGCAAAGGACCCATGGACAATACTGAGTAGGAACAGGCCGACGGCGTCCTGGGTGCCAAACTAAGCAAATGCGAGCATACTCGTTAAAAGAATGAAAAGGGTCACTACGTTCAAAGCATAAATCTGGTCAGCAATGTACAACAGTATCTACTGTCCCGTATTAGGCCGCATTGGTACTACTGCATCGCTGACACCTCCAGGTAAGGAAGATCATTGCCTTTGGTTCCAGGTGCTATTACTGTCGTTTCCATCTCGACCAATCAGGGAAACTGGGTTAGTCGGATATGCATACTTAGCATCCTGGGAATACGGCAGTGTGCCCTTCAAGAAGCGCAAAGTGGCTAGCTCRCTGCAGCACGGAGTGCTAGACCTGGCAAAACATATGAAACAGAAAAGCCCAGATCTGCTGCAGACCCATGCGCGTCTCCATAGCGATTGAAGAAGAGCGCTGCGGCGTGACAGCAATCTTGCCACGAGGGCGTCGATTTATTGTCCCACTATGGAGGGATTGCAAGCTAGCAACCGGACCAATTCCAGGAGTCCCAGAAACTTGTAGGGGTCTGCATGAGAGAGCATGCTGATAACACAGTGTGGAAGGTCCTCTAAGGTAGCTTGGCGTGACCCGGGGGCTTGGTCCCTTTCCGTGCCGCTGAGAGCTTGTCATTGGAATGTCACCATGCAGGGCAGATGATGTGAAGTCGTAGTGCTGCGGCTGACCTCCGTCAGCGAAATTGGGGAACAAATACGGAGAGAGGTAAGGCACCTGAAGTTATCTTACGATTACTTCTAAAACGTTGTAAATTCGGAGAGTAAGTATGTCACGAGCAGACAACAAACAATCCTCACCTCCGTGACATGGAGCTCTTACCGTCATTCTCTCATCAATTTCTTTCTCTTCGCTCCTTGGGAGTGCCCATTAATTATCATTATGGGGTCCAGACGGGTCATCCCCTCACCACGAGAGACACTTATACCATTTCTATCGGAAAGCCAGGCTGCTGCGCTGCCTTATCCGCCCAACTTACTCCCAGGCGCTCGTGATGTCGAGACCCCCTACGGTGTGATGCGCGTATACGAGTGGGGCCCAGATGCCGGGAGAAAGGTCCTCTTAATTCACGGTGACACGACACCAGCACCAATATTGGGACCCATTGCCGCGGCTCTAGTACAGCTAGGCTGCAGGGTCATGATCATAGGTATGTGTATTAGCAGAGCCACCTCTCAGATCCTACACTGAGAGGCTCCATAGGCCGAGAATTCGCATACTTGTGACAACCCTGCTCTTGAGAGTCACATTTTCTACTCTCAAGATCTCTGACGTTAGGCTTATTCGATCCACACTGCAGATCTATGGGGCCGAGGATATTCTGACAGCCCAATCGGCGTGCCATATGACACTAGGCTTTTCTCGATGCAAATCCTCGTTGCCATAGCGTCGTCCACGCTGTCATGGTCCGGTGCGGCATCAGATGGGTTCTCGATCATAGGATACTCCCTTGGCGGTGCAATCACTATGTCTTTCGCCTCTCACTTTCCCTATCTCGTGAATGCAATCATCTTGATGGCTCCTGGAGGCCTACTTCGTCGCATGCCTGATGGGTATGACAGCATTTTCTTCCGCTATCCCTGGCTGACTCCGTTCTCTTATCTGAGAAAGCTTGTGGGCAATATCCTTGGTCTGTATTATACTGGCGAGGCGAGCAAAGTGATTCGGATCGATGAGGATAGCTCGACAGCCCTCGATGCATCGCAAGAGCTCCAGAGGACGACATTTGAGAGGCCAAACGTAGCTGCTATTGTGCAGTGGCAATTCGACCACCATCAAGGCTTTGTCCATAGCTTTGTCAACACCGTCAAACACGGCCCAATCATGCATCAGCACTCTGGGTGGAGCAACATCTGCGAAGTGATCAAAGGCACAACTTCACCCAGGCCTACCGCTACGCTGGCCAGTAAGATCAGCAATAGCAAAATACTCGTTCTTCTGGGAGATGCGGATAGAGTAATCGTGGCAAATGAACTGCACGAAGACTTAGGTCAAATGCTTGGTCCAGAGCATGTGGACTTCAGGACCGTTCCTGGCGATCACGAATTCCTCGGATCCAGCAGTACCGAGGTCATCAAACATATCTCTGAATTCTGGGAGCTTAACTTGGTAAGCTAAAGTATGGATCATAGCAGAGACCGTGAAACAGGCGGCGTAATAGCAATCGCCAAGCTATGGAGTCTTTGTTGAACAAATTCCTTCAGGCCCTATACTCTCAAAGTCCCCCGGAGTTAGGCTCCTTCCAGAAGTGTCTGGCGCATTGGAACAGTAAGCCCCGTGCTTTAAATCTATGACGCCCTATTAGCCCGCATATTTAAGCTATCCTGCACGAAGATACGGACAACTTTATTGTCTGCTGACTGCGTCGGTTTCTTTGCCGAACATGGTGGGATTCGGCGATGATCCTGCGAAAGTTTGACGAATATGGTTTTTCGGGCAACCAATAGGCGTGGTGTCTTCCAAGAACCATAACGCCGGAAATCGAATGAGAAACAGCCTCGCACAAATCATTCTTGCACAGTCAATGTGTAAGCTGCCACGCATTTAGCCATTACCAAAGTGGTGCACAATGCATTCTGTGACCTCGTAAGGCTGATGCCATCTCCATTTCCATGGCCGGGGGTGGAGTTCAAGCCAGCGGAGACAAGTCTCGACGCCTTCTATATTAAATTTGTCTGGTGCATCCTCCAAAGTCATGTCAAATCTATACTCTTGAATACATATTTCGTCGCCAAAATTCAAGTAACATCCCTATAACCTATGGCAGTCATAGTACCCAGAGCCCACATTACGGACGACAATTACGGCCCCATCATCAACATTGTAACATGGATCTTGCTGGTGGCTATGTTTCTCTCTGTTTGTGCGAAGGTAGCGCTCAAAGTCGTTACTTGTCGTACATTCGATACGGATGACGCAGTGTTGGTTCTCGCAATGGTATCTCTGTAGACTCCGTGGCATCATCCCTGCTAATGTTGTCTTATTAGTTTGTGAGCGCTGGACAGTCAATCTCTACCTCCATACAAGTCCTCAATGGCGTTGGGCGTCATCTAGATTCTCTGTCCAGGTCCCAAATAATGGCATCTGAAAAGGTAAGCAAACCGTCGATGCGAACCATTGACAGCAAAGTGATAATGAGGCAGGCCGGCTACTCGTCCGATCTACTTTTGATCATATGCTTGGGTGTTTCGAAAATCTCAATACTTATCCTACTCCTGCAAATTAGCCCCGTCACCTTACACAGGACACTGGCTGCAATGCTTGGAGGGTTCATAGTGATTTGGAGTATCTCAAGCCTTCTCGCAAGTGCCTTCCAATGTGATCTGCCGCGTGCATGGATGATTGTAGAAGGAAGGTGCTTCGACCAAGTACGCTGCTCTAGTTTCCAGAGCCAACAGACTCTCTCCTATATCGAGACAGACTGCTAAATCCGCAATAGATCTCATTCTGGACAACATATGGTGTCGTCAATATACTGACAGAAGTCGCGCTTGTAGGACTACCCATGTTCATTATATGGAAAGTTCATATAGCCACGAAACAGAAATTGGTTGTCATTGGTTGCTTTGCAATGCGCCTAACGTGCGATTGTCCTTCGACTTGCATAAATAATCCGTGCTGATGTTGTGCACAGCGTCGTCGGCGCTATCATAGCCCAGCTTCGTCTCCTCCACAAACTCCGGGGTTCGAAAGATATCACATATGACTCATGGTCCTACGTCTTGTCTACTCAATTTGTGCAGAACCTGAGCGTCATTACTGTGTGTATACCATACGTCAGGAATGTGCTCGTGGGACTTGAATCTGGGATGCTCCAAACGGGCGCATTCCATTTGCACAAACTCAGTGCTACAACTACAGAAAACACAGGAAGCCATCCAAGTGCAACCCCAAAAAGACAACAAAACAAAGCAACCTCGGGGCAGAGCGAAGACCCAGAGAACCCTCAGCCTTCACTCGCCATCAAGGGTGGACACAGATCAGATATAGGACCTTTTCACGCGAATAACACCGCTTTGATAGAGGCGAACACACCAACAGACGAGTGGGAGAGTGAAAGCCAGTCGAGCAGAGCGAAGATCATAAAGCAGACAACAGAGTGGAGGATTGACCGTCAAGCGGGGCTCAACGTCCCCTAAGGCTTAGGGTTGGCCAACGGAATTTGACTTCCTAAAGTCAATATCGCCAACCCTTTCAACTTCATGAACGTTTATGTATGCGCTATATATCCCGATTCAAGCGTCTCATAGTAGATGTGCTCATCTTCAAGCGGTCTAGGAGAGGATGTCATTGTCCTGGGCACTCGCTGATCGACCTTACACGTTATACAGATTGCCTTACATGTACAAGCCGTTATTGCTTGGATCACCGGCCTCACCAGAATAATGCAGCCAGATCTATCTACCAGGAACCCACATAATATATGCGCGAGTGCAGTGACATTCAAGAGCTGCGTCAAAAGAGACAGGTGGCATTAAAACTAGCCGCTAGAACTACCTAAGGTAAGGTGCCTTAGAGACCGGACCGTCACGAGGCAATCTACCTTAAAGTTGGACGCTACCTTACAAAGTATGTCCACCTCACGTAGCATCCATGTAATGTCAGCACTCGAAAAGCTTCTCTACCACCTTCGCTACTGCGCGTCGGAATAGGAAATACGAAGTTGAGAGGATCTGGGCCGGGGTCGCTCCAATCCGATTGGAAAAGTGCTGCAGTGGCGTCTCAAGCATCCACTGCAATCGATGCATGCTCTCCGTCAACGGGATGGCAGCATCGGCCGATTTGTACATCCTGTTCGATTGGAGGAAATGGTTGCAAGGTTGGTACATGATGCAGCGATAAGAGACGCATGCACCCACGTCTTGGGGACCCGCTGCAGTGGTCCTCTTTCCGCATCGCGAGCCAACCCCACCTCCCTGTGTAATGTTGCATCCTAAAGCCTTGCAACCCATGGCATTGTTCCTGACTAATCAAGTCATCCCCACGATGCTGCCGTCGCACTTCCCTCCTCTTTCCCTTCTCGTCTCCTCTGATTGTACAAAGCTATCTTCACTCGCCTGCTTGATACGTGGAATCGAGCCTTTGTGTCCAGATCTCCATCTGCGATCTCTGTTTCTGATGCTAGAATCGCGGCTTTCGGAAAAAGTTTCATCTAATCATGAATCAAGGGCAGGAGCTTGAGAATCTCGCCAGCTCTCATACCCACAACGCTGGCACATACTCAGATATTAGTGGACATCGATATCGCGGGAAAGATGAGCACGCATTGGCTCGACTTGGGAAGAAGCAAGTGCTCAAAGTAAGATGATGATGTTAGATGTCATTTCCAAGATGTTCATTCATTCTTAGCGTCGATTCGGGTTACTCTCTTTATTTGGCTTCAGCAGCACAATCTTAATTACCTGGGAAACCGTTCTAGGGTCAGAAAAAAACCACTCTGAGCTCCTGGGATCATAAGCTAACATTGGAGCCAGACTCTTCCAAGAAGCATTCCAGAAGTAATTACGAGTCTAAACATTAAGACGTATCTATAAACTGAGATCTACTCTAGTGGAGGTCCTGCCGGTCTCGTATACGGCTTCATCATCGCGTGGTTCAGCTCATTCTCGGTGTATATGGTCATCTCGGAAATGGCTTCGCTGTCCGTTCCACCTCCGCAAGTGTGAAAATCATGGACTGAGTGTACGCAGAGCTCCCACCGCTGGAGGACAATACTTTTGGGTCTCAATATTAGCGCCAAAGAAATACAAACGCTTTCTCAGCTACATTACAGGTACGACCGCTTCGACTCATCAAGGCACAGGCTTAGTGCCGATTCTTCGTCCTTAGCTCAACTCTTTCGACCCCTCCGACGACTGACCATCACTCAGGCTGGCTGACCTCCATTGCATGGGTGGCTGTTCTGGCTACAGGAAGTATCTATGTTGGAACTATCATACAGGGTTTAATCATTCTCAATAACCCCAACTATGATGCTCAGAAATGGCAGGGTACGCTTCTGTGTTGGGCAGTCATATTCCTGGCTGTATTCATCAATACCGTGGTCAGCGGCCTGCTACCGATCATTGAAGGCATCATCCTCGTCTTTCATATCCTGGGCTTCGTTGCTGTTCTTGTACCGCTGGTTTATCTGTCCCCACATGGCTCGGTAGCGAGCGTTTTTCGAACTTCTCTGAACGAGGGTGGATGGCCTACGCAAGGATTGTCGTATTGCGTAGGATTTATTGGAAATGTGGCTACTTTTGTCGGTAAGCGAAAGTTCTCCAATTGGAGAATCTGAAGCCTTCGTAATACTGATTTGCTGTACCTCTAGGCGCTGATGCTGCAGTCCATGTTCGTATGAGTGACCTGAAAGCTCGTGCCCAGCTAATCCGCACCAGATGTCAGAGGAGATTGAGAATGCTGACGTGAATGTACCCCGGGCGATAATTACCACAATGATACTCAACGGGGCCACAGGACTTGCCATCATGATTGCAGTACTCTTCTGTCTTGGTGATATCAATACTGTGCTTGTAAGTGGCCCTACTATGTACTGATAATTTATCTCTGATCCACGTGGAAGAAAACGCCGACTGGCTTTCCCTTTATTCAAGTATTCTACGACGGGACAGGATCTTATGCTGGAGCGACAGTCATGGCATCAATTGTAGCCGGCCTCATTTGGTGCGCCGTAATTGGTTTCCTTGCCACCGCATCCCGAATGATGTGGTCATTTGCTCGAGATCGCGGTGTTCCTTTTCATCGCTACATCAGCCTGGTGCGTATAGCACTTCCTCCCCTCCAGGAAAGCTAGAAAAAGAGACCAACAGATTCTCGCAGGTCGAGCCCCGAACCCGCATCCCTATGGTTGCTATCGGCCTTGTTACAATAATCCCAGCTCTCCTCGCGCTCATATATATCGGATCTTCCACCGTCTTTGAAGACGTAGTCTCTCTATCAACTTCAGGCCTCTACGCCTCATACTTCRTCCCCTGCTCTCTCCTCCTCTGGCGCCGCATCACCGGCCAAATCAAACCCTACTCCTCCCGCGACAACGAAAGCCCTCCCTTTCCCTCCGCCCCCCCTCTCCCAAACGGCAGCTTCTCGCCCTCCACCCCCTCCTCAGACGACGATGAAGTCGTCCAGCCAGAATTATCATGGGGCCCATGGCGCGTCCCGGGCCCCTTAGGAACGCTCAACAATGCCTACGCATGTATATACACCATCTTCGTAATGTTTTGGTCTTTTTGGCCGCCGGCGACGCCGACGACGCCGAGTACGATGAATTATGCTGTGCTGATGACTGGGGCGGCGATTCTTTTTAGTATGATTTATTATTGGGTTTGGGGGAAGAAGGGGTATTTGGGGCCGCTTGTTGAGAGGGAGGTTAGGGGGTTGGCGAAGAAGGTTGGGAAGGAGGGGGAGGAGTAGGATGGGTGGATAGGGGGTGGGGAATAGATGGTGGATTTTGGAGTGTGAGAGGGGTAGGTTGTAGAGATGAGGACATTGTAGGACTGGATCCCTACGGTGAAAGAATCGCCTTTCTCCCCAAAAACCCTTTTCCCCAATAACGCTCCCCGCACATTCATTCAAATGTCCCAATTGCTGCCCTACTGCTATCAGTACAGCAAAGATACACCTCGAACAACATTGACCCTTTCGATAAGAAACCTTAAGCGGAGTTGATCATACTGAATAGGCAGATGCCAACTTATTGTTTGAATAGAAACAGTTAATACACAAATTTCATGAATTTCCAAAAATCCTCAGAGAACCATTAGGGGCCAACAACTCAGCTTATCCAGCTCCCTTAAACACCGGTCCTTCGCCAAAAAAGAAAAGTCGTAATCCAACACCTACATCAATACCCCGGATCCACCTCACAAAGATGTTTCGGGCTCTCAAACCCCACCATATTCGCCCCCGCAATAAAACTTTGCGTCTGACCCAAATCCCCACTACAAATCGGTCCGCACCATATCGGCCTGCTATTAATCGAACTATACGGCTGCAATATATACTGTTTATCTTGGTAATTAGCGGTGATGGCGCTGCTGACGTCGCAGACGGGGATGGTGAATGTTCCTTCCCAGCTGGGACCTTGGGCACCGGGGTTGCGCCATTGGGATCGCAGGGCGGACTGGACGCGGGTGTAGGCTGTGGTGGTGGTGTAGTTGTAGCCGGCTACGTTGTAGGCGTCGAGGGAAGAGTTTATGATGTCCTTGAGGGGGTGTTAGTGAGATGTGATGGGCTTCTAGGATGGGGGGGTGGGGGGTTTGCAAACCGCGACTGTGACACCGGTGTAATCGCCTGTGCCGAGGGAGTCGGCTCCGGGAGGCATGGTGACCCAGCCCCATTGGTGCGATGTTACGGATATTACATTGTCTTCTTGCCTGTATGATGCTATTAGTCGGATAACTCATTCAATGCCTAGCACTTTCGACCTGGATATGGTCGAGACATACCAATAATACAAATACCAAGCCTGGCCATTTCTGCAGACACTATAGTTCTGTGGGCCTGAACCAATACCTTGGCCATCGCCACAGGCTCCACCACCCATTATGAAGATCTTTTGTACTCGGTATACTGTATCTCTTGCTGTCAGTACTTACATCAGAAGCAATGCAATGGTTTTGTCATTGGTGGGTTTCGATGAACATGTCATGTGGCAAGAGTACATAAACCTCAGTCAAAGCGGTAACGAATGAAATGATTTTGCGGCTTGACTTACATTCGTTAACAGCGTTACCGATTAAGAATGCATTCATAGCATTAGTGACTCCATTAATGTCAACGCCGCCAAAATCAACAAACGTCCCACCCTCAAAGTAAGATCTGATATCCCCAGTGTTGTCGTAGTTTTGACCTTGCATTAACTGGTTATTAGCTGAAACAAATCCCTCCATGGCACCGACGACAATGGTACTGAGTTCCGAACCAAGTTGAGCAGAAGTTGAAAATGTATCATCCTGGTGTGTGCCAATGAGAGGTGAAGCTGCACCATAACTGCCACTGAATAGTGCGCTGGCCCCGCCAGCTACGACACCAGCTGCCTATGACAATATCCAAAGTCAATACGTATCCTTATATATTGCGACTAAGAAGCACGATCTTGGAAAGCAAGTCGTAGGTGAATGATCTTCAGCTGCGCACACAGTGACCGTGCATGGCATCGCCTACTGAGGAGACACTTACCGTAGGACCTAACCCCGCAAATGCTCCAATCAATCCAATGATCGTCCCAAGCGCATTGAGAAGTTCCTTAAGTATTGTCGCAGCCTTGTCGTCTTTGTCTATATAGAAGGTCTCCGCCCAATTATCCTTAGACAGAGCCGCAGCTATAGCGCTTGTTGTGAAAGCCTGGCCTAGACCGGTGAAGTAACTGTGGAATCGATTCAACGACTCCATAACATAATAGGCCTGCTGAACATCAGGGTTATTGTTCAATGTAACTATATCACATGGATTGAAATCGCAATCACTGGTAGATCCATCGGTCTGACAGTTGAAATCCGGATTCCCAATTGCCCAGTTTCCGAAAGCTCCKGCAAAGCCATAGCTATTGGACGTGATAGCTGAGGAGTAATTGGTCCACCAGCTATTGAGCCAGGAGTCCATATTGATTGCATTCCAATCGGCTATAGTTTGACCGTAAAAGGCGGAGACTGCTCCGCATCCGGAGGTCGCAGTAGCCGCTGCTGATGATGATAAGGGATTCCTAGATTGAAGACTAGTAGATATTGTGGAGCCAGAGGACTTGATTGCTAAATTGGTAGGCTGGACGGTACCAGATGACGTGGTGACAGGATATGGAGGCGAAGAAGCAGTATTCATTGTGGAAGAAGTGAATCCGCTGCCCGAGATTGGTGACAGCCCGGTACCTGACGGCTGTAGCGATGCAATGCCTGACATCTGGGGTAGACTATGAACGGAACCTGCAAGAAAGACTAAACCACAAAGATTGAATGGTAAATTCATGGCAATGCGCAGGCGTCTCATGGGGATAAAAGACATAGCAGAACTAGAAGAAGGTATCAATGTACGACGAAAAATATCCTCATCAGTATACCTGTTACCAGGMAATGCATCCTTCCTGCGGTAAGCTCAAGTATAAGCATGATAGAAAGGAGCTTTAGTAGAAGTACAGGTATGACCGTGGCATGAAACGAGATGATCCTAGGCCATGACGCAGGCCAATACCATGATGATCCCCTCAGCACGAACAGATGCTGAGGTTTAATGGGTACTAAACCGAAGGGATGAGGCTACGGCAAGGACGCATCCGCATACCATAGCATGGGAGCCGTAGTGTGATGCTGTAATAAGTAATAGCAGCCTTAGCAGGGCGGACATGCACGCAATCTACCTAGTGCGTGTGACAGATGTCAATAACATCAACAATGAATGGGGCGTTTGGAAGAAATAGTACACCTGGCCCCAAATGGTACGGCCATAAAGTTGTGGCACACATCGACTTAGCACATAATCGCACCAGATCTCCTTCCTTACTAGGCCTTGGATTCCGTATAGCTATGATTCTGTGCCAGTGATAGCTTCAACGAGATGGGGGCGAGTGTTTCAAGTCTCGGACGCAGCAGCAATTCACATTGCTCATAGCCAGAGCAGTGTCGCCTGATCAGTTGCTTGGTACGTCTCTTTGTAGCAGCGACTTGATCATTAGTATTCTTGTATCGTATCTCCGATTGAAGATTATGAGAGATTGCGTCTTGATAGATATGATTAACAATATCATACCCGCGACTGATAAAAGCTTTCTTTACTTGTTTCTGGAGTACACCTGGAACGGACTAACGGCGGAGGTCGTCATTCAAGATTTTGATGAGCGAGGAGGCATGCTTCAAGCTGATGAAGAAATGCTGCAGATTCACTAATTATCGGGCAGTAACTCAGAAGTCCATCGAGGAGGTGACCTTGGTGGGGGCGTTGTTGTTTCAACGCGGGAGGCACGGCGGCCCCGTGTAATTTGAGATCGAGATAAACTTCTTCTAGAACAACACACGCGGAACCTGTCCCATGAAACGCAGGTCGTGTCCGTATGCTATATGTTATTGTAGAGTACGTATCTCTACGCAGGTGTAGGGTTCCGAAGAGATGGAGAACGGAAATCGTTCCGCGGTGCGCGTCTGCCAAGTTTTGGTGATGCATTCGTATATTTTCTGCGTTGTAAGAGAATGGGCCATAAGTCATGCATGTAGGGACGAGAAATACTCAAGAGTGATATAATGTACGCGGTGAAAATTGTTGGTCAACACAGTTGGACTTAGAATTTTCAAAAGTCAGGGCCCGCCAAGAGCTCCCTCTATGCGTGACTTATGGCCCATTCTCTTACCAACTTGCGTTGCCGCCATTTATCTTTGTACTTGTCTGCGACGTGAGCGTGGAGGTACATCTACTGGGCCGAGCCTCTAGAGCCACTACAATTCTGAGAGAAAGCCTCGAAGCGTCATTCTTGCTGGGCGCTTCGCCATTCCTGGGTCTCCGTATACTTGTAAGAAGTCGTGATCAGAATTCAGTCTGCAACCAATAGCTGATATGTGGTGTACCACAGTATGATGGCTCGCAACAGTAAATTCCATTCCGAAGCCCACGAGCCATTACGAACTCACAAATCCCTTGAGCTCCAACACGACCATATCACCGGCCCCTTTACTTTCCTGAATCCTACCCGTGCTGCATACCGGCACAACCCAGCCTACGACAATGGCCTTGCGACTGCGAATGGGTCTGATGAAGAGAAGTCACCTAAGAGAGATGACGAGCAGGCCGCTTCAAATGTCAATTTCTACTGGCGATCCCGTGATAATCGCAAGGGGCGTCATGCTTTGATTGTTGATCCGTCGAACGACCCGAATGCAGCATACTTGGTGCCAAAGAATACTTCTTCGACGCGGGAAATCGTCAGGAATATTGTTCGTATGGTAACTTATTATCCTTACTGGGATGTGTCATGGTTGGTGGCTACAATCTTCACCTTGGGTTCAGCCGTCTGGGTCATCAATGCTTTCTTTTCATACTTGCCATTGGCGCAACCGCAGACGGAATTCAAGGACGAGGTGCTTACGGGTGGAGGGGTGACTGCGTTTATTGGAGCAACGATCTTCGAGATTGGAAGTGTGTTGCTGTTAATAGAGGCCGTGAATGAGAACCGTTCGGGATGTTTTGGGTGGGCATTGGAGAAAGTGATATCTGGCGGGGAGGGTGGACATAAGCTCAGATTACGGCCTGATAAGGATCGATGTACACACCATCATACTAATAAGGGAAATTTCGTTGGCAAAGGATCCGGTAAGTCTCCAAACATGTACCACATAATACACAATCATCAATATAGAACAGTCAAGGAACCAGCAAACGGTACCGTCAACGGTTCACAATATTCCACAGACGAAAAAGAAAAATCAGCCGCCAACAACAGCGTCGGCGACGGATGGGTGTGGTTTCCCTCATGGCACGAACTCAAAACCCATTACCTGCGAGAACTCGGCTTCCTTGCATCACTCGCTCAATTCTGCGGCGCTACCATCTTCTGGGTAAGCCACCCCATCCCCCATCTTCCCCATACCATTCAAATCCTCTATTCCTCTATAACAATCGAAATATGCAAACTAACAAACACGCAACCAGATATCTGGCTTCACCGCCCTCCCCGGCATCAACAACAAAATGTCGCAAGGTCTTCTAGACGGCATATACTGGGTCCCGCAAATGGTAGGCGGATCAGGCTTCATCATTTCAGGCTTGCTATATATGCTCGAGACGCAACCGAAGTGGTATGTCCCCGCTTGGGAAGTTCTGGGGTGGCATATTGGGTTTTGGAACCTTATAGGAGCGTTTGGATTTACGGTAAGCTCCCCCTTTCCCACTCTCCCCCCTCCTCCCCAATACAACCAAATGAAGATACATACTAAATCTAAATGATGGGAATTATAACGCTAACGTACGTATTTGTTGATAGCTCTGCGGCGCATTAGGACCCGCCTACGGCAACAGCGGCGCTGAATACGAAGCCTCTCTCGCGACTTTCTGGGGCAGTTGGGCCTTCCTGATTGGATCGACGATACAGTGGTATGAATCTCTAGACAAACATCCTGTAGAAACGCATGGCACGTGGCATACATCGTGATTTGAATCATTCAGCTGGCCTGATTGAGATCATCTCATCTAAAAGTTTTATGTATATAAAATACAATAATCATATATAATACATATATATGCTTGCATGACCCCAGTGCTAGTAGTTTTGTATTTAACATTTTTCACGCTTTCGTCCTTATGATAAAGGGATGTTTCAGGGCTTCAGCGGGCGTGCACCTCTTTTCCGGATTTAAGTTCAGGCAACGATCCAGCAGGTCGACAAAGAGGTTCAATTCCTTGATCTCGGCATCAGCCATGCCCTTCACATTGCCCATTAATCTCTGTTTCAGATCGCGCGTTGGCCGCGTAAAATTGAGAATTCGAACAACATCCTGCTCAGACGAGTCAGCTTGGCTGGTCGACATACATACTGGGGCCTTTGCATTTTGAAAAGCTTACCTTCCCTGTCAATTTGTCTTTTTCCACGCTTCTGAAATTCAGCAGATCGTCGAAATGGAAGGCGGCGAATTGAGCTTTCCGAAGTGTTTTGTGGCTGAACTTGCCTCGGCATTCCATGATTGCGCGGAGCATCTGATTGTTGCTTCGGCCTGTGAACAGGATCTTTCCTGTGTAGAGTTCGAACAAGGTACAACCGATTGACCAGACGTCGATGCCAAAGTCGTAAGGCATACCTAAGACTGCAACAAGTGTTAGGATACTACGTTGAATCTAGGTGGCATGTACTAACTAATTTCTGGAGCCCTGTAGAAGCGACTAACCAGGTACTGCGTGATTTCGTTTTCCGAGGCGTCGGATGCAGAACCAAGATCGCATATTTTCAACATGTTACGGGACTCGTTCACCTTCACCAGGTCACTATGGCTAACACAAGACACCGTGGAGAAGATACGTACGAGCACATTGTCCGGCTTGAGATCTGCGTGCAAGATGTTGCATTTGCGTAACAAACTCAAGCCCAGGAACATTTGTTGCGCGTAAGCTCTGACTGCTTTCAGATTGATACCAACGTCCCTGCCAAACTTCTTCAAGACTTCACGAAGATTGATACTACTATACGTCAGACTATGAGTTGAATGATTCTGCCCAGGGGTTTTACCTCAAATTTTCGAATACCATGCAAAGGTGGCCCTTATGCTCGAAGTACCTTTCAAGTCTTATCAAATGTTTCTTATCTTCTGGATCAGCCTGCGATAATTTTTGCAAGATCTCGATCTCCTTGAGCCCAGCCTTCTTCCTACGCAGATAGTCAGCATCAACACAGCAAAGCACAATGGAAGATGCTTACATCGTCTCATTATTCCTAATCAGCTTGATGGCCACAAGTCGCTTTGTCCTTTGATCTGTCGCACGTACTACCCCAGAGAACATACCCTTACCAAGATTTGATTGAACGTGGTACCGGTTGTCAAGCAACTCGCCAAGTATGACTTTATAGTAGCCTTCTGCGTCATCCCAGTCGTCTAGCATGCTCATATCAAGTGCTTTGGCTTGGGGGACCGGTACAGCCTTGGCAGACTCCTTCTCTTTCTTCTCGATTGTGAGAGGCGCCTCCGCAAAGATATCATCATCGCCGTCAGCAAACATGTCGAACTCGTCATTTCCTTTTGTCTCGGTGGTTTCGGTAACTTTAGCATCGGGGATGAGAACATCTTGATCGTTTATAGCGGTTTCATCATAAGCACCAGAAGATACTTCGTCTTTACGCTGGTATTGTTCATGACGCATTTTATCTTCCTGCATGTCCATTGTAGGATCATAGTCAGCCGCAGACGGTTCGTCTTCTTGTGCGGTTCCAGCCTCTACGGCACTGCTATTAGCAAGGTCTGTATCCTTGAGTACTACAAATTCAGTAGGCGACTCCTGGCCTGATGGAGCTATAGAGGTTATTGGCGGCGTCTTCTGCGGAGAAGCTAAGATAACACGTTACCATACGTCCGCTGTAGGAACGTCGTAACTTACTAGGCCCTTGCATTCCATCCTCTATCGCAGGTGATCTTGGCGTCGACGGCGCAGATTTGCTGTCTAGTGCTAACGCTTGTACTAACATTGGTGTAGCTTGACCTCTATGTTTAGCTTTGATAGCTTCGCGTTTCTTACGACGTTCTTCGATCAATGCTGCCTCATCAAGTAGTTGAGTATCCTGAAGCTGTGTAGCTCCATCTGCACCGGTATCAACGTGCAGTACATTGCTGCAGGAGGAGCCGTCAGCAGGTCTTTTACAAAGATATGGCGGAACATACTTAGCTCCAGATGGCTCATATTTTTCCAAGGAATCGTCAGCGTGCTGTGTCTGATTATTGTTGGATTCAGCATGATGCTTCACTTGTGCAGCGGCAACTGAGGAATGACCCCTATCGCTCACTGACTGTTCTTTTGAAAGCTTGCTCCTGCTTTCATGGTATACCCCGTTACTTGACTCATGCCAATTTTCCCTATGCCCACGACCGCCTCGAGACTTCGCTGTGTGTGTATCATGATCCGACTGGGATGTTCTTATGTGGCCAGGAGATCGGCTCCGTGTCTTTTGCCGTGCATCGCGAGGTCGTCCATTGGCATCTCGATAGGCGTTGCCTAGGCTTCGGCCGGGTCGATTGGCATCATGATAATGATCGCGTCCCCTTGACCGGCCACCGCCTGGCTGGTCTTCATAACGGACTTTGAAACGGCGAGGATCATTTCGGCTGCGGTCATAGTGGTCATCGGCAGGCAAGCGTTTCGCTCCTCGAGACTCTCTATATGGCGACCGAGACTCGGTACGAGACTTATTTCGTATTGGGGACCTTATTGGTGACGGGGATCGCGAGACTGATATACGTTTTCTGAATGGACGGTCAACGCTGGTGCCATTATTTGAAGCGAGCGCTTTAGTTGCCTTCTCTGAGTCTGATTCAATTATCTCACCCTCAGACGGGGAGGATGGTGGGGAGGAAGCCATCGTAAACCGATGACAGTGTCACTGTAGCTGAAGCTAGTCTGTACGTGGTGGTTGCTTTCGAATTAGCCACTGATGCTCAATTGTGGTAAGGCTTTGGTAAGAAGCCCAACCAGTGTAATGTGTCCTTCCGACACTACCAAAAAACTATCCTCCCAGAGTTCTCTCAGCACTGTTTTAGCCTTGAAAGGCTTGGTCCAAGGGACTTTGATGAATCCGTGCTTCGTGCGATGTAGGTCGTCATTCTCAATCCTTGGCTTGGAAGAGATGGTGAAGGCGGCAAGGCGGCTATTAGCGCGGGGCAGACTAGGTGTATGTGGTGGGGCTGAGCATTTTGCGAACTTTCAGATTACCTTGAGTTTATTACCACCCTCAACTCTGACAAACCTTTGCGAATCCTCTCCAAAACCCAAAATTCTCGTAATACAGCCCTTACCAGCACTACATCACGATGGGTGGTAACAGCAGAGAAGGTACTACTGGGCTCAGGCGCTCTCAAAAGCAAACGGCTGACTTGCGATTCAGGTGGAAAAGCCAAGCCTCTTAAGGCCCCCAAAAAGGAGAAGAAAGAGATGGATGAGGATGAAATAGCGTTTAGAGAGAAGCAGAAGGCTGGTGCGTGATTCGAGTCTTTATAAAACATCCGACTCTGACTTCGACCTCTAGATGCAAAGGCAAACAAGGAGATGGCAGAGAAGGCCAAAGGCAAAGGGCCGATGAACGCAGGGCAGCAGGGTATCAAGAAATCTGGAAAGAAATAGGGATAGCGAGCGATTCTTATAGGGATGATGGAGGTGTTGGGAGCGTTAGTTGGAGTTCCAGCCTGCTCTATGTTACGAGTTCATAGACTATTTCACGACAAAACAACTTTGACTACCTTGGTGGAAATTGCGACTCATTAACATAAGCTATGTGGGTATGCGGCTATCGTACAAAGTGTATCATCTATGTGAGCATTATCCTTCTAAGGTCGTAAAGACTGGCTCACATCTGCCGAGCCGAAGTTTGAAAKGCAGAGAAATCGAAGGATAGTCGCTGATGTGCATCAAATGTTTTCCAAAAACGCAGGTAGATATCCAGTCAATGGTCAAGTGGTCACCCTTCGGACCCAGATGCTTGTAGGCTCATAGAGCCCAAACTCGTCCTCCCGCTTCATAGCCCTGTGCAACTTCAGGCCTGTCTCATGCTCATCTTTTACGACATCAGCAAGCTCTTTGTTCAGACCCTCAACCGTCCTTTTGATTTCAGCTCTTGATGCCATATCATATGCAATCGAGCTTGGTTGTACAACGTGGGTCAGCTCATATATGACGGTCTGTAGATTACCTCTCCGACGGCGCAGGTTGTCCAGCTTGGCTGAAAGGCCTTCAACCCGAGAGACGGCTGCCTTTTCTGGAGGAGACTTTGGCAGAGCCTTGCGCCTGGTCTCCTGTGCCTGCGTTGGCGTGCTTACTTCTGTTGGCGTAGGCTTACGAGCAGCCACCCTTGAATTGGGCAATCCTGCGGGAGGCACGGGTCTTTTCCTATTGAGAATTGAGCTCGGTGGTGTTGGCATTGCTGGAGATTCTGAACCTATGACTGGAGTGTCCGGTGGACTGTCATGTACAGTAGTCGCATATGTTGTTGCACTGAACCGGCTGCGCGGTTCGTCTTGCAGATTCATATGCTGTAAACCAGCTCGGAACTTATCCTCAGTGTCTTTTGAGGCTGGGTGATCGTTCGGGTTGTTCTGGGCGACATTGACCATGGTTCGGAAGCTTTGGTCGTCCGCTTCTTGCCCAAGTGAATCGTGGGTACTTATTGTGGTGTCGCTTTGCGGCACAACTGGCGGG
The DNA here is from genome assembly GCA_000444155.1 of Cladonia macilenta KoLRI003786. Classification (NCBI taxonomy): domain Eukaryota; kingdom Fungi; phylum Ascomycota; class Lecanoromycetes; order Lecanorales; family Cladoniaceae; genus Cladonia; species Cladonia macilenta. The sequence continues at coordinate 231,009 of KE598621.1, read as the reverse complement.
GTCTGGGTCCTGATCTCTTCGGCTTTAGCAGTCCTGTTGTCTTGTATTTCCTCGTTGCTAGGGTTGCGCGCCAGTGGAGATCTCCGGTCTGGTCCTAGACCTGGACTATGATGTTGCGTTACTTCCTGAATGGCCGGTGGAGTGAAGTTCCTTGGAGTATCATCGCTTTTGTATTCGGGAGAGCTCCTGTGTTGTTCAATCGCTTTGTTATCGACCACAATGGAGGGTTGGATTGTTTGCTTTATCCTGCGCAAATTCAAAGGTTTCGGTGTTAGTGATGAAGCTAATGCTCTGTTCTCCACTGCTCTCTCCCTCTCCTTGTTCTCTTGTTGCTGCTTCTCCCTGCCCGCAGGAAAATTAGGAGCCTTGCCTGGCGGTAGGGGCTTGTCCGCGGGTGGAGTCACAATTTTATGCCGTCCACCAGCACCCTTCCATTCCGGTCGTACGATAGTAGCATTGTTGGGATCCCTGCTTGCTACTCTCTTTCGGCCGATTGGGGTGGTCCCTCCACTGATATGCGTAGAAGTCCCAAAACCGTCACTTAGTTTTCCTGGGGTGGGCTCCGCAATTAACCTCACCGCACTTGGAGTCGTTGAGGGTGGCTTTCCTCTTTCACTTGTAGTTGGTTCGCCAGAGTATACATCCCAATGAGTCAAGCTTGCACCCTGCTCAGGCGATTGGACGCTGGGCCGATTCCAAAATTTGCGAGTCGTCTTGGGGACTGGCAAATTACTGTTGAATCTGTTGGAAGCTGAGGGGGGCGAGCGATCTTGTACGAGACTCGAAGTATCTGATATTGGCGAAACATCGGGGCTACTTCTTCCGCCTCTTGTTTTATCGCCATTGTTCATAGGAGGGGAATCTGGAGGCGACACATCGTCAGGGTATAGGGAGGATGATCTTGTAGGGTGATCTGGTTTTGGTGAATGGTTGTTCATCTCAGGGGACGGCTGCGAATAGACTGAAGAGGTGGTAGGAACTTCGGACATTGGTCGATCTTTGTTCACCCCTGATGACGGCAACGCATTGCTTTGGACGCATTAGCTTGATAGGAACTGGGGTGGCTATTGGACAGAATTACAATGGCAGCGCTGGCAATTCTTTGAGAACGTCTTCAGTTCCTTTCCTTCCAAAAGCGGGTCTTGAGCTTATACTGAAGGATCCATTGTTGATGTTCGTGGAACTGATATTGTGGTTGCTATTGGTGGGTGTCTGGGGGGAAGGGGGCCACACTGCTGGCTCGGGAGGGCGATCTTTAGTGTTGATACGCTTCCACATTGTTACTTTGAGGAGGTTGTAGATCTCCAAGGAGGGTTCTTCACGAGTATTATTTCAACCGTGGTTGTGGAGGCCGTAAGCGGGGGAGCGGCAGAGTTGGGGCCAAGATGTGCATTGATTACTGAAAATGTCAAAGGAGCATAACAAAGACCCAGGATAATGACAGTCAGGCGCCGTTTGTGATGTGGTCATCGTTATTCACTGTGTAGCTGTATGGAAGTGCAGTAAACAAATAACAAATTCATTTCGCGAATAAATGAATGAATGAATAGTCGTCAGTCGGGATTTTGAGACACGCTGGCAGAGCGGAACACGGCTGAAACATCTAGCTCTAGGGAAGTCGCCAGGGCTGCCCCGCCGTTGGGTCGTCTAAGAATAGAGTTAAACCCGCATGCTCCATGGTCCCCGGCTGTGGGATTCTATACCACCACTCTTGTGACCTCTCTTCAATCTATATAACACTGAGCAAGTTTGACAACAGGCGCTTACGATAACCATGTCTGATCGTGAGTACGCAAGGCTCCTTCCCTAATGTGGATCCTGGCTCAGATGGACTAGAACAATCTTTCGTGGAAACCTCGGCTACCCAGGCGTGAGCTTTCTTCCGCTACCATATCCTTCTCCCGAAGCTCATCTTGTCTAACAGAGCTTCCATCGCATCGCCGATAAACCTGATCCTCTTCTCTCTGCTCGTCCTATTCGCATACTTCCGCCTCCGGGGAAGCCCACCACAAACTCTGCCCAAAGGCCCTGAACCCATTGTCTTCCGTACAACCCCCAGAGCAATCTTTCCGTCATGAGAGACGGTTTGGATGAGTATTAACTATCTGATAGGCACTTTCACCCCTCCCACCTTAAAGCCATACAATGGGGAGAACAACATGCCGGTGTATCTGGCAGTACGAGGCAGAGTCTTCGACGTGACGCCGGGGAGGAACTTCTACGGCCCAGGAGGCCCATATGAAAACTTCGCTGGTAGAGATGCAAGCCGAGGTCTTGCTTGCGGCAGCTTTGATGAGGACATGTTGACGAAAGATCTGAATGGCCCCTTGGATAACCTGAATGGATTGGGGGATGCTGAAATGGAGGCACTGCAGGGCTGGGAGGAGCGTTTCAACGAGAAATATCTGGTCGTGGGGAAGCTGGTCCCCGTGTCTGATGCTCCAAATGAGTCTGATGCTCCAAATGAGTCTTCTCGAACCCGGTGAATGATGGCTTCGCAACCTATGACTGGAGAAGGGTACGTTGCTGTATCTCCCCTAGAGGTTGATAGATGTATTTTCCCGATAGACGTCAGTTTGGCTATTTGAAATCTCAACGGAGACGGTTTCATCCAGTGGGTCGACCAGTTATCAAAAATATTCTCTGATGATGATATGCAGAATATAGCGTAAAAGCGCTTCTTACTTGAATGTCAAAGAGATATACTTATTAAGTTKTACCATAACAATGCCATGACTATATCCCCATATTTTTCTYGATAACACCTAGAGCAATGGGACTCTGACTTACTTCTTAATAGACAATCTTCGCCTCCGTATATACTTGAGGCTCATTAATAGTGGAGAAAATTGCGGCAAGGTCGATCATTCGAGATTGACAGGGGGCCCGGCCGTGGTTCAGGGTCCCACGTAAGTAACAGCACTCGACTGGTTTAACTACGACATCCATATCCACAACCACTACTATGTATTTACTGCCTGATGGTGTTGTATTCTGACTTTGCATATTCGGTGTACCCATAGTCTTTGTTGTTCAGCCGGTGTCGGTTGTGACCATGCGACCACAACGACATTCAATTAGATCACAGCTCATAGCGCTTGCTTACGGGCTCTGAGCCCCCTACCCACCCCTCATGGTGGACGAGAAACAGTCGGATCATTACAAGCAGCGGGAATCACTTCCAATACCCACCTACGATGAAGCAATAAATTCTCGGCCTTCGTCATCCCAATCTTTCTTAGGTCCTAGCGAGGTTAGCCACGATGCGGAAAGGCAAGGACTTCTGGGAGGAAGACAATCGCAGCAGGATGGCTATCAAGTTCCTACGGTTGAATCAGCAAGATCGAGTTTGGATTTTCTGCCATCCTCTGAGGGAACTTCACCAAGAGATTCTACAGAAGAACTGCGCCATGAGATAATGCAAATGGATATCCTCGAGCCTGGAGAAGATGGGAATTCTAGAGCCAATATACTTCGAGGCACTCGCATTTCGAAGCACATCACAACCTTGACACAAAGCTTATCCTCTATAAATCTCCCGTTTCGCCAATGGCTCCCGTCTCGAGACTATATTATGGACAAGATCCCGTCTGTACTTATGGATCTCAGGCCAAATTGGATTATGGCTGGGCGCTTCTTTGCCTTAGTCCTTGTACTGTTTCTCGCATACCTCCTCTTCCTTTCCGACATCTTCACGACGGGCCGGAGACAAGGCGGCGGCATTATGTACTATCCTGACTCGATAAGAACCTTCATTCGAGACCATATCAATGAAACATATATACGAGAACATTCAAGATATATCACATCCTTCCCGCATATTGCTGGCACCAAAGGAAGCTTTGTTTTAGCCGAATATGTGCAAGACCTCTTTATAGAGAGTCAGCTGGATGTAGTGGAGCTCGAGCAGTTTGACGTATATCTCAACTACCCAAAGGAAGGCGGGCGAAGAGTGGCAGTCGTCGAGCCCCCGGAATTAGCTTGGGAAGCAAAGATTGAGGAAGAACTGGCTTACGCCGACAAGCGTGAGCAGACGCCTGTCTTTCATGGGCATTCACGGTCAGGAACAGTCAGAGGCCCTTTGATCTACGCAAATTATGGTTCCAGGGAAGACTTTAAGAGGTTGGAAGACCAGGGTATTAGCTTGAAAGGGGCAATTGCACTTGTCCGGTACTACGGCACCCAAGGTGATCGAGCATTGAAAATCAAGGCAGCTGAGCTTGCAGGAGCTGTGGGATGCATTGTCTACAGTGATCCAGCGGAAGACGGATTTGAAAAGGGGGATCCATACCCACACGGGCGTTACATGCCGAGTGATGGAGTCCAACGTGGAGGAGTTTCGCTTATGTCATGGGTGGTTGGCGACGTCTTGAGCAGTGGGTTCGCATCACTTCCGGGAGAGCCAAATCGTGATTCAAAGGATGATAATCCTGGGCTCAACAACATACCATCTATCCCTKTAGCCTGGAGAGACGCCCAAAAGCTGCTACAGGCATTGAAAGGACATGGCAAGGAAGTTGACGAAAATTGGATTGGAGGAGTACCAGGTGTCAATCAATGGTGGACGGGTGACTCAACATCGCCCATTGTGGAGCTTTCAAACGAGCAAGACGAGGTAGAGCGGACGCCTATATACAACGTCCTAGGTAGGATTACTGGGCKCGAGCAACCAGAGAAGTCCATCATAGTGGGAAATCACCGTGATGCATGGTGCTTTGGTGCAGCTGACCCTGGTAGTGGGACAGCGGTCCTACTTGAGGTTGTCAGGATCTTTGGTGAGCTTCGTAAAAGGGGATGGAGACCGCTTAGAACCATCGAATTTGCATCATGGTAACTACTGAACCCAATCCTAATTATTTCGATTGTACTGATGACAAAGACAGGGACGGAGAGGAATACAACTTGATCGGATCTACAGAACATGTTGAAGCCAGAATGGATGATATCCGCCGTAACGGATTCGCCTATCTCAACGTCGATGTAGCGGTGACAGGCAACCAATTCCAAGCCTCCGCCTCCCCCGTCCTTCAAACGGCTCTCCTGCGAACCCTTCAGCATGTGGCAGACCCATTTAGCAATAAGACACTCCGGCATATCTGGGCTGAGAAGGGTAGCACCCTAAGTGGACTTGGAGCTGGTAGCGATTATGTTGCATTCCAGGACATGGCAGGCACATCTTCTCTCGATATGACTTTTACAGGCAACCCATATCCTTATCATAGCTGTTACGACAACTTTGACTGGATGGACAAGTTTGGCGATCCTGGATTTCAATATCATAAAACTATGGCTCAAATTTGGGCGCTGCTCATAATTGAATTGGCAGACAGGGAGCTCCTCACATTCGATTTTGAAGTCTACGCAAAAGCTGTCAAAGGCTATGTGAATGATTTAGAGGCATATGCCAGAGACAATGGAGCAACGAGAGAGGGGCTRGATATGACAAATCTCCATCATGCTGCCGACGAATTCCTTAGCAATGCAATTCAATTTCACGAATGGGATAAAGCATGGGAAGACGCCATTGGACGTGGGGGGTTTGAAAGCAACGTGATGGCGATCAAAAGGATAAGTCACAACACACGCAAAGCTAACTTTGAGACCAATCTGCTGGATATTGACGGGGGTGTAAGTAACTATCCGTTCTGGAACTTTTGACAGATAACGTCTGACGATTGAATTTCAACAGCTTCCCGGTCGTGAACAATTTAAGCATGTACTATTCGCACCGCAAGCTTGGAGCGGGTATGACGAGGCGTTCGTTCCCGGCGTTCGGGATGCTATCGATGGAAGGAATTTCTCACTCGCGCAGGACCAGGTGGAGAAAGTAGCCGGGATTCTGTCATACGCGAGTCGGAAGCTCAATCATTAGTATGGACTGTATATATGGAGAATATCGAAGATCTCGGGGTAATAGCCATAGCATGGGACTTGTTCGGGAAATGCATAGCTCGGAGTCACGGAGCATATGGGAAGGATGAGTGGCTGCTGATAGGGAGCGTGGAACTGGGTGCGAAGATATGCCCACTTAATTGTTCCTTCCTCTAGGATGCCGAGGATAAGGCAAGGAAGTGTTGTCGTAGCTTACGTTCTTAACGTAATCTATGGATCTTTTCCGCTGATTTCCCTCAGTTTGATGGGTACCGGTTTGATGCATCCATCGGTCTGACCAAGTTCTTGGATCTGATGTACACGTATGCAATTAGTCCGCTTGTCGTTCCCTTTGATCAACCATGCCATTATCCGCTCCTATTCTGATAAAACTTGGAAGAGCTTGAGCCAATGCGCAAGTGCCAATGGGTTCTTATCTTTCCCATGTTGAAGATGTCTCGTATTGATAYAGTGAAATGGGAAAYAGATGCAATGCTAGCACAAATACGGTTCCAACGGCTATCCACGCCCTCCACGCTACGAATATACGGATGTGCATAGATACCTGGATACTCCTAGGAGTACTTTACACGATTACGAAGTCCGCTGAAGCAGGCTATGCCTCTAGATCTAATTCAGGGTCCAGGTGACAGAGCAGAGCGCATGCAGGAGACCGTTGACAGCACTAAGTAAGGTAGCAGGCAGCTTTCACCCGAACCAGAAAGATGAGAAATCTTTATCTTTGCAGCAACTATCTCGCCATGCCCTACCCACGTATTACTTACTACTTACTACTTACTACTTACTACTTACTACTTACTACTTACTACTTACTACTTACTACTTACTACTTACTACTTACTACTTACTACTTTAGTAGATTCAATCATGTCGGCGTAAAGTCAAGTCCGCAGAAAGGAGTGGCGAATAAGCCCCAGCAACTCAGTGGCCCGGAAAGACTACCTGCGCCAACACGCACTGCTGACCCCAATATCCAATAACGTGGGAGCCAGCAAGACCCGAAGAACCTCTTAGGCTACATTTGCGAGTATCTGTCATCTTCCTGATGCACCCTACCCTACCTCTTCCACTACCGCGCTACGGACCATGCATGCTCTGTTTGTGGCGACACGTACTTATCTAGGTCTACTTTATATGCACGGCCGATCATGCTGAGTCTGGCTTGAGCACCTACCACCTTTCATTTCTGCAGAATGCATCACATGTTCCCTTTCCTAGACGGATGTAAAAGTCCGCTTTTCATAGTCCTCCATGCACACACCCTTCTAGAACAGAAGGCAGCGCGCAGATCCCCAAACAAACGGGGCGGAGCAGGCAAGTCCAGTCGTCCCAGCCCCAGCTCCTTTCAGCTAGAACTACGTGAGCTCCCAATTGATTTCATATCCCCTCCCACACCCTCCTTCCGCCGATACCCGTACGGCTCTCAGTCCACATTCTCGTCCTTATGGCTGGCGGACTTGCTTCAACTAGCCATTCTAGCCATCTCAGCGCCGGCAACACACTCCATCCGCGCACATCAGGAGCATCATCAGCAGCAGCAATATCCTGATCAGACTGTCAGAACGAAAATAAGGAATAATCCATCACGAGCACCCGAGGATCTACAAGTAGGCGCAGCTTACAGGCCCGACTTGCTGGCATTGTCAGTCCTTCCTACTTACTACTGCTGCGACCCATTGCGAGGCCACCCTCGCCCGCCAGGCATCTCTCCGGAGCCACTATTATGCCTGGCGCACGATAGTGTGGCTTGTACATACGTCCACAAGTAGTGCCTCCAAATTCAGCTTTACGTGTATTCGGGCCTGTAAGACTGAGAATATGCGAGCTTTCTCATCCTGCCGGCCTCGGCTTTACTCATTCATGTACAGCGGACGACCTTAAGCTTAGGCCACTGCGCCATCCCAGCCCAGCGCCCCAGCCTGGAAGTGTTATTTTCGCTCCTAACCTCATACCTCAGCTCCGTCGGCACCGGCACCTTTCTTGCGTGTCTCACGTATTCCAGATAAAGCCACCCAGAATGTAACCAGGACTCAGACACGAATTCCGCATGACGTACGGAGTAAGCCGTTGACCAGCGTTAACGGAAACAAGCCAAGTAAGGTATAATGATAGCATCATGGTGGGGTGGTGGGGCATGAATGGACGGCCTATTCGACAGTGCGAAGTACCGTACGAAACATCCCTCTCGCTTTCTGAGACCACTGGATCGTCCAGCGTTAGAGCTATACCCTGTCTTTGTATTCGCCCGACTCAAAAATTTGCAAAATTCAAATTGCGAGTGTCAATCCCACGCACCGACCAGGCGCRCGAGTAGACTCCTTCAAGAGTCGATCTGACATCTAACTTCTCACTTCTGCAACACACGACGCGAGAGAAATCACTTAGATCCCACTTCTGTGTCTCAGATCACGGGATCGCTGCAGCATCTCTTTCTAACTATCCATCCCCCATGTCCACACATTTACCCCACGGAAGTGACACAGCGGGTCGCGTTTCGCTTCCAGTAAGTGTAAGTGTATGCAGAACGTTATTCCCTCGCTCCAAATCGAGCATGTTTTACAACTTAAATTATTTCTGTACACGATTATATCCTCCTGCGCGGGGATATTCAAAGCGCGGCCAGCCAAACAACATCTAAACCCGAGCATCAAATCAAGAGGAAAACAAACAAAAAGCACCTACCCCTCCCAAGGAAGGAAATGTATGCACGTAAGACGTCCCAGCTCCACTAAACCCTGCATATCCTGGGTCTGTCTGCCGGGAACATCTCCTCCTGCGAGCCCAAGCCCAGTGGGAATGACAAAATTAAACCGCGCAAACGCGAGAGATGTATGCAACTCTTGCGGGCCTACTGACATCTATACCCCACATACCTGCAAAGAAAAAGCAACAAGACGTAAAGTAAGGAAGTAAGGAACAATCACACGTAATTCGCACTCCATATTCTATCCATGTAATGTCGATCCATGCATCCATCCTTCCCTTTCCTCAGCCCGATCCCTCCACCCATCTCAATCCAATCCATCAGACCTCTCTCAGATTATTTACGCCGCTGGAGGCCGAAAAGCCCCAGCCCAATCAATCCAAGCCAATCAATCAATCAATAACAAAAGAAAAGAAAACCAAAACCAAAACAAAAGACTCAGACGCAGGGTCAGCAATCCTACACCTTTGCAGGTATGTATGCAGTATGCATTCTACCCTGCATTATGTACAAGGGAGGAAGCTGCATGCATACATGTATGTACGCAGAAAGTGAGGCGACGTATCATTTACTTTATAGGTGGGCCAATAGGAAAGTTAGGAATGCTGCTTATGCTGCTTTACACCTACGTTTCTGTTTGTTGCCGTCTGTCCGTGGGGGAGACAGCTGGCCTTTCGGGGGTAGAGAGAGGTGTAGGGGGAGGGTATGGGAGGTAGGTAGGCGAGTAAGTGGGCATGGGAGGGGTTGATGATGTGATGATGATGATGATGATGATGTAGGCCAGGTAGGGAGGCATTGATCATGTGGATAACGTGATGATGATGGCGTAGGTTTGTAGGCATGTAAGTAAAGTGCTGACACCTATGGCTGATGATGCTGATGATGMTGATGCGATGATGGAGTAGGTATGTGAGTAAAGTGCTTACACCACCACCACCATCACCACCATCACCACTACCCCCCGCCGCGGCAGATTGGCGTCACGGGGGAAAAGTGGGAACGGATGGATGTTGTATTCCCATCTATGTGTGGGTAGAGGGTTTAATTTTCTTATGTTTTTCTCTGGCTGGGTGGATGGGCTGGGTGGTTGAGTTCGTGGCGGGTGCGGCATGGCTTGTTTGGAGAGGCTGGCGGGTGAGGGTGTTTCGGCCGAACTGTGGATGTGGATGGAATGGGGATGGGGGAGGAGCGAGTGAAACGTAGGATGTTTTGGCAGGGGGCGCGGGTGAGGGTAGGGGTGTAGGGAGGGCTGATGTATTGTGGAATGTGGAACGGATACTGGGGGAAAGGGAATGATGAAAAGTGAATTGGGAAGAGCGAGATGCTGGACATTAAGTCAATCTAGGACAAAAGCACAGATTATATGAAAATTATTTGTGGTAGATAGACGAGCCCTGTCGCCAGGTTTGCTTTGGTTCTAAATTGTGGCGGTAGCAGTGATGGTTGTGATGGTAAAGTTCTATATACATGTCCAGGACGTATCCACAGGAACAGAGGTTGGTAGGTAAGGTAGGTGCGTGGTATATATGTGAATAGAATTGAAAGCCTTGGAGAAAGCCTGAGAGAAAGGAGCCAGCCCTGGGGCCCGCAATCCTGGAGATTTCTGTGTCCCATCCAACGGCAGGGTCAGAATCGGTGGGACGCTTGTTGTGTCTTGTCAGAGTCTGGAATACCTGAGCTTCTAAGTTAGAAACGTTGGCCATGCCTTCCTCGTCGCCCACAGGGTGTCCCTCTCGAACGGCTACTCCACAAACCATGTCTCTTGTCCTTGGATGTTCCTGTCTCCCAAAGGCCAGTGATTAAAAGCACGCTAGTTCTGCAATATGTCGACAAGTTTGACCTCCCATGGTATATTCGTGCTGCTGCTGCTGCTGATGCTTTGGCTCCTCCCTTCGTCTAGTAGCAAACAAAACCCTTGGATCTGAGTCCAGGTTGATAGCAGAAAACATTCCCCTCCCATATCCCTTAAACTCCATCGCAGCTTTTCGAAATGACATGTACCCCCCAAAATAAAACGCATGTTCCTCCCAGTCTAATAAAATCCGTCTTCTAAACAATACAAATACAGAGAATGGAAAGACATGGCCAGGTCGTGAATCCTTTATCGTGGCGGCGTGAACGGTCCTTCGTAAATGGTCCTTCCAAGTAGTATGAGTGGATCCAGAATGGCAAACAAGGAGCAGGTAGGACACTTATAATAATGTTTATTAGTACGCCCAGACCATGGCTGGTGGTTGGTGAACAAAGGGTTGGGCCACTGGATCCTGTGGAAAACAATATCTGATACAGTTTGTCGGTATCTGAGGCTGTGGTTGTAGTGGCGTGTAGGGTTGTCGAGTTTGAAGTTGTGGTTGGGGCTGTGGTGTTGCATATGAACATTGTGGAGCCTTTGGAACCTCTTGGACCTCTTCATAGCTATCACAGGAGGATGTAGATGAACAGGAGCCAACGTCCGAGAAAGTAGATCCTGCGTCCGACAGGGAAGAGGAATCGGAAGATGTTGATGCTTGTATCRTGACCGGATATGTCGATGATGGAAGGGTAGGGGTGTTGTTGACTGCTGTGTATGGCTCGTATTGCTGCTGAATCTCCTTGTGGGACGGCAGGCAAACTTCTGGGACATATTGCTGTTGTTCTGGTGGAGGTGTAGGTAGACGCGTTCCTGTGGAAGTTGTTGTAAATCTTGAGCATCCTAGAATAAGGGTCCTGAGCTCCGGAATGGAAATCCTCTTACGTGGGTCAGTCTCAAAGATGCGGCTTAGGATAAAGTCCAGCTCTGAAGACAATGGCAATATCGATGAAAGAAATCTTGGGTTATTTCGATAGGCTCTGAAGGTGGAATCCTCCATGCAGGCCCGTTTCCAAGGGTTTCTCCCACAGGTTAGGTTAACCAGGATAATACCGAGGCTCCATACATCATTAGGACCAGATGCATAGTAAGAAGACCTTAATGGTGTCTCTTGACATTCTGAAATTCGTGGTTAGTAGGGTCCGTGGGGAAGGRAGCAGAAAGTCCTACCTGGCGACATATAAAATGTCGATCCACAGCCAAAGTCGTTGGTATAATGATCCTTGGTAGCAAGGCCAAAATCAGCGAGCTTCACTGTCCAACCACCATCGGAGACCAGTATGTTCTCCGGTTTCAGGTCCCTATGGTATATTCCTATAGAATGGCAGAAGTCGACTGCATCCAGAATCTGGAGGAAAGCATGCTTGGCCATGGTGTCATTGTCAAGATACTGACCTTTCTCCGTGATGCTCGAGAAGAGATCACCTTCAGGGCAAAACTCAAGGACGACAAAGGTACAGTCGTAGGTCGTCATTATCTTAACCATGGACACCACATTGGGGTGATGACTGGCCTCATGGTGAAGCTGTATCTCCCGTTGCTGGAATGCTTGTTGTCTGGCATCTAAGCCAATCTTGTTCAGAGCCTTGACCGCGTAAGGGACATTCGTGTTGATATCGACCGCTGTATAAACGACACCGTATGCTCCCACTCCCAGTATGCCTGTCAATCGTAACCAGTTGGCAAGGACTTCTCCTAATCGATCTTCTGGAGAGCGGATCCCAGTCAGTGGTGGAGACGGTGGAGGCGTTGGGTACATGACAGAAAAGCTCAAGTCGCTGTCTGGAAGGAAATGAAACGCAAATCTCCAGAGCAGTCCAGAGTAGGCAAACGTATCAATGGTCCTGGTGTTTCCCTCTTAAAAGCAATCCTTGGGGCTCTTGAGTTGGATTCAGGCTCGCAGTAAAGGAATTCAGCCAGGCGCAGCACACGGAAGCCTTGTGTGGTAATGAGTGTCGATTGTTGAGACTGTGATGAAGAAAGCAAAGATGGGGCGGATAGTGTTGCCGGTGGAAGGATGATGGTGATGGCGAGTATAGAAGTAAAGGCGTGAGCCCCACGTATAATATGAAAAGAAAAGCGACAATATGTGAGGAGTTAAGTCAGAGTCACCCGATAGTGGTTGGTAGCCTGCGTAGCGCCTGGGAAGCGACATGGGGGGGCAGTCTATTATGCAAAGGCAACAAGGCCTGGGAAGAATTTTGGTAGGATGATTCACAAGGCTGCTCATTATCCCAACCACAGAACGGCTTGCTGACTAGGGCGTGACATGTGCAAGCGAGCTGCGTGGGAAGGGTTCTAGGGAAGGCAGGGCGAGGCTAACACAGACAAGTCAGACAAGGATAATCGGGGCAGGACTCGGTCTAAGGCGAAAGCGAATGATGATGTGCGCGGTGCATGACAAAATTGGGCGGGTCTGCGGCTAAGCTGTTCGTATGACGAGGATGGTTTGAGGGATGGCGCAGGAATGCCGCAGATTGAGAAGCGGAGACGGGCGTAGGGAGAGGGGAGTGGTGCCCACCAGTGCTAAGCTAAGGCAGTCCAAGGGCGACGCGTAGCCTCCATGAAGCCTCGTCTTTTGGAATCTTCCAGCCACTCGCAGCACGCAAGCCTCGTACCGCCCGATGTTAAAATCAAAAATAAGGAGAGCCATGGTTGGCTGCCTGTTCGACCTATCCCTCAGCGAGCATAGCATCAGCTTTAGGATCTGCTTTAGCTGCTTAGCCAGTCGATTGTGCAACCCTCGGTCCCCTCCCTGCAGGATGCACTCACTACTTTAATCGCAGTCTAGCGGGATGGGGCAAGGGATTGCACGAGCGATTTACGAGTGGTTGGTGAGCGATTAGAAGGAGGTGGGACCCTACACCACACTGCGATAGGTGGCGGCACAAGACGGCAAATGAGCATCGTTTGTTTTTCGGGCCTTTCGTTGGGTTGGCTACTCGGAAGGTTGGGGATCTGTGGCAGAGAATCCTTCAATTAGAAACTAGGTGTATGCAGAGTGCACAGCAAGGCATCCCCTGGCCACTTTATCCGACTCACACTCATAGGATCAGCAGCTTAGCAGAGGCCGAATGCAGCAAGGCTTGTGGCGCACGCTGATTGGCGATGTTGCCTGCTTACGTGGGATTCTTGCGGACCCTTTTTGCCTTCAATCACGATCACATGGACGTCCCTGCGTAATTGACCGTCCGGAACCGTCAGAGATCTGAGGCCATTTCCGCGCAATTTTGTCATACACAGACACCATGATTAAAGGAGAGAAGCGAATAAATTTTTGTGGAGTTCGTAAGGAGTTGATCCCGTAGGATCAGTGCCAAACAGGTTCGGCTTGGTGTGCCACTTTGGCCGCAGTCAGTCCCGATGTGTGGGAGAATCCGCCTATCGAAAGCATACTTTATTATGGCGGTGAGTATGAGTATCACAAGTGGTACGTACCTACTTTATCTAGCCGTGAAACCTTGCTTGGGGTCGAAAAAGGCGTTACGGCACATAGCGTCGGAGGCTGTCTTTGAGATCACTTCACCACTGTGGGTATCTCTGAGATTACCTGGTGGCTGGTGGAGGCCAATGAGGGCTGGCTGGCTGGCTGGCGGATTTGCTGCCAACGCAAGAACTGGGGAAGCTAGACGCCAAAGATGTCCAATGTCCAAGTGTTCCCTTCCGAAACCAATCACTTCCCGGCCATGCCCAAGCGCGAACGTAACGGTCCAGCTAAAGTGAGTTGGTAACATTGATAAGCCCTAAAAAGCATTTTTCAAATAGCTCGGCACCATTCTGGCACCACTTTTAAGGCCCGCTATTGCTTGCGCTATCGCTTTGTCGCCTGGATTACTCAAAGTACCAAAGTATCTCATTCGGGATTGGTGGACTTCACTGTTTTGGCAGCCTGCATGTCAAGTCTCATGTCCATAAGGCACCTCAAACCATGACCTCAACAGTTGGCTAACTAACCACCAGCCGTGGGTGAGGTCGCACAATGTGTTTCATTGAACAATTGATAATGCTCTAGGGTCCCCTGTAAGTTCATTCTGATTGTCCAGGACTCCCATGTGCCTTCACTTCTCTTGCCGCTCCCTCAATAGCATTTCCTGCACAAGTGACTGTTTCAACAGGGTATGAAAAGTAGCAGTAACCTTCTTGGTGGAGGGAGCAAAAGTGAATGGGTCACGCGTTGATCCTTTCCTATCCAGTGGCGGGAAAGCCTCAGTTCTTCCCAGGCAATCAGCGATTAAGGCTGTCGAAGTGTGCTACGACGTAGATTGCCCTGCCTGATTGGCTGATTTATGCGGAGATTTTCCTTGCCGTTGCCAACAGAGTGCGTTAGGGGTGTTGTTTGCGAAATTGCATGAACAAATCACGGCGAACACATCTTGATCACGGGCAAATCATGGCTAGTTTCCCGCCGTCGTGCGCGCAGGCCACTTCTGCCGCTCTTCGTAGTAAAGCCACGTTCTCCGTCCATCATGATCCTTGACGGGTATAGAACATGGCAGGTATGGCCGAATGGCCGAAAGGCCGGGCCCTGAAACTATCTCGAGCTTGAGTCATCGGCCGGAATTACTCTGTGCACAGTGTCTGAGCTAAGTATCCCGCTATTGGCGTTAAGGGAAAGTGGTGGTCAAGATCAATGAGGGGTGCTCAGACACGCGGTTAGCTGCGGAGTCCGTCCCTCGGGTCAATGGTGATCGTTTGATGATGATGCCACTGGTTCACCATATCTTTACCATGGGGCAAGGATATGGCTATGCCGGCATCCAAGTCTCCTATCAACATCGGTGCCGCCACGAATTGATTGCAGCAGGTGTAATCTTAGAATAGATACCAAGGATATCCAGGCAGTACACTAGTGTAGCCGGGATTGTCCCGGAAATGACCGTTATTGTGTGCCATGGCGGGGTCAACCGTTTGACTTTGGTGGCAGGGGTGGATGTGACTGTGACCGAACCATGTGGATAGTTACAATTTTTCTCCTGCGAAGATTCATCACGCAGACTCTAGACTCTCTCAACTACCACCTAGCGTCACTTACTACATAATGACCACCATTGGACGCTGGCTGGGAACGGTAATCAATGATGTTGATGACTACGGTGTACGTGGCTGCAGGAGCCAGGTGCTTGATTTTGCATGTACAGGCGCTTCCTACTTGATCTTCAATGTCTCTTTCTCCGGTCGTGGTCGTAGGCTGAAATCTTCCTCTTTTCCCTGGATCAGCACGTCTCCGAGACCCTTCTTCACATCATTGCCCTTTGAGGGCGCGTATTCTAGGCCTCTCCAGAAGGGCTTGATCAGTATATGAGTACAAAACAGTGGTTAATGGACGTCTAGGCTCTCAAGGCGTGGAGAAGTGCCAGTCTTAGCCGACTTGGCACGGGTTCACAAGGTCTTACGACTCTGAGATCTACGCGTCACGGACGCTTTTGTCCTGTATTTCCAACTTTGTAACCTGTAATTACACTCTCCGTGTTGCTTTTGTGTACAACAGCAACCAATTTAATTATGTGCTTCGGTTCCAAGCCAAGCGCGAGCAACGACTTTGATTCCTCAGAACTCAACATCAAGCCTGTAATAGCCAAAGAGAAGAAATGTGCACTATCCAAGGAAGAGAAAGATAAGATCAAGATGGAGAAAGGCTTCGCAGCCATGGCTCAAGGAAATGCTGCAATGGTAGCGAAACGCTGCTGCTGATCGAAAGTCAGTCTGATAGACAATCTACCTTAGATGTGAGCTCAGGCAAACACAGCCTACAAGCTGCTAAGTGCCAAATTGGAAAACCTATGCAAAGAATGTACTTAGAAATCAGTTGCCAGCATATTCTTGCATTGCGTGGCGTAGGAACTGTGTCTTGTTACCAGAGTATAATCAGATTTCAAAATCCTCTCAACTGGAGCATCTTATTCCGCAGCTGAGCCTAGAGACACTGTTCTGTCACAGTAGAACATCCCTTGCGTGACAACTGCCAACACAGCCGTAAATGATCTACCCCAACCTTTGTCACACCGCCTTGTGGGTCCTAGCGTTCGATGGATGCACCTTGGTGGCTGGGATACCTCTGATGGTTGGATGGACATATAATTTATGGCTGACCGCAATGTACTCATGTCTTTGTGAGTGCTTGGTAGCATCTTTGAAAGTTGGCTGGGTTTACCCTTGATGGCTGGACGAGATCCATGGTAATTGCTTCAGGCCACGCAATGCATCTTGGCGTCGAGACCCACGAGGCTTGTCATCCACTGGAATTGTCCTTGAAATCCTTGGTGCGCCTTGGATACTATTATCAATGCCTAGAGGCGTATGTTGCTCTTTTCAATGTCGTAAACGGCTGCGATTGCTGCATTGTTGCATGAAGTTAAAGAATTGAATGGTCTGCACTTCGAAGGACGTCCAAAGTAGCGGCACGCCTGCAATCTGGAAGGTGTAAGTAGCCCGAGATTCCTGCATGCTTCCTCGTAGCACGTCCTGCAAAAATCTGGCCATGATGTGATAGCCATAGGCCCTTCGTAGGCCAGTTCAAACCACGGAATACCTTGGTAGTCTACCTGGAATTAGAGGACGTGTTCAGGGTAATGAGCATCTCGAAGTCTTCGAATGGTGAAATGCAGTCAAAAGGCCCATAAGATGCGACATCGCTGCCAAGAGTATAAGGATGTGGAAAATTTGGTGCGAGCTCCCCCAAACATCAAACCTCCCGGGCTTGAGCCTTTCCGGTATTCGTGCCTGCCAGTCACAAAGTCAGCTCTACAGCCAGGCGCCATGAGCTTGTGGAGACTAGGACGCACCGCGTATAGTGCAGCGCCGAGAATGTAGAGGAAACCTTGCAGAATGACCCAGTAAAGGCCCATAGAGTACTGCATCTGGGTTACACCGTAAATTCGCACCCCGTGCAGGACTGGAAACACAGCTGAAAGGCCAAACGCGACAAACATGCTTGCTCGAAAAGGTCTCCATAGAGGAGTCCGGAACTTCGGATTGACAGAAACAATAGTGCAGGCTATGGCAATAGTTGATGTCTGATTCGTCGCATTCAGTATATGGCTCGTAGGAAAAGTGTAGCTGCCCTGAAAACCCACCATTCCCCAATAGGTCTTCTGCAGCATGGGCTCGCAATAGAAGCCATAGTAGACAGATGGTATGAAACTCCCAAAAATCAACGCAACTATACCCACATAATCCATTTGATTACCGAGACGACTGACCTAAACGATGGTTAATATATGATCAATCTACATTTTTTGATAGGCGAAGAGACTGAGAAGAGACTGCACCTCTGGGGAGTGGTTCGAGATCATGTGATACCCAGCAGATATACTTAAGCAAATCRCCGCCCCAAAGAAGAAAAAGGCGAAAGCAATGATGTCCTGCGTGTTCGCAAAATAGCGCTCAAATGCGTAGACAGATATCGATGTGAAAAAGAACAGAAAAGCCCCTAGAAGGTGGCTATGGATGTTGACAGATTCATTGTGCAGGTACAAGAGACTTTGAAAACACTTGAAGTACGAATTCGATTCTGGTCGGTATTTGGTCAGTATGAAATGGTTATCTCGTTGCCAGGGAGGAAGCTCGTCATATTTGAGAAGGAAAATCGCAGTTGGCCGTCGGCCTCTTGTTGCAGCATCGGCCTCTTGCACTGTCAGGAGGCTGTGAAGTGTCTGCACAGGGGTTGTCTTCGACCTTGATGGTAGTCTCCGAGCAGCCATCGTCGACTCTTTCGAGGAGGTGCGCACGTCGTTTTTGGATAGGAAACCGCTCTCCAAA
Organism: Cladonia macilenta KoLRI003786; assembly: GCA_000444155.1. NCBI lineage: Eukaryota > Fungi > Ascomycota > Lecanoromycetes > Lecanorales > Cladoniaceae > Cladonia > Cladonia macilenta. The sequence goes on along the minus strand of KE598621.1, from coordinate 212,806 downwards.
AGTCGAACCGAAGTGTGGCTCATTTTCCTTGGCAAATGATCGTCGCCCTCGGTTGAGTCTTCCTGCATCTCGAATAAGAACGGTCCCTACTTGATTATCATCAGRTTTTTGAAAGGGTGAGAGGRGATGTCGTGAATGAATTCYTTTGGAAAGATGTCAAGGGATAGAGCCGCCAGGAGAGGKGCTGCTCAGGGACAAAGGGGGAATAGACTCAAAGCTGTGAATTTAGATCCTTTGGAAGCTATAGGCTTTCCCTCGAAGGGTGATGACCGGTAATGTTACAAACTCGTTCTCAGGTAAAACATATTCATTTATTTGTAGGTTGCTGGAATTTGGGACACAAGAGGATTACTACAGCAAGGTTGTCCAACGGTATGACGATTTTTGGGCCGGATCCGGCAGGTCTCTTAATGATGCATTTGCATCTTTGTCTCTTGACGGGGCCAACTTGAATGGGTACCCGCATGTCAAGTCGGGTACGTCCAATGGATCAAATAGCGGTTCAAAGGAGCTGTCCACCATCCTAATGGCCATGCGCAAAATTCGTGAAGCTGTCGTCTCTTCCGCTCGCAAGGACGCTTTTGCGTTACGGGCCTACGTGTTCATCATCCGTGCTACAATACTGGCGAAGCATATGGAATCCTATCATCCTGCACTACTGCACTTATTGCATTCCATCCATCCAGTGACGCACTTGACTACTGTCGAGCATAACGAGTTTGTGGGATACTATATCTTAGACCTAGCATGCCGGCAGAACGACCTTGCTGCCGCCTACCGTGTGAAGTCTCAATATAAATATAAAGATGATCAAGTGGAAGCTGTTGTCAAGGCCTTGGTGCACGGTGACTGGTTCACTTATTGGAACATTGAATATCGGGTTACTTCATACCAGAAGCGTTTAATGGAGTGGACGAAAGACGAGGTGAGGTCGCGTGCTCTAGGTTGCTTAGGGAAAAGCTACTTGTCTGTCGACAAGAAGTACCTCGAGAAAGCTATACATTGGCCGTGGGAGGAGCTCGTTAAGAAAAAGAACATTGGCTGGCAGCTGCAAGGGGATGTCGTCATTATCAGGAGAATCAAAGGTAAATGACAACATTGTAACACCTTAAGCCACAGACACAGTTCCAATGGGGCCCTAGATTTTTGGTACAGACAGCTCATCACCTCAAAGAAACCACTCATTGACGAGTCCGCAACTTCCATACCAGTTTGACAGCCTGACTACTACGGAACCACCTTGACTCGCAAGTCCGATGCCTTCAACCTCACTGGAGACCTCGACTGGGCCAGGAATGAGGCGAACATCACGGCTGAGGAAAATATCCAGTTCCAATCTGCGGCCGATTGAAACAGCTTCGGAAAGTTCTTAGACTTGGGCGACGGTCAAAACTAATACCTGAATTGCGGCTCCAACGATCTGATCCACAACCGCACACGTTAATGTCGTGACAGCTACAGAGCTCTTGGAAACTTGAATGTGGTGCTCAAACACAGCGAGTTTTAGGGTTCGGCTCGTTAGCGCATACTGCGGTAGAGGTAGAGATGGAGGTGAAATAGATCTCGTCATGCCTCGGCATTTGCAGCTCTCCGCAGCGGTTTCCGCAGAACAATTTGATACCCTTGTGCTTCAATACTATCTTATTCTCGAGTGTTCGTGGTACCTTGCCAATTCGAAGAGAAGCCTTTTCCTTGTGATAAATACCGACAATGGCAGACAAGCGTGTTGCACAGATTGCTGGGCATCTCCATCCTAAGGGCATGTTGTCTGGTCAAGTAGCTATCATTACCGGCAGCGGTCAAGGCATTGGCGCAGAAGCAGCAAAGATGTTCGCAGCAGAAGGTGCAAAGGTCGTGGTGCAGGATATCGATGCTGGTAAGGTTCCTCAATGTCATGTCCTGCTCTTTGCAGCAGAATCGGAAGACTAATTAGTCTCCCACGGATAGCCAAAGCAAACGCAGTCGCAAAGGAAATCAAAGACRCTGGGGGCCAGGCAACGGCTATACCGGGAGACATGTTGAACTCAGAATATATCAATGAATTAGTGAAGAAGTCCGCGGAATTTGGAGGGGGAAAGATCCACATCATTGTCAACAATGCTGGTTTTACGTGGGACGGAGTAATGCACATCCAGTATGGGCTTCCAAACAGCAAATCTGACCGCTCGTCTAGGTGATACACAAGATGACAGACAAGCAATGGGACACCATTCTCGCCCTACATAATACCGCACCTTTCAGGCTAGTGAGGGCTGCAGCGCCATATTTCAGAGTAAAAGATGGAGAGCCTAGGAATATTATTAATATCAGCAGCACAAGTGGAGTGAATGGGAATGCGTGAGTCTTCATGAATCGCGGTCGATATTGGTAGGAAGTTTCTTCGCTGACCGTGGACCATGCAGTGGTCAGATCAACTACGGCACAGCGAAAGCAGGTGTGACCGGGCTATCCAAGGTCATAGCTAAAGAATGGGGTCCCCAGTTCGGCGTCCGCGCCAATAGGTATGCCTTGCAACACCTCTTAATTCCCACGCTACTCTTTATCCGACTGATTGAGGGCATTTCAGCATTGCGTTCGGCCACATCCTCACGCGGCTTACCCAAGCAAAAGAGGAGGGCGCATTCGTGACAATGCCAGATGGTAGCAAGGTTGCTCTAGGCATACCGAAAGCACAACAGGATGCTCGCGCAAGCACTGCGAGTTTGGATATACCACTCAGGAGGCCAGGCACGGCGAAAGAAGCGGCGAGTGTTATTTTAGCCGTCGCCAGTCCTCTCTTTTCATACGTAAATGGTCAGACAATCATGGTGAGCATCCTTTCGGAACCGTAGACCAATGGCAATGGCTGACAGACATAGGTAACGGGAGGTAGGAATATGTAGAAAGTACACGGGCGATTTGTACATAGTTTTTCCCGGAGCGGCGTCTCCAAAGTCAATTATCGGGGTCATATGGTCATAGGGAAAGGAATATTTGATACAGCCAGGGCGCCGAGTGCTTCTCTAAGCATGCGGTTGGGTATATTGCCAAGATGATAGCAGATCAAGGAATCCCTACACCTTAAGCCACAAACTCAGAACCCCCTAGGAAGAACAAATCCAGTCAGCAGCTTTCTAGAGCACCTTCGAATGCTTCAGCACACTCACCTTAGCATACTCCACAATCTCATCCCCACCAAGCTTTGACTCTCCATAAACTACGCCTCGTCAGCAACATGAACCCAAACCCCTTGACCCAACACACTAACCTCGATCAACGAAACTAATTGGCACCTCCGCAACTTTGTACCCCATCCCCTTTGCCCTAACCATCATCTCCATTTGAAAAGTATACCCCTTACTCTCCGTCTCACTGATAACCCTCTCCAGCACCCCCCTCTTATACAACCTAAAACTCCCCGTCAAATCACTCACCCCCGGCCTCAACACCGTATCCGCAAACAAATTCGCCCCCCTACTGACCAACTTCCTCTTCAAATCCCACCCATACACCCCTCCATTCCCCGCATACCGCGTCCCGGTAACGATATCGTAGTCCCCCTCTTTCTGCTTTGCGACCATCTGCGGGATGAATTTCGGGTGGTGCGAGAAATCGGCGTCCATTATTATCACGTAGGTTCCGGTGGCGTATTTGAGACCGTGGACGTAGGCGGTGCCGAGACCGAGTTTGCCGGCGCGGGGTTTGAGCACGATGCGCGAGGGGGTGTAGAGGGTTTGGAGTTGTTGGGCTACGGCGAGGGTGCCGTCGGGGGAGCCGTCGTCGACGATTATTAGTTCCCAGTCTAGATTGCTGGGGGGAGGAAGGGTGTTAGTGAGGAGTTGCTTGGGGTTCGGTGGTAATGTTTGGGGGGGTGGACGGACTGAGCTGTGAAAGTTCGCTCGAGGAGCCAGCAGATTATGGGGAGGTTGCGGCGCTCGTTGTAGGTGGGGAGGATGACGGTGTATTTTTCTTTGGAAGACATGTTTGATTGATGGATGAGATACTAAAGGAATGTATTGCGAGCTTCAACGAGCGTTGTCAAAGGAGCGTATAATTGTCAATTGAGTTGATATGCAAGAGAGCGTACTTGTACGGGCCAGATTTCTTGATATGCCAAGAGACGCCAAGGTAGCTCCCGCAACCAAATCCTTAGCGGGTTGGTCTTGCGGGACATCTATTCTCCAAGGTACCTCCTACCTTAGTTCCATGACAACATTCAATCAACAGGAGCAAGTTCTTCAAAATGATTCTAAAGAAATCCAGAGAGACCGACTTAAAGGTCGATGGGAATGAGGCACTGGTCCATTCAAGGAGCCATAGTTCCGACTTCTTGTCGGCTCTCCAACATCTCCCACCACTGGATCATGCCTTGATCATGTCTCCTCACATCCGTGAAGGATCATTGCGGTCTTCCATCTACAAAAGTCCTCAAACAAGGCCGCAGTCGTATTCAAGTCGTGGAGACCTATGACGAAATGCGAAGAGAAGTCCGCTTGGCACTTCGGATAGTAGTTCAATCTCGCCCAAGGCTTTGCTGCTCTTCGGTCCAAATCACATATCGAAGCCTCGGGTAGTTCGAATAAGCTTCAGGCGCAACCCTTCTCAGCCGTTGCATTTGTTCTTGGCTTTGTTGGAAGCCTTGGAACTACCCTGCAAGTCCTAGTAGACTTGCAGCTAAATTTGTTCTAGAGCGAGTGCAAACGGACCTCGAAGGTACTGAAAGTGGATCGAGGCAAGCATAGCACGATCTACTATGGATGAAGAGCAGAGATAGGTGAATCCTTAGACTCGCTCGTGTATGAGCGACGTGTGCTCGAAGTCTGAAGTAGTGTCCAAGATGTGGAGGCAATCCGCTCGAGGTCGTTTGGATCTATGTTTCAATGACGCGCGATATAGGAGTGGCTGACTCGACTATCGTTCATCCTCCAGATATTCTAAAGATGATCAGAGCAGTGTTAAGCTAAGTCCAGAATGAAGCATCGATCCCTTGATACTGTCACTGGTGATTCAGAGGCAGACTGCCAAAGCCACCCTCTGCTGATAGTTTTGGAACAACCGCCTGAAACGACCGAGTCAAAGACTATATGACCAGCATGGACTTACCGTTTCGCAATACAGCTTCTACGTAAATTACTAAGCTGAGCGCATCAAAGAGATCTATCAACGATTGTTGTACTCCTAGCCATTCAATTCATGGCAAAAATGTACGCTAAATATGTTAGGGTCTAACGAGTTTCAAAGGGACGGTCAGATGGTTCATACATTTTTATCTGAAACCCGGATAAGGCATACGTGTAGTACTTTGTTTCGGGTAAAACTATGTTTAGGGTCATTCCTTCATTCGACATGTTTGAAGCAGACTAACAGATTGGCTGGGAGTCTGGTGTGGAGGGGCTGTCACACGTTTTAGGTTGGTGGGTCAAGTCGGACTCGCACGAGGCTGAGTCCGGGTTYAGGTCACGGTCTTGTGACCGAGAGTGGCAAAAACTTCTGTAATAATGAACCCAGTCTTGTTTTTGCATCTTCCACCGCCGACTTGACTAAATATCAACCGACAACACTGCTAGATCTTCATTGAAACCTGCAGGACAGGATACATCAAGACAGGTTTGAGCGAATGACCCCTCATGTGACAGAGCTCGAGCTGCAGGATAGCTTGAAAGCAGAATTTGCTGGAGATATCCGAAGCTATGTGGTCAAGACACTCGAAAACAATGAGTTGGTCTCCAGAATGCTGGTAGATGCAGCTCTCAAATCTCGGGTCATAGAAAGTTTGATAACTCGCGCTCATGGCAAGTAAGTCTGGATGTTGATACAACGGTGAAAGATTGTATCAATGGTACGCGGGCTCACTACTCATAGTTTCCACTGTGCAACCGTATCACTGCGGCAGATCGAAGAGCAGATAAATATTTCCGGCATTCTAGAAACACTCCGAAAGACTCCTGAAGACATTATGATGGGATAGTTCAGGACGTTCTACACACGATCAATCTACAATGCGAGCCTCGGGCAAAACTCGCACGGCGGATATTGGCTCTAGTTATCGCTGCGAAGGAACCTATGACCGCCGAAGCAATGTGCCACGCACTCGGCATGTCCTACTCCCTTGAAACTTGTCAACACTATACTCCGAGTAAGCTTAATAAGCATCTCGTACCGGATGTTGGAGTGATTGTCAAGTGCTGTGAAGGTCTTATTGCGGTTGATCCAGTGACTCGACTTGTGACTACGGTACAAGGCGATGTAGCAGACTGTATGCGAAGAGGACGAAGCAATCGTCTCCCAAACAGCAGGAGCGGCCCACCGCCGAACAAGGATCACTTCTCATACGGGGAGATGACTATGCTTCCAGCTGTAAGCGTGGCTTACCTCTCAATGAGCACATTCGAGAGGGGTCCGTGTCATCGACTTGCTGCTTTGGGTAAACGTCTTGATAAGTATCCCTTTCTAGAATATGCTGCACGCCATTGGGGTTACCATGTCCGTGAGCTTATGGACCATGGATTAATCAACTCGGGCATAGGGCATGCCCTCAGGCGACTGCTGAGGAAGGCAAAAAGTCTCGAATCCATTCAAGTCCGCGACCTCGATGCGGACGTGCTTCGACTCCTGGAGGCATCGCAAGAAGGCCAGGAGCATGATCAAGCTTTAGACTCAACGCAAATAAGGACTGGCGTTTCGGCATTACAAGTGGTTTCTGGTTACGGGCTTGAGGGCATGGTCAGAGATTTGCTCGCCCAAAAACCAGCCACGTCCTTCGAGCCGGACTCGTTTGGCACATCAGCAATACATGAAGCTGCGCAAGCGGGTTGGGATGATATTGTTGTTATCTTGATAAAGGCCGGAGCGGACCCATTTTCCATGGACCGAAATGAAGAGTCCCCGCTAGACTATGCAACCCAGAATGGTTGTGATAAGGTAGTCTCGGTATTACGAGGCTGGACGATCGTGCGGAACTTCTACTATGAACTCAGTCTGGCCTTTTTCGAAGCTATTGAAGCAGGGGAAACACATGTCGTCGTACGCTTACTGGATCATTTGAGTCATAGCGCAATTAAAGAGAGGTCAACAATCCTGATCAGCATCCGCGCAGGGCATTTGAACATTCTCGAGTTGATCTTGAATCAAGGGGCGGATCTTTCCTGCCCAAACCTGTCACCGAGCGATCGAATCCCGCTTCACCAGGCTATCAAACATGGCCGCGCTGACATGGCGGAGCTGTTACTTGACCGTGGCGCCGACATCCAAACGCTGGACGACAAGAAGCGCAATGCATTGTTTGAAACTCTCAAAGCACCTAATACGGACGGATTGTCCGTTTTAATTGATCGCGGGATCGAGATTGATTGCCATGATTGCGAGGGAAATACCGTGTTGCACCAAGCGGCCATGGATGGCTCCGTTGAACACGCTCGGTTACTCATTGGTCAAGACATGATACCCAAGAATGCATTCAATGACGAAGGCTTGACACCACTACATCTCGCTATTCGAGCTAAACAATTTGAAATAGCCGGAATGCTCATTAAGTGCAAGGGGGTAGATGTCAATATTGAGGCTACTGGTGGAGCAGCTGGATGGACTCCCTTAATGTACGCCGCGGTAGCAGAGTCTGTACAGCTCTGTGAGTTATTGATATGCAAGGGGGCCGTGCTCAACGGGAAGGAAGGCACAGATCCCACAATCTTTAAGCTCGCGCGAGAAGGCGATGCTAGCAAAGTTAGACAATTCCTTGTTTCAGCGCGGAAAGGACCTAGGCATGTAAGCATGAGTAAGGAAGAGGCCTAGCTCTGAGCGAATGACGGAGGGACTTGGCTGGCTGGACCAGTTCATTTCGGTTAGTGTCATTAGTCTTTTAAATAGGGTGTGCTCTCCCAAGTACTTTGGTGAGGCACAAGCAAATAATAGAATTGAAGGAAAATCAACTCATATCTGGGAACATTTATAAGCTTGAATGCCTCGGTGCGTTCCGAATGAAATAACAACCAGAACAGATCCTAGATGTAACAATATTGCCCTATCCCTGAGCTGAACAACGCCAACTCCAAGGTCTCACACCAAGATCTCTATGAACTTCGAATCGGAGTAATCGGACAGAGGCAAAAAGCCATGCGTTAGTAGTTTAGATATTATGAAGAGTAAAACATTGAAAAGGACTGCTTCGATAAGGTATGTAAGATACCTCATGGGTGGGCTCGTCTATAGGTGGACGTGGATAGGTGATTGGCGGAACGTGAACAGTTGTGGCTGAGAGGTAGTTTGGGATGTAGAGCCTCTCTACATACTGCATCACTATTTCCTTCTTTCTCTTAGATAATCAGGTAAGATACTTACTATGACACATTAACATATGAATAGGAGGATGAAGTATTCAGATCATTCATTATTATCTTCAGCACACATGCCCATTGTTACAATATCTCCTAGAAGTAACTCCCATAACACCCACTTTCTTTCCTTCTTTCTCCCTCGTAAACAAGTAAAAACCGCACTCTTCCGCACCATCACCGCAAAAACATCAATCAAATCCCCAGCCAAGACAATTTCGTCATTATCATCTTCAGCACACACACCCATTGTTACATATCTACCTGCGAGCTACCTTACATAATAGCCACCCACCATGCGTCCATTTCCTTACCATCAGAACCAAAACCAAAAAACCAATTACCCGCTCGCTCGCTCGCTCCCAGCCCATTTCATTTGGCCTGCGTGACTACGCCCTCGTAGTCCCTACTCGAAATATAATCCAGCGTGCGCTGGAAATGTTTTTTAGGAGCTTCCAGACTTGTGCTTTCTTGGTTTGTTTGCAGATTCGAGTGGATGAGCTCGATGAGGCCGTTGAGGTATTTTGTTGTTACCTGGAAGGGGGATGGGTGGTTAGTATGTATGGTTTTTGCTGGGGATAGGGAGTAGGGGGGTTGATTGGGACTAACGGTCTCGTTTTGCTGATCGAAGTAGTAGACATATCTGTTTAGGATCTCGACGAAGAGCTCTACTGATACGGCGGTGTCCATGCATGCATCTGCTACCCGTAATGCGCGCTGTAGACACTCGAGAACCCGCTTTCCATCTCGGTAGAGCTGGGATGAGGTCAGCCGTGTACTCGAAGGTTTCGTCTATTGTAAATTGGGAGCCTACATTTTTCGAGTCCTCCTCGCCCTTCGCCGGGATTTCCACCGCCCACCAAAGATGGCTTGCGAGATAAACTGCCCGACACTGATCCGGCTTTTTCAACAGCTTACTGCCGTGCAAAGCACACTTCGTTATGAGCGTATCGTAATTCTCCTTTCCAAAGCCTCTCGTGCTGTGCAACGCCCCCGCTATGACACAGACAGCCTGAAACTGCGCCCTTGAATCGCTGATAGCTTCTTCATAGATGGTGAACGCTTGCGCAAAAAATTCGTACGCTACTTCTTCGAACCCAGATTGGTCTGCTACTTGACCACAAGCTATGAATAGACGAAGGCAGAGATCCGCAGCGCCGTTCCGGGTATAAAGCGCTGATATTGACGAGTGCATGAACTTATAGAGTGCGGATGATTGCGATTGCCAATTGTCATCGTAATGTTCTCGGCTCTTATATTTGCGCGCAAGCTTGAGGGACGAGGTGAGGAGGGCTGGAGTGGTATATTTGATACGCTCATTACCATCAGTAAAGGCTTTGCGGGTGGCTTGAAGCAACTTGAGTTGCGTATCGTTGTCTGGGCTTTGAATGAGGTGGACTATCCGAGCCAGCCATCCTTGCTCTATCACCGTTTCATCGGTTTCGGCTCCCCGTCTTTGGCTTGGTACGCCGGGATAACCAGCAGGCTGTTGCATGCCTTCCCTGATTAATACTCGTAGAATTTCGAGCACGCCATCGAGGTGCTCCAGAGAGGATATTTTTGTTTGGTTTCGGAGGATACTGCGAGCTACTTCACCAGCAACTGACCGCCGTGTTGAGTAGGTCTGTGCGTGCAATAGAGGTACAAAATTTGGAAGGKCYAAAGCGGTGAATAGAGAGACGTAGGATTTTATAGGCGTAAGAAGAAGTGAGAGGATGTTGGATTGGGTAGGCGCCGCATGCAGATCAGCGCTATTAGCAAACTGTGCAACTTTCCCATTTGCGTATGAAAGCACTTGGTCCACGTAGTCTACAATGCTATGTCAGCAAGGCCTGTGTTGATGGATCGAAAGAAGCCCACCTAAGCGTTCAGGGTAAATATTACTGCTCTCAACGTTAGCTATGCTTAGTTCAAGGGCTCACAAAGCTTACAGAGCAAGGTTTGATAACGAAACAAGGAGGGCAATGGTATCTTGTATGTGTAATCGTTGTGCACTGACTAGATGAATGACCTGATCATAGAAAATCTCATAGAGCTTGACATCTTCGGGTATGCCCCTGCTCTTCTTCGAGGATGGTGGATTCTCCTCCAGAGGTAGGGCGCTTGGTTCTGCCTCTTTGCTTTGTTGACTGTCAACATCGGCCGGTGCCGTCTCTGCAGGCTTATCGCCGTTGACGTGTTCGCCATTAGTCTGCGTGCCATCCATGCCCTCTGGTTTGGCTTCTGGCTTCTTGGTTTCTTTTGATATTCGAAGCTTTTCCATTAGCCTAGATGTGGCTTCTTCTTCTGTTTGCTTACGATCTTCTGGCGATTCTGATTCTGCCTCTCGTGCGGCGTATGCTGATAAACGATCCATTAAGCCGATGACGATAGCCTTTATATTTACATGCGGATTTAGGCGAGAGATTGCGGATAGGAGCTGGTCGAGAGTGTTGAGATGGAATTCGTCGGGGAAGACCTGCGTTATCACTAATGACAATTTTTAGCTCATTTGCTCAGGTTGTGCCTTTGAGACAATGTGCAAACCTTCGAGTAGATACTCTTGTGCTAGAACGTCTCTACACTGGACGACTTGCTCTAGTAGAGGTTGTAGAATGACAGTCTTATATGCTTCAAGATCCACTAATTGGCTTAGTCGCACCAGGTTTGTTCCAACAAGTAACTGCAGCTCCTGCCTTTCCTTGGTTCTTTGCTCCCTCTCCCTAGAGTGTCCTTGATGCTGCAACCTCACCCACAGCTTGTTCATCTCCACAAAATTCGTCAAGATGAAGCTTATTGAGTCTTGTAGATTTCCTTCAGGCCCATCTCCACTCCCAGTAGGCATCGAATCTCTTGCCTGGCCGGAGAGGTAATATCTCAAGAACAGTCCTCGTATTGGATGCTGCACGCCCCTACTCATTTCCATCATATCCTTCATTATCTCTTTGACCGGCGCATCTTCTATACCCATATACACTGTTCCGACAGTGATCATGAGGTAGAGTCGAGGAACAATGTTGCCAGCATATTGGACCAATTCATAGAGATCTGCTAGATGATTGACTGGATGAGACTCGCGGAGGTAGACCGAGAGATGTCTTAAGGCGTCGAAGACGGCCATATAGAGCTCATAATATTGTTTCGGTCCCAGGCTGCTAGTCCGCAATTCAGATACCAAAGTTGAGCTGTAAGCAGAAAAGCCTAAGGTCAGCAAAACAGCATTCTCGTCTCTCCCAATGACAAGGCGTAGGCGGCAAGTGCTCACCTGCACTTCAACGCATCCATAAGCTTGCCAGGGGTCTCTAAACACTTGCGCATGAGATGTGTTTGCTGCCGTACCATGACCAGAGCATCCTCCAACAGTCTGGCCTGGTCTTCAATGGCCGGAGGAGAGCCCATCCTGTCGGTCATGTTGGAGCGAGCACTCTTGACAGCAGCAGGCTTTTGGCTGATAGGAGGTAGAGACTGTGGCACGTGACGAATAGGTATTGGATGTCTTTGGCTATGAGAGGGCCGCTGCCAAGATTTATGGTTCATGCCTACGGGAGTAACCGAGAGGAAACTTGCATTTGGGAGGGGTGCTGTCTCTGAAGGCTTCTGAAATTAAATCATTAGGCAATGTGTTTAAGAGTAGTGGGAGCTTCATTAATCTAATTATAAAACGACCCGGGTGGGATACGGAGCTTGTCACCCTAGAGCTGCCAGAATGTCAGGCTATAACTACGGAGAGGTGCTGTTTAGTAGCACTGGTTTCACTCCTATCACAATTGTTATCTTTCAACGTTTCTTATCAAGATCCGCTGCTTGACTCCCTCGAAACAAGGCACGTGTCCTCGGTCCAGCTCCATTGCAGGTTCGCTGTGCCATTTTTGTGACATTGCTATTGTACAATACTACTATCAGTACACTCGTTAGAAAAAGCCTGTTCCCGATATTCTAGTATCAGGACCGCCCTGGCAGATGAGACCAAACCAGTCCTCGATACCCATTACGGGATGATACAATTGAAAGCAACTGGCCAGCGCCCAAACAGATGCCACCAGAATGTATCTTAGATGCCATCCAATCATCAGCGGCGTATTGAGTCAACCAAATCGCAAAATCAGTGTTGATATTACAACAGACAGATTGTGAAAATGTTGATAAGTAGACTGAGCATGTACATTAGAAGTCAACTATCCTAGCAAGGCGATCGGAAGAAAACTTGGTCCATTTAACAGCCTTGTCAAAAACATTGCAGGTAGAGTAAATGTCTAGGATAGGAAGGTACTCCAGTCGGTCACCAACATGGTCTATGCCAAGACCATCAGAGCATGGTATTGGTGTTGACGACAAGTCTTCTGATCCAAAACTGTCGTGACTGCCTTGTGTATGCACTCGAGCTCGTCCCTCCGGGATGCACACATTCAATGAATCAAATCCTCAATTAGCGGCTAAGCGTGGTGGGTGGACTCTGCTGGCCGTGCCTTGCATAAGGAAGTACTGCCAATGAAGGTTTCACTGACGTGCAGCTCAGCGCACATAGACTACACCCAGAAAGAGCGGTACCATGCTTATAAGCGCTTGCTGTACGGGCAGTTCGAGTGAAATTGAGACGCACGCACAAATCCCATGAGGAGAGAATACAGAAAGATCTTCACCGGCGCGGAGAGAGACCTGGAGATAGTACGAGTTGCCAAGCGATCTGCTTAGTAAGCTAAACGATCGCAAAACACCGTTATCCGCCAATTGGTGTTGATATCACGACTCACAAGTTCAATTTCTCCCAATGATGATCCACTCACAATGGCGCTCACATCTTATTGACCATAAGCGATGGCTACGAATGGGCTCAATGRGCTCCATGGCCCAGAGAAAAAATCAAAGCAGCCTGTCAACGGGCTGAGGCGCGTTCAACCATTGTTTGGCTCACGTCGATCAGGACGTCCGTTGCAGCAGGCGCCCGATTTTCTGACGGACAGTCTGAATGCTTCTTATATCCCCAGTCCGAGTCCGCCGAAGAGTCCAACACGTCAAGAGACTCGCGCAAGGCCCCGGCAAGCCTTTGGAAATGGCAGATCAGTTGCACACTCGTCAAAGGCTACACCTCGCAGCAACGACGAGAACAAACGACCCCTAGGCCTTTCATCCTCAGATCGCAGAAATCAACAACATCTGAAACCTCTACCTAGACCGAGCCGACCACACATAACATCACCTTCCTCGAACCCACCGGCGCAAAGCCCAGCCCGCACACAAACACCGAGTCCCCCAAGAGGGCGACAGAATTCTGTTACCTCGCCTACAGCATCCGAATCATCTCCAGGTCGGGGCTATGCTGAAGCATATCAGCGCATCAACGAAGAAGAAAACCTAGCCCAGGAAGAGTCAATCGAGGACATGGAAGAAATTAGTGGGTACGATTTTAATGAGCAAGACCGATCGCAAGAACTTGATCGCATGCGGTTGAAAAGAATACAGCATTCGACTTCTCCGATATCTTTGAAAGCTTCCAGAAGAGCATCACCGAGAGGTGCTGAAGATAACATTCCTGCCAACGATGGCGCCGAAGATAAAGAGAACATGGTACGCGATACGGATAGTGAATCTGGGACTGACTACAACGCTACGGTCACGGACACTTCTATTGGCAGTGGATCGTCTCAGTATGCTAAGGATCTACAAAGGCTTGGTGCAATAAAAGAGGGGGCTAAGATATTCAGTAAAGCGCGTGTCGGAGGAAAGGTTGGGCTCTCCGTGGAAAATTTGCAGCGTCGGAACGGAAGCAATGAATCTCTTGGTAGTGCATTCAGTGCAGGAAGTCTGAGTCAAAGAGGGTCAGATCCTTCTATTAATATACCGAAAACTTGGGGACGGAAAGCAAAACCAGGAAAGGATTGGCTTAATCGCATCAACAGCAAGAGTGGGCGATTCACCGGAGACGTACCAAAGCGTCGCTCTTCTAAAGAACCTATAATCACCGACAACCAAGAACGCGAGTGGGCAGAACCTATTGACAGTTGGATCGCAGCTGCGAGCGAGGTACCCTTGCCTTCTGGTGAAGAAGGTTCATCACAGACAGCTCTGTCATCTCATAGCTCGACCCCTACAACGGAGATACCGCGAAGCAGCTCTATGGATTGGAGACGTCAGTGGGAAACCAACGAGGACGAATTCACTGGACGGTCATTACAAGTCTCAGAAAGTCCTCCTATGCGCATTCGAAACGCTACTCTTGATCGATATAGAGATCGTGAGATCGAGAATTTGGCGAAGATAGCCGTGACGACCAATCGATTAGGTGAACTTCGTGAAAGGGGCTCTGACGAGCTTCTGAGACGCAGACCACCTAGTAGGTCTACAGAAGAAAAGAGAAAGGACGGCAGCAACACAAATGAATCTTCTCCACGCAGACAATCTTCAAGCAGTTCTTCCGTCCGATCGAGGCTTCAGGAGTCGACTGAAAACGGTACTCCTGATGCTACACTTAATGATGCTGGTGAGCCGATCCCGGATACGCCGGTTGTCATATATAGGAGCAAGCCCAATGACCAATCGATTGTGGATTCCAAAGGTGGCATGAAATCGGAAGACATGAATGGGACCTCTCGCAAACCGCAACATGAACGGAAAGACTCTCACGATCTTCTCAAACGACTTGCAAGGGCGACTAGTGATAGTCCTAGTCCGGCAAAAGAGCAAGAAGAGGAATCTCGACAAGGGACAGAAGCCGAACATAAGTTACCGCCGTCTAAATCACCCAGCAATATCAAGACTCCGGTCGTCACAGGCGCGTGGGTGGATCAAACCATGGGGGATACACCACCGCAAGCTTCAAAGTCGAAGACGGATTTAAAAACACCTCTCATTATTGGTGCTTGGATTGATACACCGCTTCCTACTGGCCGCGGTCCTCCCTTGCCAACACCATCTGACCTCGAAGAGGAGAAGGAGCTGCAAGTTGGCAAGATTGGCGCTACAGACCTCATCCGCAAACTCAGCCCCAGCGCGCTTCCCGAGGGTTCTAAATCGCAAGACAAGGCACCCTTGAAGTATTCTGGACCTCCACTTCCCAAATCTGCCCTGGATGGGATTATAAAACAAGCCAAATCTACCAACCCTCAAAAGCCCACCCAGTCCTTCAATTCCGACTCAGAAGAAGATCCCACCCTACACCTCGGCGACTCCACAATCCAATCCCTAGAAGACTTTATAGCAAATGACACCGAAATCCTCGCCCTCCCCGCTCCTACCCCCCCCGCCCAAGAGACGAACTCCTCTTCCGATCCCTCCCCCTCCTTCCCAAACGACCGCTCCTCCACCACCACAAACCCCTCCCGCCTCACCGACCTCCAATCATACACCGACCTCCTCTCCCGCCTCACATCCCTCGCCCCCTCCATCCGCGCCTCCAAAAAACAAATCGTCTCCCTCCAACGCGCCGTCTCTGCCCCTCCCCCCACCACCAGACAAAAACCCCGCTCCCAATCGCTCACCGAACCCTGCAACGAAGCCGGCGAATTCCACGACTTCATCTGGCCCTGCGCCCGCTGCGGCCACCATCCCACCACTCAACCCCCCCAACCTCTTCCCCCAGCTCTCCTCACAATCCGCAACCACATCGACACCACAACCCTCACGATCCCCATACCCCGTCTCTGGACCTGGCCCCGCTCCTCCTGGCGCCCGCGGCTCACATGGCTCGGTCTCTTCACTCTCCTCGCATATATCTTAGTTTCCGCTGAATACTGGGCCCGAGATAGATTCTGCCATCCCCTTTACGCGAGCAGTATGGTGGGGTATGGTGTTGATATTCATGCGCCGAGACCGCCGTTTGTGTTGGTGAAGGTTGTTTGGAGGTATACACCCATCGGTAGTGTACTTGCACCACTCTATCATGCTGTGAGGATTATAGTGAGGTTGGTGGGCGCGTTTGTGGGGTATGTTGTTGGGTTTATGTTTGGTGATGAGGGGGGGAGTGGGAGGAGTGGTGGTGGTGGTGGTGCGAGTGCGACGACTAACTTGCCTGTGAGTCGGGATGGGAGGATCCCGAAACCGGTTTGGGGGCCGGATTTGAGTTTGATGGATGATGAATATTTATGATATGTTAGAAGCTGTAAGATACGATATGGAGATTTAGCGCGGCGTTTTGTGTCTGGTCGATGGGTTCATGCGGAGGTCGTTTTCAGTGGTTTCATGAGTGAGTGCGTTGGTACGTACGTATGGGGCGACGTGCATGAGATGGATTAGTTGCTCGGACAAGGATATGAAAGAGCAGATGAGATAGGGATAGGGATGAGTGAGCACCGTACAGACGGCGACAGTGGCGGTACGATAAAATAACTTCATTTATGTGGATAGGTAGCYTACTACCCCAAGCAGCAGCTGGGTAGGTACTTGGAGTTCCAAATTCTCAAAAATCATATCCTCATTCATGGCCTATTCCCCACGCTATGCAATCAAAAATATCACCTCCCTTTATGCAGTAAAACCCCCTCCCTATATCTCACCCCATCCCATCCAACAAATACCCACTCACTCACCTCCCCCTCCTCCCCCTATAATAATCATAATCCAATCCCTGATCCGGTTCCTGCGCCGGCACACCCGTATACCCCACCCCCCCCGTCCGCCACCTATCCAATCCATACGTCTGCTCTTGTTCCCTCTCAATATCATCCTCCCCCGTCACCATCTCCTCGCCCTCTGGCTCCACCATCCCCGCCGGTTGCGCCCCGCTGAGTAAGTTACTTGCACTCTCATTGTTTTCACTACGGTATATTTGCCGCCGCTCGTTCATGCCGTGAGAGGCTTGATCGCGGTACGCGGGGTGCATTTCTCGGAGTTGTTGGGGGGAGACGGTGCGGATGTATCTACTGCTGGCGTCTGGGCTGGGGCTGGAAGCTCGTGATGAAGAGGGGGAGTCACCATTTCGGCCCATGAAGGAGCGGGGCGTGCTGCTCCGTTCGCTGATGAGGTCTTCAGGCCGGCCGTAGAGGTTGCCGTCACCGCCGTGTTCTTCAGCGAAGTCGGTCCGGTCTCTGTAGTAGCCGAAGTCGAGTTGGGATTCGGGTACGATTTCGAAGAGTTCTTTTTTCTTGGTGTCGGGGACGAAGCGGGTGGTTTTGCCGGGGTATTGTTGGGACATGGGCTCTAGATCAATGGCTCTGTCGCTGTAGTTTGCTCCTTGTTGGAGGTCTTCACGGTTGAGACGGCCGCGTAGAAGGTCGCCAACAATGTGCTGGGCTTTGGCGTGTACCATTGGCGTCCAGAGCCTGTCGTACAGGGCTGGATGGCCAAATTTAGAAGATACCTGGTTATTGTGGTGTGTTTTGCGGCCTCCATCGGCCAGATGTTCTGGGTCCTTGAGTGTAGCTTTGGTGTAGAATTCATTCTGATCGTCATAAGTTCGTGCGCAAAACCACTTAAAGGCCAGCATAAGAATTGGTAAGGGTGCTATGAGAGCGACCATTACGTATGTCCCGTTGGCTTTAATGATCAAGGCCATGGTACAGTCGGCAAGTATGATGGCAAAGATGAAACGATTGAAGAGAATCCGCCAGTACTGGCCGCCGGATTCCGTCTTGGTGACCAGAACGTATAACAAAAGATACTTCTTGAGCCAGTAGTCTATGGCGAAATAGAAAGCTGTGACGGGAATGACAAGAGGTTGAAGGGAAACGAAGCAGAGAGCCACTGTTGAGTAGAAGAGAAAGTAGTTATAGTAGACAGCATAGTCGAAGGGCGGTGGTGCAGTCCACTCGATAGTTTGTCGAGGAGTTGGGCTGTGAAAAGTCCGCATATACCAACCCCATGTGAGGTTGAGGATCTGAGCCAGATCTGCTGCGGCGCCGAGTTGACGTTGGAGAAGCCATGTGAGCCAATACGGAGTGACTTCGCACAGACCCGTCATCATGTTCCACACGAAACCTCCGTTCACTATGGCTTTCCAGACCCCGTCTCCTTTGTCCTGYCGGTTGCTGATGACCTGAGAGACGAATGTGAAGATGGCGGAAAAGGCAGAGAAAACAATCAAGTTGTTAAAGACGAAGAAGGCGTATAGTTTCGTGGCTACATGACGCTCCCGGGAAGTCTTCGTTTTGTCCCCAGCATGAATGGATAGACGTCTGAAGATAATAGGCAGGACTAGATAAACCAAAGAACTCAGAGCTGGAGAAGCGATACCCTGTACAACAGACCAGAACGTGTGGTGCGCATTGAAACTATGCTGGAAGCCATGCCAAACATTGGCAAGATTGAGTAAATTGGTCAGGAAGATGGCGATTAGAGCGTTGGGGGCTATCCAGATTAGGGTCAGGATAATGATCCAAAAGTTGTTAACCRTTCGTTTCCAATTCCTTTGGCTTTTAGATAGAGGTAAATTCTTCCATATCAGGTCGTTGGGTCTGGGGGCCAGCCGGATGGTAGTGCCTTGAGGATGTTTGCTCTTGGCTGCGTAAGCCACCGTGTGTGCGTCTTCAATCCTCTCGTAACTCGCGAAACCAAATGGCATAGCATTCCTTTTATCAATTGATTCCCGAACATGTTTAATCTCAGTCTCAAGTTCGCTAATACGTTCTGTCAAGTAGTCAATTGCATCCACCTTTCCACTGCCATTGTTTTTCTTATATTTCCTCGAAGGAGTCATGGTAGGACGATTYAGAGGTAACTTGTCCGGATTCTTGAGATACTTCGCCAGGACAATCTCGAGTGCCTTGATCATCTCCCGATGTTCCTCAATCAGATCCGGCAATTCCTTGACGTTRCGRGCTATTGCTGCTCTAGGTAGTCCTGCTGTATGTTCCACTTGATCTGCCAAACGCAGTATACCTTCATCTGAGCGTGAAGGGGCCGGAATGTCGGTGAACATCAACGTCCTTGAGTGTAGGCTCTTCAGATATTCTGCACTCTCAAAATAGCCCCTTCTTAATCGCGTGACAGCTACGTAATTTCGCCAGAGAAAAAACGCAACGATCACGTTGATAGCCCAAGCACAGACAACATGAACCCATAGAGCTGCACCAGTGACGTATTGGGGGGTGCTTGTTACCCAGAAGTTCTTATATGCGGTGGCATCCTTGCTACTGCTGATGACGTTGGTTGGGAGGAGCACCACCGCGATTATKGTTATGCAAAGGAATATATTTCTGCACATCTTCGTGAACCTGAGGAAAACCGTACCATCAATCCCGATTTTGTCGATGAGCTCATTCTCGCCTATCGTAGCCACAGGCCAAAACCAAGCTAACATGCCTTTACCAATCCGTGGAGGAGCATGTTTCTCATCGGCATATTTCAATTTCGGGGCGTATACAACGGAATTATGTGGTCGAACGATTGAAAATATCACAGTGATGCCTATCATGAGTCCGATGGAGTAGCCCAAGGCGGAGAAGATGGCCGTTTGCTTAACCTACAGCGCACCATCAGACTCGTGAACCATATGTAGAGAGCTTTGACCAACTCACAGACGAAGCGAAAGGGTTTGCKATCAGACATAGCAATTGGTCAGAACCTGATTTTGTGCTGCAATCCGGGGGCGCTTGCCCATTGACTTCATTCACCGGTTGACCAGACATGTTAACAAGCGAGAGGCTGTCCGAGATCACTCAGACTCGAGTATAGGAGTGACTGCGAGGACCGAGAGGAAGGTGGAGGAGCCGATGGCCTAATGAATGGACTCAAATGAACGACATTGAACGTGTCAGACCGGTGGGTCACAGGCGTTGATAACGGTTTTTCTAGGTACGCGCTGCGCCGTGAATCGTTGCTCGCCTCGGAGGTAAAAGACCGTTGTGACGTTGAAAGGGTCACGAAGCTGTACTCTAAGTCAATCGAGACAAGAAGTATATTAGTAATGAGAGAGTGACTCGTGCTTAAAGAGCGCTTCCTTGATGTTTTTCTTCCTGAGGGCAAGTGTCGGACTTATGTCCCGCTAAAGAATTGGCCCATCAGGTTTGCCCCTCTGTTTTAGCTCCATGTAAGGAAGCTTACACGTAACTAAAAATACATCTCCATCATCAGCTTATCAGATCAATTTCAGCCCCTTAGCTGGCCCATACCATAATCCATGCTTACAAGTCTCCCCAACAGGCCCACATCCTATCCATATCGTGTCGGAACATGGAAAGTCTATGATGGACTTCTTGCATCATCGGTCTTCGAGTTTCTCATCATAACAATTGAACGTTTAAACCGTTCAAGCCCCTCAACCGATCAGCCCTGTAGTTCTAGGGCTGATCCCTAGAGACCCTGAAGACGTGTACTTGTAGGATACAAAACACACCCCGAGGCATCCCGGCTTAGAAGAATTGAAATCTTTATCTAGGGGCATGAGAGACCGGCTCGAAGGACTAAACTCGTCATCTCGGCGACCATTTCGTCCTGGAGTCTCTTCACTGAGCGTGCCATGGGCCCTTTAGGACTATACCGCTGAAAGGTGGTTGGGAGCTGAGCTCTTATATATTGCCGTAACGGTAACGAATGCCTAGCTGAGAGTCACTGCTGCGCCAATATTCCGGGTACTCAGCTTTACGGATTACTTGAAAGCAGCCCAGTTTAATCCATGGTGCTAAAGTTTCATTCTACGAATGCCTTACGAATGACTACAGGTATATTTCCTTCGCTTTGTGCTCGCACGCTCACAGTCCTTATGACTGCCTCTCCMCCTTTCACTCGAGCCTCCACTTGAAACTCTCCTAACGCTTTCAGTCTGTCCCCTTCAATGCCTATACTCTGGGGTTCATCATCTTCCGGTACCAATATTTTGACGTCTTCTGCTGCCAAAACGACCCGGGCACCCTCTTCCGTCCGACTCAACATGGCTTTCATAGAGTCTACGATGTCTGACGTAGACACAGACCCGTAGATGGTGGCTGGCGAACTTTTGGAGGGCTTCAATGGCTCCGAGGCAGCATCAAGCACTGCTGCTGCTGGACTTGCGGCTCTTCTTGGGGTTGGTGACTCTGGAACTTCGGGCTCAGCGTCTGTTATAGGACTTCTGTAGAATATTATCTGGCTCGGCAATGCTGCTTCCATGATCTCTGTAGCTCTCAAAGGCTATCAGATCATTAGCATATAATTCGTAGAGTAGGGATGTAGGTAGAAGTACCGGTAGAAGTCGTGTTGCAGTTAAAATTGAAGGCACCGTCTCCGTCTGAGTCGACGTGGGCACCGGTTCGACCTCCGGCTTGCTCAAGCCAAAGGTGAAGTCCCTTACTGCTTCCAATTTCTGAGGCTTTAGCCCCTGGACTTTGGAAGCCGTTACATATTCTGCCTTTTGCTGTGGATACCATGTGTTTCGCATGCGACCAGGCTCAACAGGAGTGATTGAACCTGTKGGAGGAGTTTTAGCGAGATGTCCACTTCACCTCGTAATGGGTGCGCTACCTTTCTTCCCATAGCCTGTGACGTCCTCCAATAGTCTGACATTTATCGTAGTTATGCGCTTGGTCTTTTTTTTGCCCCGTACTTGTCGATGAAACGGAAACCATGACTTTGATAAGTCATCTGCTACCAATTGCCGTATGCAGGATAGACAAAGAGGATTCCTAGCAGAGGCTGATAATCCGTTCATGGTATTAAGCTGTGTAGGGAAGCTCCTCGAACGATCATGAAAAGCAAGCACCCCGATGAGGCTCGCGGCGGGATCTAGGTTCGCCGTTGCCGTGCAGATTAAATCGCCATCGCCGAGGCAGACTTCCTTTCAAACCACTTCACCAGCGAACCGGCGTCAACAACCAATCTATTTGTACAGATCTAAGCGCAGTCACTACAGTGAACAAGAAGAACAAAAGGGTCCTCGAACACCGCTCACCGTCTCCCTCAAAGATCCGCCTAGCGCCACTTCAACTTACTCCCGTGGCTACCAATTGCCGATCTACCCCCACAATTCTGGCAGCAGTCCTTCTGCACGCTATCCACAGCAGCTTGCCAGCAGATATGACCGAAGCAGAAGTCGCTCATTGGTAGCAATGGCGCAGCGGTAGCAACCAGAATGCCAGATAAACCACTTACAGTCCTCACCTACGCAGCAAGCGCTTCGCTCGCGGCAGTCGCCCTTGTCTATTTCTTCAATCCCAACTATCTGCTAGATGGTGATTCATCCGGGAGCTCTGCCAGCTCGCGCAAGAAAGGCATCGTAGGTCTGTTTAACCCTGCAAACGATTGCTTCATCAACTCCGTACTGCAATCTTTGGCTGGTCTCGGCGATTTACGATTATATCTTATCCGGGAATCGCATCGAAGGGAGCTGGGAGGGCCTGAAATATATGCAGAGGTTCCGCTAATCGACAGCAATGGGAAAGAAGTGAATGGCAGGAAGCTGGCCAGTCTACAGAGTGGGGAAGTCACACAGGGATTGAAAGCGATGATAGACAGGTTGAACGAGCGCCCAATCTATAAGAAGACAATATCTGCTGGGAAGTTCATAAACGTATTGGAGCATGCGTTCAACACGAGAATAAGCAAGTCCCAACAGGATGCGCAGGAGCTGCTCCAGATCGTTGCGGAACGTTTGTCTGAGGAATATCACGCTGGCAAGGAAGCTCGTAAGCGGGCAAAGAAACTTCAGAATGGAGGTGTATCGAGTACTGAGCCAACAGAACCGCAGCCCGACTCTGCACTGCCAGACAGTGAAATTGAGGATGGCACCGTTGATGATTTGACCAACCCCCCCACAGATGCTCCAACTACTCAGGAGGCTCCGGAGGAAACAGAGGAGGAAACCTTGACTGAAGAAGAGGATGGATTTCCTCTAGAAGGTCAGACAGAAGCGCGTACTGAGTGCCAACACTKTCAATTCGTCCCAAAGCCCAACCCGACGAGCTTCGTCATGCTTAACCTCACCGTACCACAGAAAAGTTCGACGACACTGAACGAATGCTTTGATGCTCATTTCAAGAGAGAATATATTGATGACTACATATGCGACAAGTGTCGTCTTAGACATGCCGTCGAAATTCTCACCAAGAGATTCGACAGTGCGAAATCTGAAGAGCAGAGGACAGGAATAGAAGTACAACTAGAGAAGATACGAAGGGCTTTAGAGGAAGACCCCGAGAAAGCTCCAGAGGGTGTTGAACTACCGGATACCAAACTGGCACCTAAGAGGAAGATAGCACGTCATGTGGAGATAACCTCCTTTCCTAAAGTCCTCGTCATCCATCTTTCAAGGTCATTGTTCGACCCGCGTAGCAGCTCGACAAAGAATCTCGCCAAGGTGTCGTTCCCTGAAAAGTTCCCGGTGGGCAGCATCCTCAACCGCAGAACCTACAAGCTCTTGAGCGTGATTGCCCACAAAGGTACGCACAATAGCGGACACTACGAAACATTCAGGCGACAACATCTATATCCTCCTTTCTCAACACCCCACGTAGACAACTCCTCAGGCCCCTACAGCGCGTCAGCAACTCCACCCCAATCGAAAACCAAGCTGCAGAGTCCTAAAATATCCATCGAGACCTCTCCACCACAAGAGAACGAGACACCAATACTAAACCCTTCAACGACCGACCTCTCCCCCTCAACCAATTCACCCTCATCTTCAGCTTCAACCACCTCCCACTCCCTCCCCTCCACCCGCCCCTCATCAGGCTCAGATCCCGAAGCCCACAACCTCCGCGTCTCAGAATCGTCCACCACCCAACAAATAGACACCCCACAACCATCCACCAACCTCCCATCAAAAGACCAATCTACCACCACCGCCAACAATCAAGAACCCAAACCCAGACCTAGCATCGCTACCACAAGTAAAGCTGGCTCCATGATCGACGTTCATCGCTTCAAGCGGAAAAAGCGGCCCGTGGATCGTTGGTGGCGCATTAGCGATGATAAAATCAAAGAGTGTAAAACAGCTGAGGTACTAGCTATGCAGAAAGAGGTCTATATGCTATTTTACGAGATGGATAAGGATGGCGATGATAGGGGCTGAGCTACCCACCTGCGTCCGCGGAGCCGGTTATGCGAGAACACTCGTCCTTAACCACTCCGCCCTCCTGGCCATGAATCCTCAACGCAAGCATGCGATCAACTCTACTGGGGACGTGCTGCAAAATGGCATCCTCTCATATCGGTTACTCCGCTAATAAAGCTGATTACCGACTATGGATGGTATAAAAAACTCTGTGTAGGCAATCCCCCCTTGACCATTCATCTCAGGACCGCAACATTCCTCCAACCGAGCCAATCTTCCCAAGCCAGTCACTATCAATACTCAGGAACCCGCTCGCGAGGCACTTCGATATCCACTCAACTATCCTAGGAAAATGATGGAGTAAAGGCAGAGCTAGATAGACTGGGAGCACTACGGCCGCTAGCCACGCACCCTGGGTATCCATCGACGAGTCTAGGGAATGATGARTGAAGAAAAGGCGACGAGGAGGCAGAAAGACTGTGAGCACTACTACGCGTAAGTGTATTGCGAGTGTGGTAGAGACCTAATATCACACTTCACCACCTATACGATCAAAATTGGCATTCGCCAACTCGCCAACAGCAAGCATCTTTGAGTTGGTATGGACGTGATATTGAGACACTGTGTATGAACTTGCATGTCAAGAAATGTCTTGTATATAATCTATGCCCTCACATAACTTTTATCTATGACCATATACTAGCTTAGGAACCCCTGGGAAAGGGGATAGAAACCTCCGCCGTATGTAATTAATCCACATATGTATCAAGTCTATCAATCATATGCTGCTCATAATGAAAAGGAAGGACTGAACAACGCGTATACCAAGTGTGCAACCAAATAATCAATACGTTCATGTCCATTTCATACCCTCAGTCTACCAACACCCATGCAACCTACCAACCAACCTACGTCTTCACAGTCGGTTCCTCCGTCCCAATCAATTCCTTAAGCCTTAACAGCCCCGTCGCAAGCCTAATATTCCCCTCCAAATACACCTGCGCATCCAACCCAAACTTCTCCTCCTTCTCCTCATGTCTCTCAACATACAACCGGATCGTAGCGCCACTACTCCCCGTTCCAGAAAGCCTGACAACGATCCTACTGCCATCGTCGAATTTAACGAAGATGCCTTGATTCTTGGATACGCTGCCATCGAGATCGGTGTAGGAGAAGTCGTCGGCTTCGAGGACTTTGCGGCCTTGGATGGTGGAGCCTACGAATTCGGATTTTTTGGTTGTGATTAGTTCGGTTAGGTTGGCGACGACTTTGTTGGCGCTGTCGCTGTTGACGCCTTCGTAGTCGTAGCGGGTGAAGAATGTGCGGCCGTAGGTATTCCAGAAGTCGTGTTGGATGGATAAGATGCTGGGCGTCTCCTCGGGCTTCTCTTTCGATACACCGGCGATGATGTTTAACCAGGCCACAACGGCCCATAGGCCGTCTTTCTCGCGGATGTGGTTACTGCCGGTACCGAAGCTCTCTTCTCCGCAGATTGACATCTTTTTCTGGTCAAAGAGGTTGCAGAAGAATTTCCAGCCAGTAGGAACTTCGTAGTTTTGAAGTCCTTGCTTCTTAGCCACAAGGTCGATGGCACCAGATGTGGGCATGCTGCGGGCGAGRCCATAGACACCTTGCTTTTGGAAGTAGGGAATTAATTTGGCGTAGTGGGCGATGATGGCTAAGCTATCTCCGGGCGATACGAAGGCATGAGCACCGTAGATCATGTTGCGGTCTCCATCGCCATCACTGGCTGCTCCGAACTGAATATTATGCTTATCCACGGCCTCGACTAGCGAGTGGGCATAGACCAAATTGGGATCTGGATGGCCGCCTCCGAAGTCAGGGGATGGTACGCAATTTTGTGTGCTACTGCTGGGTAGGCCAAGCTCTTTCTCGAAGATAGCTACTGCGTAAGGTCCAGTGACGCCATTCAGACCATCGAAGAGAACCTTRAAGTCCTTGTGGCTTTCGAGGAACGATTTGATGAGAGGGAAGTCGAAGATATCTTTCAGCATGTCCACATAGTCCGCTGTGGAATCAATAACCTCGACTTCAAGAGGTCCATATGTCTTTGTTCCAATGGTGGTCATGTCCACGTCCGGAATCTCAGCGATCTTGTATGAGGTAAGGGTTTTGGAAGTTGCAAAAATCTTGTTGGTAACGGATTCAGGGGCTGGGGCGCCGTTTGCGAGGTTGTACTTGATACCGAAGTCATTCTTTGGTCCTTTAGGGACATCATCAGTCATTGGGAGTCAAGGAGTAAGTAGAGACTGAATGCATACCACCGGGATTGTGACTGGCCGTGAGCAGGATACCACCCGTAGCATTTCGCTTCCGGATGACGTGACTGGCAGCAGGTGTGCTCAGTATACCGTTTTGCCCGATCAATAGCTTCTTGACGCCGTATGCAGCTCCAATCTTGGCGATCAATTGCACCACTTCAGGGTTATAGTATCTTCCATCTCCTCCTATAACAAGGAAGCTACCTTCTGCACCTTCAGGGATGGAGAGGAGGATGCTGGTAACAAATGACTCGCTGTAGTGAGGTTGTTGGAAGACGGTGACCTTCTTTCGAAGTCCTGAACTACCGAATCGTCAGCGTTGTGGATCAATGGAGTTGCACGAGCTCTCAAAGAGCATGAGCACACAATGATGCAAGCTGTTGTACAGGGGGACTTACGTTCCAGGCTTCTGGTCAGTGAAGGGTTTCAATGAGACCGTTTGCACGCTCATGTTGGAGTCTTTTAGCTGTAGGATAGGATAGACTGGTGATACGATTGGTTAATGGTGAACAACTGAGGAAGTATAGGAGTAAAATGTAAACAAGAGCTGCAACAAAATTTTAAAACGTTGAAAGGCACCAGAAGGTGGGGTCCCGCCCAACCAGGGCGCAGGGTGGGGGGCCGCTTCCCGAAGAGGCCGTCACAACGGCTATATCCGTACAACAGAGACCCATTTGGGATATAAAACATATAAAAGACCTGGAATGAGAAAGCCATCGGTTTTTGAGGGCGCCTCAAAAGCAATTTTTCATCATGAAT
Organism: Cladonia macilenta KoLRI003786; assembly: GCA_000444155.1. Classification (NCBI taxonomy): domain Eukaryota; kingdom Fungi; phylum Ascomycota; class Lecanoromycetes; order Lecanorales; family Cladoniaceae; genus Cladonia; species Cladonia macilenta. The sequence continues at coordinate 185,582 of KE598621.1, read as the reverse complement.
CTTTCGTGAAGCATCTGTCTCGATAGTACCTGGCCTCTTCAATGCTCTCCAAGATGTCTTCTCTGGCTTGATGGAGACCTTTCTTGGGAGGCACGTTAGACAATACTTCATCAGGAGACCATCTTTTTACAGCTTCCTTGAGAGAGCTGACATCCATGATTCGATAGCTTAGATAATCCGTGACAGCATTGTATGGAGGTTTGCTTAGAAAGGCTTTGTCACAATGGACACTGTTGCCCGCAAGCAAACCTCTACGTGGCTTTGGTACATATTTCTTGATATATTCAAGGAGACCCTTTGCAGCCTGCTGGGCAGTAGAAGTAGATTCTAGACATGCAGCTGTTAAGCCTGATGCACCGTGGGTCTTGGTACACCAATCGTCCATTTGGTCCAGGGTATACTTGTCGTGGTGAATAATGGCATCCCAGCCTTTGTCGTCCAGGAGATGGAGTTGTGCGTCTGTAATGAAGCAGGATATGGACATTATCGTCTCCTTCTCTGGGTTGAGACCCGTCATCTGCCTTTGTAAGATCGTTGCACCTCGGTGTGCTCTTTAGAAGAGCGCTTACTTCACAGTCTATCCAAACAAGTGGATCATTGGATCGTATCATATCCATTTTCCCCTGAAAGCCTGGTCTTAAAACGCTGGATACCACTTTTGGTAAGAACAGTGACCTGAGAACAGGTAGGAGCATGCTCTCTTCAAGGTGGTGCAAGATGACGCGTGGGCGCGCCGGGAAATGCTCCGACGCGACTTCGCCCCAGCAGCCTTCAGCCTCCTCAGCCTCCTCAGGCTCCTCAGCCGTCTTTTTGCCAGTCAGCGCCTGTCATAGTATTTAACATTACATGACTATCTCAAGTATCATAACTTCTGTTGAAGTTGAAAGCCCTAAAGCAACATAGTCATCGTCTCTTTCCATTATGGCAACTGATATGGACCAAGTGCCTCTCGTTAAAGATGACACTAATGGCGTCCGAGAACCTGAACAAGGCACAAGAAAACTTAGCTTCCTCATTATTGGTGCAGGCTCTCGTGGAAATGCATACGCCAGTGCATTAGAGCAGTGTCGCTCACAATATCCCAACCGCATCGGTGCCATAGCTGAGCCGATTGCCTCCAAAAGGAAAGCGCTGGCTCGAAAATGCTTCCAGTCGAACGAGAGCATCAGGCATTTCGATACCTGGCAGCAGTTCCTTGAATATGAAACAGACAGGCAGGAGCTAAAGGCGGCTCATCAATATGTACCTGACGGCGTAGATGGCGTATTTGTCTGTACATTGGACGAAACGCATGTTGAGATCATAACTTCACTAGCACCACTAGGCTTGCATATCATGAGCGAGAAACCATTAGCAACTACACTCAACGATTGTCTGAAGATTTACCGCTGCCTGCAGCCCCCAGGCACGAATACACCCTCGAAAGTATTCTCCATCGGTCATGTTTTGCGTTACAGCCCTCACAACATACTACTGCGGAAACTCTTACTGGAAGATGATGTTATCGGAGATGTCCTTTCGATCGAACATACCGAGCCAGTAGGCTGGTGGCATTTCGCTCATTCATACGTCCGGTAGGTTTCAAGGAAGGTCACGAAATCCAGGCTAACCCATTGTAAGTGGCAATTGGCGAAAGGAGTCCGTGACAGCGGCTTCACTGTTGACGAAATCATGCCATGATATCGATTTATTACTCTGGTTGCTTTGCTCACCATCTCAATCATCGAGCAGATCGCCTCATTTGCCATCCCATGTGACCTCTACAGGCTCATTGCTCTACTTCAAGAAGGGCCGGAAGCCAGCTTTGGCCGGAAATGCAACTAATTGCTTATCGTGTCCTGCTGAAAACGATTGTCTATATAGTGCAAGAAAAATATACCTCCAAAACCATCTTGCCAGAGGCAATTCAGGGTGGCCGGTCAACATTGTCGAGCCAGAAATTGAAGACTTAGTCAGAGGTCCTGACAGAAACGCCCCAGAGTTGAGGTTACTAGAACGACTAGCAGAAGACTATGACAGTCAAACACCCCAGAAAGAGATCGAAAGACGCCCTTGGTTCGGTCGATGTGTCTACGAGTCTGACAATGATGTCTGTGATGACCAGGTAGTAACAATAGAATGGGACGACGATCCCCTTCCTTTAGCTAACAACCAAAGCATGGAAAGCCGTACCAAAGGCCGAGGTGCAAAGATCGCTACCTTCCACATGGTAGCACCCACAGAAAAGCAATGCCAGAGACGAGGGCGAATATACGGGACGAGAGGAGAAATAGAATACGACAGTTCCACCATCCGAGTCTACGATTTCGCTACCAACCAGGCAAACATCCATCATCCCCCTCAACCTGGCGGGGGGCACGGCGGAGGCGACGCAGGCCTTGCAAGACAATTTGTTAAAGCGATCGCGGCTGTGAAAGCTGGCGAAATGAGTGTTGCTGAGGCACAGAAAGTGCATGTGGGTTGTACGCTTGAAGAGGCTATTAGGAGCCATGCTATGGTTTTTGCGGCTGAAGAGGCGAGGAGGGAGAAGAAGGTGGTGAATTGGTTGGAATGGTGGAAGACTAATGTTGAGCGGAGCTGAGTATCATCTGGTTGCTTCATTGGGAGCGGGAGCTACGGTTTACTCGTTACGAGCATGTTGCATAGCATAATGAGAAAACGAAATTACAGGTGAGCGTATGAAGACTCTGCTTTTGATACGCCGGTCTTATAAATTACGAAAACATGCTTGCAAATACTGTTAATGATGTCCGCATTCATAAAGTGAGAACGTGTAGTCTCTGGTTGCTCTTGTCAAGAGTTGATATCGTGAAAAAAGTGAAGGGACGCCTGCTAATTGCGTCTCCAGCGTGGTCCAGCAACAGCCATACTCCGCTGGAGATTTCGATAGTGATCCATTTTCTACTTGAAAGGCCGTGAATGGCAATATGACTGGTAATTGTGAGTCTTTTATTGAGCGTATGGCAGTGTTACAGCAACAAAATATCCTCGATTGGCCTCTGTACAAAAATCAAATTCTCCAGAACGGTAGAACGGTAGCATGATCAACAAATTGGCGTATTTGGGGTATCTAATACTAATCGCCAACTTTTAGAACAAAAACCCACACACAAAACAAGAGCTACAAAATCACGCTCCTTCCAGTACGCTTTTCCAATGATATATACATCCATCACTTCTTCCCCTTCCCACTCTCCAAATTAAGGTTCCACGACAGCAACGAATCCCAAGCCTTCGGTTGTTTCTCCGGCGAGGTCTTCTGCGGCGATGAAGACTTCGACGCCCTCAACGATTTCGAAGGCGAAGTCGTCACACCTGTTGCTGTTATCTATATCTACATTAGCCCGGTGTTTCGACGAACTTGGGAGACTGGTGGCGGTTCACCAGTCCGGAGCACTGATTATGCCTACATGTTCGGTGCTTTGGCCGCTGGAAGCGGCAGGTACGTCGTGGGTGGCAGCGCTGCTACTATGCGGTCTATTATCTGTATCTTGCTCTCTGGTGGCTTGGATTTTGGAGGAGGCAGCTGCGGCTGCGGCGTTGTCGATGCTTTGTTCTAGCATGCCTTCTATGGTGGAAGGGCCGGTGGCTAGGTTGCTTGTGCCTGCGACGAGGCTTTTCTTTGAGTTTGTGCTGCTGCGGCGGCTGTCGAGGCTTCGTGTTAAGGTCTTTGTTGCTTCCTTCCCGCCTGAGGATTTCTTCATTCGGATACTACCTTGCGCGTCTACGTTGGAGGATAAGACTGTGGCTTTACCGAGTCCAACGTTGATCGGAGCGCCAGGCTTTTCCTCTGCAGCATCAATCAAATACCATCTCAGGCCGTCTGAGAGCTCGTATGGGTTCTCATCGTTGGCAAATGTGCCTGTGTCGCTCTTGTCGCCCATGGACCTTTGATCACCAGTGCCTTTCAATCCATTTATAGACTTCGACAGATCTACTACCCGCTCTTCTACCTTGGAGATTCTTGCTATAAGCCAGTCTCTTTTGCTAAGATTGTGAGAATCCTGCTCCCGGAGGAAGCAATGCGGTGCTCCTACATTGAAAGCTGCCCATGGTTTTGTAGCCTGATCTCTAGTTGGCAGGAACAAAGCCAAATCTCCTTCTTTGAAGTTTCTGAGAGCGATCCTATCGTGAGCTTCGCTTTGTGCCCGGTGTGCCTTATCACGGTATGCGCGGGCTTCTTTCTGCCATTTGCGAGCGATGTGTTCAATCTCCTTGACTCGCTTATAGATCGATTCGTTAAAGACATCCAAGTCAAAGCTGCTGACTTCCTTTATGAATTGGCTAAAGCGCCTTTCGATAGTGTCTAAGTTATCAGCATCAGCCCAATGAAGGAGCTCTGGGTTGATGGTAGGCAAAGGGTCGCTTTTGGAAGGTACGGGCCCCGACAAGCTACGTTTCATTGACATCGAGGCGTCGTTTAACGTAGTACTAGYGCTTGTGGCTTTCTGCGCTTTCTGAACGACCATGGCATTATCTTGTTTCGTGACCGTGAAACCGACCTGTTCGAGAAGGCGTTCTAGAGTCGCGTTTTGTATGTGTAACCGGTTCGAGATGTCAACAGCTTTGGACGCCTGGGCATCACGAACCGCCTTTAGGATGTTAAGGCTGTCCTTCAATGCTTCAACATTCGCTTCCTTTTCCTTGAGCTGGGTCTCCATAGCCATAGCCTGTGTCTCATGGTCGTCTATTTTTGTTGATAGATTCGCGATTGTATGCTCTCCTTCTGTGAGCCTGGACCGAAGAGCCTCAGAATCTGTTGTTCCGGATGCGAACTTTACCTTCAAAGCATCATGATTATGACGCTCGCGATCTATTTGTGACTGCAACCTAGCACATGCTGCCTCTCTAGTAGTAAGTTCTTCAGTCAAAGAGATGACCTGCTTCTCCTCGCTTCCTAACCGCTCCTTTAGATTGTAGATTTCATCGTCTTGAGATTTGATGCGCAATTCCAGAGCAACATTGTCGGCACGAAGCTTTTTTAGAGCGCTTTCGATGTCTTTCAGATGATTTGCAGACTTCCCAGCAATGGCCTCTATCTTATCAACCAAGAGGCCAAAATCATTTGGAGCATTGTCATCTTGGGAAAGATGAACAAATGCAGATCGAAGAACTCTATGCTGATTTCCCTGAGCTTGGTCACAATTTTGCAAGTGCAGAGACAAGTCCCTGACGTTGGCATTGAGCCGAGCATTCTCTTCACCTTGTTGTTGATTCTCACGTTCCATTGAATCAGCTTTCTCGCGTTGCTTGTTGTAGGCATTTCGAATGGATTCTGTTTGGCCATGCGCTTTTTGCACTTCACTTGCAGTGTCCTTCTTCAATTGTTCGAGCTCTTCCTCAAGTGCGCGGACCTTGTCCACGTTCTCCCGGCTTTCGACGACCCGGTCGAATTCGTCCTCAAGAGTTTCAAGTTGAAGTTTGAGGTTATTATTCTCTTCTTCTAGCTGCCGACGATATTCGTCAAAGTCACGCTGTTGCGCCTCAAAATTACCAAGCAAGTCTTCCTTTGTGGAGACCGCTTCTCGAACCTGGCTTCTCAGAAGGTCCTCAGCATTTGTCCTTGCTGCAGCATCCTTCTCTAATCTTGCTGATTGTGCTTTTTCAGCTGTCAACTCTGCTTCGAGAGTTGCCACTCTTTGAGCCAACCCTCGATCTTCGAAGTCATTGTTCATTGATATCCTTCGTGAAGAAACTGATGACCTACGCGATCCGGTCTCCCGAGCCTTGGACAGGGCAGAAGAGAAGTTGGTCAGTGGAGTGGTGGTGTGTCGTTCAAATGTGGTGATATTACTTGGAGGAAAGCCTGCAGCGCTTGACGGTCTTGATAATTGACCTAATTGACTCTGCCTGTGCAAGAGGTCCTCAAGCTTACGAACTCGGCTTTCTGCACTCTTGAGCTTGTCCTCGACTTTCGACTTCTCATTTCTTATTGCGAGCAGGACTTCGTCACCACCACGCAGTAAGAGAGAAGTCCTGCCATAAGCTGCCTCATGCACACTGCCATTCTTGAATGCCTTAGCTCTCCGAGCTTGTTGTTTTGAAGGCGAGTCCAAACTCTTGACATGCTCTTCAATCTCCTTCAGATTTACATCTAGATCACCTATCTGGCCAAGACGATCAATGTACTGAGTCAGATCATTCCTGTTTAATTTTGGCCATCTCTGCTTCTGTGCTTGCACATTGACCTCGATATCAAGAGCCATATCGTCCAGAGAGCTAAGGTCGACAAGGCCATCCATCTCTTTGACCCATTTCTTTCGACGTCTCGACTCTTCGTCTTTATAAGTGGCCATTTCTTCAACCAAGGACGAAGAATCTGCTGTCATCTTTTCGGACCACTCTTGACGCTTAATACATTCAACCAGCAGACAGCCGTATACCGAAGGTAATCGGACAACGAAGTTGAGTAAGTCAAAAACCTGTTCGTTTCCGGGTTCGATATCCAAGGTGGCTAATCTAGAATGCATCGAGGAAACTGCCGACTCGACAATGGAGATTTCTTGCAGATACTGTACAGATACTCTCATGTTTCGTTCTCGTCTCTCAATAGTCTGGGTTAGTAGTAGATTGATTTCATCGTTCGTTTGGATGAGCGATGGTATAAAGTTTGATTTGTGCACCTGAGCTGTTTTTGAAGCCGACGAAATGGATTTCTGTGTACCCGGCAGCCCAAGGACGTGCTCATAATCTGCATTGATCTTTTTTGCAAGGACCTCAATTTCCTCCATCAACCGACCAGCCTGATTGCTAACATCACTATCGGACAGAGTCATAGCATGCTCGAAATCCTCAATGATGTTGCTCGAGTCTGTCACGATGCCTTCAAAAGTAGCGCTCAACTCATCAACACTCTCCCCAAACTGCCGCGCAATGTTTTCGCCTGTTTTTGCCGCCCTTTTCACCTCATCATCATCCACAAAGTCTCTTAACGTAACTTCTGACTGAGATGCTGGGCCGTTGCCCTTCGCCAAGATAGAATTAACACCATGTAGGCACTTCCCTAAGTCTTCGTTGGCTCTGATTGAGGATAGTATGTCCAGAGAGGCCTCCCAGTGACGCAGCAAGAAAGCCTGGTCTTCACGCATTTGTTGGGCCCATTTATTAGACTCTTGATACTTTGGATGCAAATTTCCAACGTGTTGTTTTATATTTTCCACAGCAATCGCCGCACCTCGTCTGACTATGCGATTCTCGCGGTCGAGCTTCTGCACGCTTTCCGCCACTTTGCGGGAACCATCCGCCAGTTTTATTGCCCATGCTCTTCGGCGCTTGAAAAGGTTCTGCAACGCCGGGAAGGTATTGTCGTTGGCCGGATCATCTGGTGCGCTATCAGGAATAAAAGCTGAGGGAAGTGCCGCTGTTGGAAGAAGATTGCTTGATTTACTTGTAGAAGAGGAAGCGAGTATCCTTCGGTCGTAAAGAAAGATTTCTTGCTGATAGCCAAGTCAATCTCTCAGTCCTTCACTCACTTTGTGAATGGATCTCACCTCTGCAAGTAGAGTTTGCAGCTTGACTTGCTTCCCACGGGCTGTCATAAGGATTTGATGAGGGGCCTCTACTGAGGTCTTTCTGGATATCCATGATCGAAGCTCGTCAAGACTTCTTAGAAGTTAGTCCAGCGAGTATTCCATTGTTTTTAATGTCGAGCTGACTCACGTTGCGAATGACCTAGGTTCTGCTGTAAGCGAGTTTCCACTATGTGCGAATAGAATGTGCAAAGGCATTCCCTCCCCTCTTTGTCTTCCGTCTTGCTTCCTGCGGAACCGAAATATTGCAGAAGGTACAAAGCAGCAGCTAGTATCTCATTCATGGACGGCGGATTCAGCCCTAACCCTAAGCCCTTGATATATCTCGCTAGTTTCGCGAATCACCCGACGATGTCTTTCTACAACCCCACCCGCTTGGAGCATACGTCAGATGGAAGCGGTGATCAATGGTCTTCGAGCAACTGAGATTGGCGAAAACGTAGCAATGTCCTCCACAGGGGACGTGGAGACTGCGACGTTTGCCGGCCTTGCAACACACGAATCAGGCGACACGGTCCCATTTTACGAAGTCGAAGGCCAAGTACTGGCGCTATGGGATCAGCTGAACGAACTGAAACTTGAGCAGGCGCTACTTCAAGCTCCGCTCACATCATCGTCAGGTGCATGTGCCAGGCTTGTAATCTACAGCACAAGCTGACTCCTTGTCAGGGGAGCCATCGGACACTGGCGAGGGAACGGAATTGGAGCTGAAAGCTGCCGAAAGAGAATGCCTAGATGCCAGGGCGGCCTACATGCTACGACAGAGTGTCGTTGAGGATGTTTTGATCGCTGATCCAATACTCAAGGCCGTTCATTCTGGGGCTAATGCTAACCCCACAGAGCGGTTCGTCACACATCATCGTGGCTTCAACCTAGCACTAACGCGTTATTCAGAGCTTTACATCCCTTGATCGATCGTCGAGACGCTCTGAGCATAGCGCATACGAACATGGCATCTAGCTTGCATTCGCTACTGCAGAGAACAAGCGCTGCTGAAGTTGAAGTGCTGAGAACAATGCAGCAGAATCGAGCATTGACTACAACACTCCTGGGCCTCACCAACAACATGCAAGCTCAGCGCGAAGAAGCCATGGCGGACCCGAGACTGAGCATGCAGATAGAGCAGGTCCGAGCGGACACAAACATCGCGAAGAAAAGGTGGAGAATCATGAAGAGTGTCGTCGCAGCGGTTATAGCTGGGAGCGGTGTGGACTGGGCGCACAGTGATACTTTGCGAGATCCCGTATTAGACAGCGAGGACGACGCGGATTGAACACAACAAAAGCATCCTCAATAGAACACCTCTGTGGGAGTTGAGGTGCCGGGAAGCACCAGATGAGCTTTCGCCTTTGGCTACAGGCCGAGCTCCGTACAGGGAATCGGATTGATTTCACTTGGGATGCGATTCCGACAGCTCAGATACAGGCATAAGAAGGACCCAGCAGTCTGGATGCAGGCGCGAGAAATCTAAGACGCCATGAACACAGCCAAGCATTGTCGTTGAGTCCTAGGCCACAAGCATTTATAGAAGTGGTGCAAAGCATACTGCTCAATGACTCCTGGGTGCGACCAAGGATATAAGCGGTCTGGTTGGAAGGCCTAATAACATAAGGCTCAACCGCGTTCGGTGTTTGATGCAGATGCTTGGCAAGTACACATAGKTACTCAAACGAAGGCAGGTGCAGTTCACCAGAAACAAGTGCCCAACAGATAAACTGCATTTTAGTGCGGGACAAGGACAGCGTGGATAAGTAATGGGGGAAAGGGGTAGAGAGCAGAGAAGGCGCAGGAATGCTGGCATGCTGGTTGTTGTTGGTTGCGCTTGTCCTACGGTAAGAGCGGCGGTAGCGTGCTCAGTAGTATGGTAGTAACCCCGCAACGAGAGATGCCGCCTATTTGATCCTCCCTTTTCCTCACCCAATTCCCTCAGCGCAACTCTCTCCACCCAAATTCTGCGTATCACCCAAATCTCTGCCTACATTTACCTTAGTACTGAAATCAACTCGCATCTCAGTAAGTCAGATCACAGTACTTATAATCTTCGCATACACCTCACTCTTCCTCTTCTCACTTTTTTGCGACAACTTCAACGGCGCGATTTGGACTTGTTTTGATCATGTCACGTCCTTCTCCGTCGTTCATTTGCGCCCGGCGTTGCTGTGGTCGTCGTCGCCATCATGTTCATCCACTGACCTGATGCTCCATCCACAGCTCCACCACACTTCACAACCACCACTTTCCCCACCACATCTACCATTAACGTGAGCATCCCCTTTGAATCGCCCTACTTGTTCACGGTCGCATTCGCAAGCCTCAATTTCTCATTTGCGTCAACACCACGCACCAGCCCTGCCTCTACAGCCATAACCTGCATCTCACTTCTTCAGCCGATTGGCGGTGCTTGCAGCTCGTTTCACCCAATTGACGCGTCCGCTGACGCGCATCTTTACCAGATAAATCATCATGCCTAAGGAGAAGGCCACCCGCAAGACCAAGGCCAAGGTTGCCGATGCTGGAGGCAAGAAGAAGAAGGGTACTTCTATCACCTTCGTCTTCCTTGATCGCCTGACTAATTAGACACCGCCAGACCCCAACGCGCCCAAGCGTGGTTTGTCCGCCTACATGTTCTTCGCCAATGAGCAGCGTGACAATGTGAGAGAGGAGAATCCCGGCATCAGCTTCGGTATGCCCCCCAACCGCGTTCATTGTCTGTGACGCATACTGACCAGGTATCTACGATCTAGGCCAGGTTGGCAAGGTCCTCGGCGAGCGATGGAAGGCACTCAACGAGAAGCAACGTCAACCGTACGAGCAAAAGGCCAAGCAAGACAAAGAGCGCTACGAGAATGAGAAGGCTAGCTACAATGTGAGTGGACCTGTCATGGAATCCCTCCACGACCGCTCAGCCATTGCTGACACATTGAGGGTCTATAGAAGGATGACGAAGAAGAGGACGAGGAGTAGGGTGCTTCAGATCGATTTACTATTGACGACTCGGCGGATTCTCGGCCGCGTCGGAGGGACCGCCAACCCACGTCCTCCTGTTGTCAACAGTCTTATCTTGCAGGCTTTTCCTTTATTGCTCATGACATGGATTGTAGGCTCAACAGGCACGGCTTGCTGGCAGCGTGCTCGATGGGTGAATGATTACTTAAGGCGGTAGCATTTTTCATATTGGGGTTCAAGTAGCTTGGTCGAGGTCGCTATCATACATCACTGACTGAGTTGATGTTGGTGCACGGCGTGATCAGGCGGCATGGATGTTACTTACCCATAACCATGTACACTAACTCATTCTCAAGCATTTACTCTTTACAAGTGACCAATGTTGCTAGCGTAATCGTACATGAGATATTCCTTGATGAGTCCTCGTCGGAGGCACGGTCATTCCTTCCTATTCTGTAGTAGGCACTGGTTTTGAGTACAGGGAGGCACGTAGTCTCTAGGTAGGACGCTGCAAGAACCCCAACTCCATAAAATTCCCCCTGTATAACTACCGTCGGGTTCTTACGTTGATGTACAATATTCCTGCAATATTCCGTACACCATGCACGCAAACATTCCCTTAGCATAGATGCGAGCCACAAACACAATCAAGGTCTGATTGTAAATCCAGCATCTGCATAACGATGACAACCGATCCTACCTTATATGCCACCATTTGGTTCTCTATCTCCGACATGGTTAGACCATCAGTAAGCCGCATGGCGCTCGGTGGTATTGCCGCCAGTCGCATCAATAGCATCATGCAGAGACGGGCACCACCATCCTTCTAAGGCGTGACTAGGACGAGAAACTCCTCATAGGGCCATGATGCACCAGTGGGGAGGCCGTTGGAGCGGTGCCGGCCCAGTTCTCATTTGCTTTTGGGTTGCCGCGAGAGTTCTGCGTCGGACACGTCAATCTGCGTTTGGGGGAATCCCACGAGCCGCATGATGATTCTTTTCTGCAGGGAAAGACCGGAGCTTTCGTCCCACCACGCAATGTCAGATGAACTCTCTTTCTTTTTCTCTCTCTCATCAAAATTTCTATTATGAATAATGTGCGAGGCACAGTTTATGCGTGCGAAGAGCCGCGAAAGGATCTGAAAAGTGCCGCTTATGGCGCGCAACTCACTGGTCGCTGTAGCCGAAACGGCTGAAGACGTGGGATCCGGCCTGAACAAATTGCTGGACCCTGTAGCTGAATCATCAGCCGAGATCGCGGCTTCGATCGCCCAGTGCTTCCTGATCAGCTCAGCCTTGCGSAGACTGGGTGACGCAGTCGAGGAGTATGACTATCACCGAGATTATGCTCGCATTCGTCGTGACATAGTGAATGTCCGAGAGAGCCTGATTTACACATTTAGAGACGTGCAACGCCTTTTTGGTGCTGACCTAGGGAGGGTAGCCATCCTAACAGGTGTACAATATCGTCAGCTCTGGAGAGATCTCAACGAACATTTTCGGGCGGAGAGCAGCAACACTCTAGAGCGCCGCCTTCTGATATATCATGACTATCTCAAAGGATTAGGACGCGCATTGACTGAAGGGTGAGTGAGAAAAGCTACCTACGCCCGACTTTCCCTGCCTACGCCCCACTTTTTAAGAGTGTGCTTTACCCCTCCAATCACTACATTAAACTAAACTGGAGTTAGGAGACCTCACAACGCCGTACAGTTTGACATACAACTTGAAGACTGGAGAATCAGAATATACAATTTGTTGCAAGTGCAAGAAGCAGCAAGTATTGTAGACGATCTCGACAGGACTGCTCTAGGTACTCATGATTCGAGAGCTTTTGTAGTAGTTGCATGGAATCTTACTTGGCCTAGGTCCAGATAGACCTCCGTCATTCGAAAGATTGAGGCCGGGAGGAGACCGACGAGAGCCCAGGAGAGAGCCCCAAGGGCCAATGCAGTACGAAGACGATGATCGATACCGTCGGCCACGTACTCCGGGAAGAAGACGTGATAGTTGGTATGAGGAAGATGATTTCGACAGAGGGGTTCGGGGCATGCCACGTGCACCTGAAGTTCCCGGCTCCCCCACAGGAACCTTCTCGTCATCTTCGTCAGGCTCTCGCACAGCGCTCGACCATTGGCTACCGATTCTGTTCAACCAAGCTCAGCCACCTTCGACCCTTTTTGCCCCTACAGCCCAAGCGTTCGTCATCCTTGCATTGATCATTGTAAGCCAAGTTTAACATATCTTTAGATCCATATTCCTCGGACACGACCTCCACCCTGATCTTCGTCGTCGGTTGAGGGATGAGTACGAGAGGTTGATAGATATGTGGGTTCGCCATTCCGGTTACAAAGTCTTGCCGTGCTCATATTTTCAGACATTTTGAAAACGGAGACCTCTCAGTACGCTTTTATTATCGGCCTACTGACAACAAGTCCCGCATGCTATGTCGAACACTACAGCCATTGCATTCGCGAAAAGATTGCTGCACTTCCTTAACAAATCTGGAAGTTCGGAGAAGTGGACCACTGCTCAAGTTCTTCGATAAGCACATGCCTGAGCCTTTCGCAATTCTCAGATTTCTGTGCTATGAGCGTTAGTTCTCTCTCCCTATGGGCATAGCAGGAAATCTTTACTCATTTACTTACAAGAACTCGTGCTGTTTTTTTGCTCCTTCCTTGCTTTAAGGGCAGAAGATGCCTTCAAGCCGGTGAGGTCGACAGTAGACGCCGAACTACACAACGAACGTGAATTTTTCGCTGGGTATGGATATCATTTGTTTGATTCTACAAATGCTAAATGTTGTTTTAGCCCTATTATTGATGATCACTTTGAGCACGCATTACGAATCTTTCGAGATGAAGATTCTGGGGGCATTCGATTGGAAGCGTCTGTGCTGAGGGGTGAGCTTAGAAGGTGAGACCAAAATGTTCTATTCGAATATAAATACTAATATAAGATAGAACCCCGGTATGGACGGCATTCATTACGCACTCAATCCAGTCGCAAACATGGATGACGAAGGCTAGCCCGACGGTGGTTCATCTTGGAGAATTACATCGCTATATCTGCAGTTCAGAGTACAGACCCCAGATTTCAAGTAATGGGAAGCATGAATTGAACTTTGTCTCTTCGAGAGGTATGTTCTGCAACACTCTGCATTCACCAAAACATTACTAATTCGACCAGACAGCAAAGACTTCCGAGCTGCTATACGTGAACTCGCCGATCTCACAGATTATTGACGAGAGTCCTTGTATGATCTCGGGATAGCACAGTGTTTGTTGTAGAGTTCGTTTCTTTTCTTGGTACTTACTTAGAATGCCTCAAATATCATTGATCTTGGGCTGGATGGTGGTAACACAGTACTCCGTATGAAAACAGCATTTATGGGAGTCAAAAGCTTTAGCGTGATGATAGCATTTACACCAATTCAATGATGTATGACGGAGGATCTCTATGACAGTATGTTCGAAGGCAAAAGGCCAATTTGCACGTCGTAATTGAAGCATAAGATACATGTGTTGCTCTAGTACCCTTTCTCAAAACTACAAGAACGCGGGGCTCCCCCCCACCCCCAAACCAATCGTGCAACCCTGTAGTTCTAAGGCCAACACCTACTGTAAAGGAAGTATAACACCCTTATAACCAGTCCCCCAGGGAACAAGACGTAGGGTTATGAAGCCCCGGCTCTAGGGACCAATCTTAGCCCCCCTCCCATCCCCCCCCACGCGCCCCCCAAATCTAGGGCAGGGGGTTGGGTGTATACGGTTAGAGAGTGAAGCCTTCTAAATAAGGTAGGCAGATTTGTATATCGCTTAGCACCCTGCAAAGTTGAATGTTTCTTCGTTTGTAGATACATAGCGGTTCCTATGAAAGACAAGATGAGATGAGAAGGGCAATAGATACTAATCCACGCTGCGAGAGCTCCGATATACATGTATCAAAAAGGAATTTGGGATCGAGGTACGCATTTTGGAACGAATGGTTGAAGTTGGGGGATGGGGTAATGATGAGAGAAAGGTAGCTGCTATACCGAGATAAAGGAAACTCGTGAGGAAAGTGGTAGGGATGTTCTGATCCGTGCGTCTGTTTTCTTCCCTCCACTCCGCCATCAGCCTGCTCCTTCCACCTCGTTCCGCCGTGGTCGATATCCTCACTCCATCGTTCCTCCTCAGAGGTAAACCCTTCTCTTACACAGTGACATGCTTCGAGCCCGGCTACGTGTACGTGCTGAAACAACTCTTCCCATTTCCCTGCCCACTCCCTGGCTGCTCTCCTGTGCTTTTTTGTTGCTCCCTCTTAAGCGGCCCTGCTCACTTTCTTGATGGAAAACGGTATCGTCAAGACTGAGTTCGGGGTGTAGATGATGTGAAACTAGAGTACTGGAACAAGTTTAAAAGTCCCCCCCTTGTCCTTTCGAGATTGATGTTGGTAAACAGGGAATTCCATTGATTAATGTCCCCAAGGCCAGACATTCACCGCCCGTACATCGTTTCCCCTCTGCTCGGGTGCCAAGGCAATTTGACCCTCCAGGGTGGATCGAGATCTGTTAATTCATAATCCCTATGTGCTTTCAAAGGATCAAGTTTCTTAAGCTGAAAAAAGCCCTCCTTCACGCTGTGGTTATCCTTAGGTGTTCTCCAAACATCAGCTTTGGTTTGCCGAAGACGGTCCTCTGTCGCGGTGTGAATACAATCAAGCTGAATATCGATACATGCTTCCCGTGGATGGAGACTTGAAAGGGCGATGAACAAAAATTCAGCCCTATTGAAATAGGTTGCGAGCGAATTTCCAGCTTGAAGCTTAAAACCACTCGAAGGATGTTTGCTGATATAGGTTGCGAGCGAATTGTCAGCTTGAAGCCGTACAGGACAATGATTCCGGTTGAAGAGTTCCTGGATACCGACCAAACTCGGTGGATCGAATGGTYGGAAGTTAAACGTCAGATATGCAGGGTCATCAGTATGTGACCAGTAGACATACATCATCGGAAAGACTTGGTATAATAGTGCATTGGGCTCAAAAAACGATGGCAAAGCAGCCTTTTCCCCTCGGCATAGCTGTGTTTTTTCATTTCCTTGAATACCGCGATGATCAACAATGGCAAAGCAGCCTTTTTTCCTTGTCACATCTGTGTGTTCAAAAATACAGATGTCCTCGGCACGTGTCCAGCCACTCAGTCTCAAAGTTATTGAATCGAAGGACCCGACCACAGCGGGATTATTCGAARAWAGCGAAATTTCCCAGTGAGGAGGCAATTTTGGGTGACGAAACTCGTCGATATGRAAGGAATAGGACTTTTCTATGCCACGGAGTAGTTCATTTCTCATCATGCTAACCTGAAATGGCCCTGTTCTTAATGCACGCAAAGCCCCAATGTCGTCGATGTGAGAAGTCATATGAAGACTGATTATCCCCTCGCGCTGCAGCGATTCCTTCGTGCAACGAAGGGGAGTTTCAAACCTTGCTGCCTCTTCGTACACAACATCTGAACAACGAAGCTCGATCTGAAAGCCCTGGTTGGTCATTCTGTAAGGCTTACGGTAGAAAGTATTGACGGGGATGACATCGCCAGACTTTGCGAAGTTTGCCGGTGACTCTGCGAGTAAACCACTCGTCCAGACTCGGTCGTCGCACCAGGCAAAAATAGATTCATCATCAGTCGATTGCAAGATTTCGTGCTGAAGTCTCTTGAATGCTTTCTTACCTTCACCATATAGTAAGGGCATGTTGACATTGAAAACACCGAGAAGAGAATAAGCTGTATCTTCGGTCCTTGTTGTTTGTCGGTTGGCAGCCCATGACATTTTTTGGGCAACGCTCGCTCCTTGGGACTTCCATAGATGTACAGGCTTGATACCCGTTATTCTGCTCAGTAGGCCCCACATTGTATTCTTCGTTCCGATCGATATCCAATCCTGATCGTAAAATTCAACATCTTGCGGCGCAAGCAGCTCCTGAAGTGTCCAACCGCGAGTAAACCACCGGCACGCTTGAAGCCTTTCAAAATTCGTGCCAACAAGAAGTCCGTCTTCTTTTCGATATTGATCGACTTCACAACGCTTCATGTCCGAGAGATACACATAGCATACCGCCGCGTCTCGGTACCATTTATACATCGAGTTAATTGCTTCTGATAATTCGGCACTGCTTGATTTGTTGATACAACACGTGTCGATCCATAAGTACGGGAGCTGTGAGCGTCGAGCCAAAGCACAAGAGCGCTCAATCTTACGATAGCCTGCCATCGAACGAGCTCTTGGAGCTGAATACTGGTGATATGAAACTTCCTCCTCTCCCCAAGTGTGGGACAGTATAGCGTACTTATGGTAAGCATCGCCGACAAACTCCTTCAGTTTCATAGTCGAGGTGTTGATGAGACGCATTGTAAAGTAAATTCCAAACTGGATGTTGGTGATAAAGGTTTGTGTGTTGCTCCTTCCTAGAAAACCTAATGTAACGACAGCTCAAAGGCGCTCTGTAATATCAAAATTTCAATAGCGATTGTTCCCGCACAGATTTGGAACAGCATAACGCGGCGCAAACAATAAATAGCACAGAGGCCTTATATAAAAGCTCGTAGGTGAGACGGCTTGATGCAGCTAATTCAGCCCTCCCACCTGCTGCGTCTTACACCGCCCCGTAGACCCCTCTCGCTCTTTGGGTGCACCCTTGGTGCGGAGGCCTCCGCTCCTTCAGTGCTCGCCCTTTCCATTCTACTCCCTTGTTACTCCTTTGAAAGCAGCGTTGCTCCCTTTTCCTTCCGGGTGTATACAACGTAAATCAAGGGGAGGTATGCTAGGAGTTATCAGACTAGCTTTAAGGGCGTGCTCTAAGGGGGGTTTCGGGGTCCGTTCACATTGCCGAGACCCTAATTAGCAGTTGCAAAACCTTTGCAAAATCTTGGCATTTTTCCTTGTGCGCGCGCGCGCGCGTTCCTCATAGAAATCCGCACCACCAATCAACACCACCACCTTTTTCAATCCATTATTGCTCGTCTAGGTAATTATGAAGCTGCAGAAGTCCTAATTATACTAATTCCTAGTGTTGCTAGTAAGATACATTGCCACCTAGCGACTATATACAGGTAGGAAGATAACATACAAAAACACAGCTATCCTAATCCACGTTATCCTCTGCGACGCGGCCCCCCACGATTAATCCACACCACCGCGAAAAATAGCGTCCTTGAGTACAAGGAAGAATAGTAATACTGCCGTATTCGTATATATAGAATTTTATGACTTCAAAGTAGATCAAAAAAAGGTGATGTTGATAGGTGGTGCGGATTTCTATGAGGAATGCGCGCGCGCGCGCACAAGGAAAAATGCCAAGATTTTGCAAAGGTTTTGCAACTGCTAAAAGCCGATTGTTCGGAGATAGGTAGCGTTCAATATGCGGAGATAACTTCAACCAGTATCGTCATCATCTCCCTAAATTTGTCTTTCGAATCATCAATACTTTCCTTCTCTCTTTCCGAGATTACTAGACATAGAGCTGGGAAAAAATCATGAGATGACACTTTAGAAAGGTCATTGGGCTCGCATGATTGACCATGTCCTCCTCGGCTCCCGTGACGGAGTCCGCTAAAACCAATACCCAAGCACACCCAGCAGTCTCTACTGACTATCAATCACCAGCGTCAGGCCAATCAATATGGCACCAAATATATCTATACATCAATTATACGCCGAAGAGATGTCGTTACAACCCAGAGAAACCATTTGGCTTCTCAATGGCATTGAACCTTCTATTTGGCTTTGCCGCGACCTTCACTGTTGCCAATCTATACTATAATCATCCCATCTTGAATAAGCTTGCAGATGACTTTCATGTGAATCAAGAAAGGGTCAGCTTGATTCCTACACTTGCTCAAGCTGGATATGCTTCAGGTTTACTGTTTCTATGTCCGCTCGGAGACCTATTTCGGAGGCGACCCTTCGTATTGTTATTGGTGTGGTTTACGGCTACTGTTTGGTGAGTGGAAATGTACACCTTGTCTGGATTGCAGTTACCCTGATCTGACGACATGGCAATAGGCTTGGTCTTTGCGTCACCAACTCTTTTCCTGTCTTCTGTTTCCTGACATTTCTTACGTCGTTGACGACAGTGACCCCACAATTAAGTATGAACATTCATTTGAGGTTGACGAAATCTGCGATTGACGCTTTGATAGTGCTGCCTCTGGTTGGTGACTTGGCTCCTCCACATAGGCGTGCCACTGCCATCTCGATCGTAGTCTCGGGACTGCTCCTCGGCATTCTCATAGCTCGTGTTCTCTCTGGCGTTGTCACCAATTATACGTCCTGGCGGAATATATACTGGCTGGCATTCGCACTGCAGTATCTCATCTTTGGTCTTCTCTGGCTCTTCCTGCCGGACTATCCCAGCACCAATCCCAACGGACTTAATTATTTCAAGATGCTCTGGTCCATTATCACCATGCTCTTCAAGCMCCCCATTCTAGTACAAGCCTGTCTTGTTGGTTTCTGCACAGCCACGACTTTTACCTCTTTCTGGACCACCCTTACCTTTCTTCTTTCGTCACCTCCCTACAATTACTCCCCTTTAACCATAGGCTTGTTTGCTCTCATTGGTATTTGTGCAATGTGCTTCGGGCCCCCATATTCACGCTTGGTTATCGACAAGATCGTCCCTATCTACTCGGTCATCCTCGGTGAATTCATTTGTATAACAGGTATTGCCATTGGCACCTATACCGGTACCTTTACCGTTGCTGGGCCGATCATCCAAGCTTTCATGATCGACCTCGGGCTGCAGACTTCACAAATCGCTAATAGGACAGCAATTTACGCGATTGAGCCGACAGCGAGAAACCGAGTGAACACCGCATACATGGTCAGTACGTTTTGCGGGCAGCTGGTAGGTACGTCGGTAGGGAACAGCCTTTATGCCAGGGGCGGCTGGACCAGGAGCGGAAGCGCAAGTATAGGATTTATAGGGGCCGCCTTAGTGTTCTGCTTCGCTAGAGGTCCGCATGAAAAGGGTTGGGTGGGATGGCACGGAGGTTGGAGCATCCGGAGGACAGATTTGGGTCCAAAGGCGCGTGCCAATGGTCCTCCAGACGAAGAGAAAGCCTCAGAGAATGCGTCTAGTAGTGCTGACAACGAAGAGACTGCGATTGAGAAAGTTGCGGATGAGATGGCTGCTGAGCCCGTACGAGGAAATACGATGGAGAGTTGGGAGGAGAAATCGACGTGACATCAAGTTCATTAAACGCCAAGAACACCGCCACTCAAAAACTTTCGGGAGCAGGAAGATGAAAAATTATCATGGTGGCAACCTCTTGGTGCTCAAGGTCACGGTTGCTCAGGGCTTTTGTCCAGGTATCGTGGAGCAGCTGCGGAAACTATTAGGCAACTCCCTGGCTTCTAGCACGAGTTCAATACCAGATAGGCTTTTGGCAACCTCCTTGCCATTATGGATCCGGTCAGTAACTTGCTTCGTCTTCCGAAGTGGATCTCATTGACTACCAGCATGCAGTACCTACACGCAACAGACGTTCCCCGAATATGTCGGAAGACTCCACACAAATTGGACACCTTCAGCCAATGCTCATCATACCCAGTTGTAGTTGAATTCTCCTGCAGACTCATGGCTGCGCCCGTAGAATGGGCAATTGTAGGGCAGGGCGAATCGCACTTAAGTTGGAAGTGGCGACGTTACATCGCGCCAAAACTTATGTCGTGAACGTCAACAAGGTCTCTGGATAAACCCAAGAGATTGTAAAACGTTCCAAATCATGCTCGTTGACGCTTTCGGCCTTGTTTTCGACATTTCTGTGATTGGTGGGCCTTATCATACTTGTTGCACAGCCCCGCCCTGCTGTATGCCTTACCAACATGCAAACGCCCGACTCCGGCCACGGCATATTATCCGGCAGATAATCCCTCCGGTCGCTCCCATAGGACGCATATCGCATATCTAGCCTTGTAAGAAAGAACGCGTAGGCTTTCTTGCTACTGCAGGTCGACGCCCCAAGTAGCGCATGGTGAAAGAATATTGGCATCCCTTGCCCGTTGCCTATACCCATACGGTGACGAATTCTCTAGGAACGCGGTTATATTCGAGAACAACACGCAAGGCTATTCTAGGACTCAAAGGCAACTGAAACCGAGCTGAAAGGAGTGTTTCGGCGTCATGATGTGCTGCCTATATTAACAATGGTTTTCAGTCCTCCAGGAACTCGTGGATGACTTGTTGTCTCTACAATGACAGTCCCTCCAATGATATACCTTTCGACCCACTAGTATCCAGAACATAGTCCATGAATTCGACTTCTGATCCAATGTTCGACAACAGCTATCAGGTCAACCCCTTCGACCACCAGCCATTCCAGCCAGTGGATATCAGGCAAAATCACGATGTCGATAACCCCGATAATCACATTCGCCAACGTGCAATTTGCGACATCTGCAGCCGCACTTTCGGCCGTCACTCAGACCTCGAGCGGCATGCTAAGAAACACCAGCCTGGCTTGGTAGTGTTTCATTGCGATGTCCGAGATTGCGAATACAAGGGGAGTTATCGCAAGGATAAGCTGCAAGCCCATGTTAAGCGTTGTCATGCCCCGAGTGAAGGGGCTTGACGCCGGTATCAAGCAGTACGACTTCGAGATGAGCGGGAGGAGCACAACGGAGGATGTTTCTCATTCAACATACGAAGGGGAGCACAATTGATTTGTTTTCGTTCAAAGATATAACGGTGGGGGAGGATGAGATACCAACGCTGGCAATCAAATGATCTCTGATATATTCTACTTTCGTTTGATATTACCCACAACGCAAATTATTATCATATTGTACGCATGTTTATCCCGTTGGAAACCTTAGCCATATTACGCAAAGTCCACTCGCTTTTGATCTACGCAGATATATCAAGAAAATCGAAGTCATCGGTAGCTTTACACAGCGGAGACAAGAAGACAACACTGGTTAGGCAGTATCCAATCATAGTGTCTTCGACTTAGTAATTTTGTGATTCCATTATTTACAAGATTTTTGAGCTACGAACACACCCCTTGCGTCCACAACCGGTAACAAATCCATGATACCACGCAACCCTTCATCTTCAAAACCTCTCATACCCATCCCATCATCCCAATATATCTTCACACCCTCCTCTCCCACCACAAACCCCCCTCCAACACTCCAATCCCTCGTATCAGCCATCTTAAATCGCCACCCGCCATACCTGCAGTATAACCCCCACCTGAGAATATTCCGTCTTCCATTACAAATACCACTCCATAAGCAATAAATCCTTTCACTGTTGTGTCACCATATTAGCAATCCATGGCAAAGGCGAGAGAGCCTTAACATGCAAATTGGTCGTATGCTAAGTGAGACATTGTCCATCGTCACACCGGTGTGTGGTAGAGCTGGTATTAAATTATGATCAAGTCACGGAAACCTTCCAACCCGAAGAGTAGGTATGCGGAGTTGAACCCGATATTCGCTGTGAGGTTCATGCATCGCTGAATGGGATACATGATGCATCATTCACMTCCCCGATACGGGGGTGGAGGAGGGGGAAGAGGGGTATGTGGTGGTGTAGGGGTGGTGGATATGGTGGGATAAGGGAAGTGGTAAATTTGGGAGGAGATGGGGGTGGTGGGATGAAATTGGGGAGGGGTCAGTATGCTAGGTTTCTTGAGTCGGGCAGCTATTGTTTATTGGTTTTGTGAGCTGAGTATTGAGGTTTTGGCTGGTGAAGGGACAAATTGAAGGGTGATGTGTGTGTGCAGATATGTGGGCATTGAGCTTCTAGGCAGCGCACACATATCAACTGAGTGACAGGCTTTGATCCGAGACTCGAGCGGATGCTGTACATATTTGAGATTCAAGCCATAGAGAATGCAAGAAATTATCAAATCCGCGTTAGGCTATGCAAGGTCAACAGTACTTGGGACCAAGCGGTTTCAGGAAAGCGTTAAGCCACTAGTGCAAATAATCCTATTACCCTAATCCTCCTCTTGCTCCCATTGGGCGCTCGTTACTAAAACCGTGGTATGTCTGTTGATATGCCTATCTCAAGGTAGTACTGCCAGTTGCATTACTGAGCGCAATTGCTTTCCTAGATGACATTACGGCTGATAGCACGTCAATCTTGAACGTCGATGACTGAATATCCGCCATCGTCCTGCGAGGCATTGCATACCGAGAAAGTCGACAACGATATGAGCGTGATAATTGTCATCCTTCCATTCAGCCATACCTGCGAGTCCATCAAAGAGCTCCACAAGACCACTTCGGACATGGGGAAGCCCGATGTTGAGCAAATGAGAGCCCGGAGTCCTCATTTCACGCTGAATCGATCCATGCAGTGTTAAGGTAACAACCACGTCTTAGCTATTGGGCCTTCTGCATATACCCGCCGCTCCCTCCCAACATCCCATGCTCGTAATCCAATGCTTGAAGCATTCGGCCGACCTCAGGTCTCCTCACTGATTTGTCTCCTCATATTTTCACACATGTTGGAGGTTCGCGTGTAGGGCGTTGCACCATCTCCGTCTGTGGCTTGGTGTCCACCTCGTGAGACTCTCCGGCGCAGTTTCACCTGGTATTGGAGCTGCCGAGAGACACATGCGAACTTCTACTGTCCCCATGTGCTAGCTGTGCGGCGTTTGGACTCCTGTATATAGTTTACTCCATTCTGAATCGCGGACGGTGCCGATGCCCCGGTTCTCTCGCTAGAAAGGATGTCATTCGCTCGAGTTAGATTCGCACCTCTCGGGCAAGCTCTCAATGCATCGCCAATTCACCCAACAAACGTAAGCTGTTCTCTTCGTCGGTACGTGTCTCCTCGTCCGTCCATGGACTTCCTTGCGGTAAGCGGTGTTTTGTAGCAAAGCCTCCTGTCTTACGCCTGAAATTCTCCCGCCGAGCTTCAGCGTTCCGTAATACCCCGGATTCACCTTCCTTGAACAACGATTTGGCGGCCTCTAGAGCCATGAGGCTGACATTTAGTTTCCTGTAATGTGAGGGCTTTGCATGTTGTAGGCTTTCAAGGTATCTCAAAGCTACTGTAAGGTCCTGGGTCTCAGCAAGATATACCCAATGGCATACAGACATCAACGTGTTGGGCTTGTGCGATGTCCCCGCGGCTTCCATAAAAGCTCGGATTGTGGTATGGTTTAACGGGGCGGGCTTGTGAAACTGCATAAACTTTCGCGTCAAGTACCAAGCAGATGAAGTACCCACACCCTCCTGTTTAGGCAGCGCCTCGTAAATGGCTCGAACAAAGATAGCAGTTGCAGCATCTATTCCGTCTCCTAGGGACACTTCCGATTTGATAAACGTGAGTAATAGTCGGTTGTAGGCTCTGCGTATGGAAATGGGTGAATGTGGCCTATGTCCAATATCTAAATCCGACTGCAAGATATGTAACCAGCTCCAGACACGGTCATGTCGTTTCTCTGCAACAAGAAAACCCAGCAGAAGTCGAAAGAATTGTGAGTGCTCAAGTAAAGTGCCCAAAGTCTCCGCGCGTGAAGCGGACAGCCAGTCCAATATAATAGACCCAGCGTTGGATGCTCTCATTGCGTCGCCCACAGTGGCAGCCGAGGAGGCTAGACAATTCCTGGCTTCGGCCTGAAGGCAAGTCTTCGCGGTCTGGAAAGTTGCTGTACCAGCAGAAATACGCTCTTTCAGAATGTCCATTGGCCTGTTCACGAACTCTCGTACGAGCCCTGTAGACTTGCCACTCCGCCCACTAGGTATCGATAGGGCTGTTGCTTCGTGGCTCGACCGGGGACTAGCGGAGAAAAGGGGATTCGTCAGGATCGATTGCAGATGAAGGCCGGCTTGCTCCTCAATATTGGATGGACGGTGTTGATCGAATTGTTGCTTGAAAGAAGTATTGAGAAGAGCGAGAAGGCGTTGAGATTCTTGAGGTGTCATGGGGAGAGGAGGGTGTATCTTTGAGACGAGGGCCTTCCAACCCAATCCCATGGTTGTCTTCATGCTTGGAAAACAATGACCTAAAGACAGTGTGATCTTTTGTACCACCAAGGGCGGAGGCCAATCCTAGAAGTAGTCGAGCTTCATCCGCGTGGCGTGCTTCACTGTGTATCCGACGCCTTCCCTGGATGCAACAGATAGGACAAGTTGCATCTCATTGTACGCATGTGACTCTGTCTTATTGTTGTTATTGTTGTCACTCTATCAGTCACTCTGGTGGGAGGGGTGATCCTGCTATTCAATTAGCGCTACTAACCTTACAAGGATACGGAAGCGCTAAGAAAAAGGGCGCTAGGGTTCTTTGCACGCGCTGCACTTTGTCGTGCCCAGCTCTACCAACTTCTCTCATCTCTTTCAAGCTGCCCCCCATTCTTCTCTTCATATCTCTTTTCCCCATCTCATCTCCAAATCCAAGGTGAATCTTCTACTTTGTCTCCTTCGCAACGAATCTCGGTTCTGGCAGTAACAAGAGGAATCAAATTGTCTATTTAACACCTGAACTGCGAAGCTCCCACTCACCGCTACAAGATCCTTTCACCATACGGCTGCACCATACATATTCGACATGTCAGAAGTCAAATCAAGGCCTGCGGGCCCAAGAGGCAGAGGCTCCAGTCGAGGGGGCCGCGGGGGCTTCATCAATCGGAGCGGGCGAGGCGGAAACCGACAGACAAACGGTACAAAGGCAGACGTCGCCGTAGAAACGCCCAGCGTCGAGGATGAGGGCGAGATAGGTCAATTGAAGAAGACATACGCTCCTAAGCTGGGCACCGTTAAGGAGATGTTCCCGGACTGGACAGACGAAGACATTGTTTTTGCGCTACAGGAGACTGACGGAGATCTGCAAGCTACCATTGAGCGCATCTCAGAAGGTATAGTGTCTGTCTTTGACAAATATTTTCCAGGCTTTCAATGAGCCCATGCTAAGCAACTTGACCAGGTAACATCTCCCAGTGGGGTGAAGTAAAGAAAAAGACGAAGGACAGGTCTCAATCAAAAGCCAAAGACACACCGAGTGCGCTCGCTGAAGCTACAAATTCTTCGACTCGCGGGGTTCGTGGAAGAGGTGGTTTTGAAGGATCCCGTGGAGGCCGGGGTCGCGGAACAGATCGTGGACGAGGAAATGCTCGAGGTGGTAGAGCCGGTTTGGCCAATGGCACCCGAAGCAGCCACGGTGTCAAGCAAGAGGAGACACCTGCAACAGATGGTCCGACAGGGGACGGAACAGTCACTACCGACACGGCTACGGCAGGTTGGGATTCGGCAAACACGGACAGCACAAATCTGGATTCGTCTTGGGAACACGTATCAGCAGATGCAGTCCCGGCCGCCCCTGCCCAAGCACTCGAGCAGCCGAAACCCAGCTCGAAGCCTGATGGAACTCGCAGTTGGGCGAGCATGTTTAGCAAGCCTGCGCCCGCACCTGCTCCGCCAAAAGCACCTCGTGCACCGCCAAGTCATGATGCTCCCATTGAGCCTCCCGTTACAGCTACATCGATGCCTACAGGAACTGATATGGTTGGGCTACCTCCACCTCCGGTCAGTGAAAGCTCGGAGATACCAAAGACTCCACCTGGTTCCGACTTGACCTCTGCTGAGCCACCAGCGAACATTACGCCGTCGAAAGATGAACTGACAGAGACGAACCTCGAACAGGTTGAAGATGTCTCTGGTCCGCCTCCTCTCGCTACGGCAGCAAGTACCGTTGCAAGCACTGTAGATCCTCAAAGTGCGGCTGGAGGTGGTACCCCTCTCCATCTCTCACAGCAACAATCCAGCTCCCGGCCTCCACTCGGTGGGTACGCCACAAGCGCCTATAAAGCTACGGGATTGCCTGGTATGCCGACCAGATCAGCCAGCTATCAGCGAAAGATTCTGGAACAGCAGGAAGCAGTAGTGATGCCTGGTAAGCACGCAGTAGATCGAGCTGCGGTTCAGTTTGGAAGCATGGGATTGAATGGGACCACAGAGGACGTGGACGTTGACAGTGATCGTGAGGATGCTGAAACTCGCGCCCAGCCACCGCAGCACTCACCTAATGCACCAAGAGCTGCTCTCCCGCCAGCACCACAGCAACAGGCTTTCCCGTCTCAGACCCAGATCGATCCGCTCCCTACTCCAAGGCAAGCTCCAGGCCTCCCACCTCGCAGTCAGCAGTCAGCCATGCCGCCCAGTCAGGGGTTGTCTGGCGACTCAGGAGCACCCTCGCAAAACAACCAATCATTGTACAACAACCGGTACGGGCCCCAGCAAGAGCTCTCTGCACCGACCCAAAAGGCCTATGAGCCATTCGGGCAGCAAATGCAGCAATCTCAGCAATATGAGGGGTATCCTGCTTCACAGGCTCAAGCCCAACCACCACAGCAGGCCCAGAGCCAGCCAGGAGGGTACTCATCTGCTCCGAATGACATCTCCTCCTATTACACTTCGGATAATCAGAGAAATGCTTATCAAAACAACAGCTACTATGGAAACTACGGCCAGCAACCGCAGCAGAGTGCACAAGATAGTGCTCCATCTCAGCAAAGAGGAGGAAGCGCTTTCGGCACCTCCACTGCGGAGCAGAGCTCTCAATACCCTACAAGCGGAGTCCAAACACAGCCTCAATCCCGTTACGCTCAAGCTACAGAAACCCAGGCCAGTGGTAATTCGACCCCAAACCCCTCGCTGACAGGCCAGCAACAGCCAAACCAGCCTCAGCAGATGCTTCAGCAGCAGGCTCAAGGTCAGACTGGAAGCCAACATGGAGCATACCCTTACGGGCATCCATACCATCATTATGGCAGCCCTTATTACTCCTACATGAACCAAGTAAGTAATCATCCGTATGGTCGTGAGCGTCCGATGTTTGACGACGTCCGTCGATATGATGATCAATATCTTACACAAAACCCTCAGTTCGGATATGGCGGCGGCCAGGGCGGGTACGGAGGGGGTCCATTCGGAGGTGCTGGAGCTAAGCAAGGAATGTATGGACAGCCACATCAGGGCTACGGAATGAATCCCCAAAATTCATATGACCAACATTCTTCATCGCCTGCAAATGCTGCTACATTCGGTCAACAGCATTCAACTTCAGGTAGAGAAAGTGCTGTCACAGGAGGGCTTAGCAATTACGGTCGGTCCGGATCGGCTCAGCCATCGGATAACCCTCAACAGTTTTCTGGCTCTGGCGGGAACAGTCATGGCAGCGTGCCTGACGTCTTTGGGCGATCGTCATCTGGCTATCAAGGCCAGAATTCTGGTCTTGGTTCTCAATTGGGGCAGCAAGGTGGAAATGAAGACCCGCTTCGTAATTATAGCGACTCAGCTAAGGTACCCGGTGGTGCTGGGGGCCCTAGCCCCGCACTCGGCCAACCTGGTGGACGTCCGGGGTCTGCTGCGAATATCCCAGGTCAATCAGGACTACCACCTCCCCAGGCCCAGAACCAGGGCCAACAAGGCTATGGAGGGTACATGGGTCACCAAATGCACGGCCAGCAAGGGTCGCAGTATGGAGCTGGCCCAGGAGGTGTGGGTGCACACCATCAATACGGAGGCCAAAATCATCAGGCAGGCGGATACGGTGGCTACGGAGCTGGCTACGGCACGAGCTCTTACGGCAACAGCAACCGTGGAGGGTGGAATGCTGCGAATTACGGGCACTAATGAAATCGTTTAACTACTTGCAGAGCATGGAGGATGGTAGCATGCCGGGCTCTCTTTGTGGATGCTCTCTTCTCTTTTCGCGAGAAAAATGAAAAGCAGTGAAGTAAGCATGTTGCCAGGGCATCTGTTCAGTCTTGCGTTGGCTCATAGAGGAGTTCAATTTGAGCTCTGAATGGAGAGCCATTACTTGTATTTTATACGGTGGAAACAAAAGGCAGGAGTTGTCATGTCTACTCGTACGAAAGACTGAAAGTGGGCTGCTGCCCCTATGATATTTATTATATCTTGACCTCTGAGTTCATTGTTTCGCCTGCTATACGTGTGTTGATGTTCTGTTAATGATTCAGGTAGTAAAGACTAGAGGTTGCTTCTTGCAGGCCATTTGATATTGCAGAACAGAAATTGCGCATTACCAGCTTATTTCCATCATGGTCTAGCTTATTCCAGATTAGCATTTCTGCGCCAAAGCCCTAACTTAAATCCCGAATTCTATTTCGCGACACATCAGCTCCCACTCCCCCCCTCAAACTTCTCACTTCCATCTACCTGGATCTCCACCACCAATTGAAAGCATCTCGTTACCCCTTCAAGGTCGCGTCAGCTCCGCGACCTCACGAGCATTCTATTGAGTAGTCAACTCATCTCATTGAGACGAACACACCTTGCGCTATGGCAGAACCAGAAGTTGGCGACAAAGGTGAGTTGCAGCTACCTTGAGCGCGTTACTTGAAAGCCTTCCTCTTCCAGACCAAAGACACGATCTCCTACTGCTTTCCTACTATTTCAACGAGCGCGTTTTGCTTCATTATCATTCACTTTCACAGTATTGACTTGACCATCAACTGCTGACACGACCTTTCCAGCCTCCTGGAACTGGAATGGCAGCGCTCCTAGCGGTGAAGTCGCGGAAAAGAAAACAGAAGGCGAAGTAGCCGTCCAGTCCAAGCGAGGCAATACCATCAAGAAAGACGCCAAGCCTAACGATCCAGCCATCCACCTAGCCCGTCCGGGTAACGACGTTGTGAAGAACCAAAGCGAGCTCCAAGTCGAAGAGAAGAAGTCTGGTGATGATGGGAAGGAGGATGAGAAGGAGGACAGGGATGATGAAGGTCCCAATGGCGAAGCTCAATCTGCCAAGAAAGGCGAGAAGCGCAAAGCCGAAGATGATGCTGAGGGCGATGGTGAAGGAGCAAAGAAGGCGCGAGGCCGGCCTAAGGGAGCTGCTCCGAAGAAAGCAGAGCCCAAGGCCAAGAAGGAGAAGGCGGCCAAGCCGACTGCTGCAACCAACGGTGAAAAGAAGAGCAGGGGACGACCTAAAGGAGCTGGGTCTGGTGGCGTTACCAAGGAGAAGAAAGAAAAGAAAGAAAAGCCGCAGAAGGCAGCGGCACCCCCAACCGGAATTGGGAAGCGTACGAGGAGTTCCAAGAAGTAGAGTGTTTTGCCTACGCAATGCCTACTCCAAACTTCAGGGCAAGAAGAATTTTAAGATTAAGGTTATTCATTGGCATTTTCAATCGCAAAGGATACTAGGGTGCGAGGGAAAATGGGAAATTTAAGGCATAGGGGAGGAAATATTGGCAAGGCGAAAGTGCAAGCGCTGCATTCATTGTACCATAGATGGCTGGGAACGAGTGGGGGCTAAGACTTTGCGTACAATTGGGATTCGAATTTAATAGCAATCAAGCATGCAGATAGTTTTTGAACAATCAGAGTGCGTTTTTGTATGTTCCAATGTTCGTAATTCGCTAAAAGTAGTATCTCTGATAGGAGGAGCATATTGCGGGTAGGTCATTCTTGTTTTCGCAATGACGTGACGCCAAATTGTAAGACCTCAGCAACAACTTCATTCCCAAAATGCATCCACCGAACTCACAAGTCTCTTACTACTGCCTCCATCAGCATCTGGCGGCTGAGACAATTCAAACCCACAGGAGTCGATGGATTATTGTTGSGTGGCCCAAGAATGAGCTTTTAAGTGGACCATCATTCGCCACACAACTCCTACAAATCGAGAACGGCTGACAAGGCCTGAAGCTCAGTAATCTTGCTTTGTCCTTTCTCCATGACCGAAATTTGACTGGCATTGGTATTTTCTAAAAAGACAGTTTCATCCAGCACGAAATTTTTCTTTTGGAAACAGCAGCCCAGTATTGAAGCGGCATGGCTCCCACCATTGAAATTAAAGAGAGTACGGTGCTTGTCATACTCGGCGCTTCGGGAGATCTAGCAAAGAAGAAGCTCGTAAGTTGATACAAATATATTCTATTAGTCGGAAGTTTGAAGCGTCAATTGTTTCACTTTAACCTACAAATTTCAAGGGCTCAGTGGAGCACAGATACAGAAACTCTGTAATTCTGCTATACAGAAACACAAAGGTCTCTAGCTAGTGAACATGGATACGTGAAAATCCACGTTTGAGACTAAGGTCCGAGCGAGTTTTGAGAGCTTGAGTAATAGCTAGCACATTCACAGCGCATTTGTTTTGTTGGGCGACGCCATTTCGGGATATTTTCATGACCATTCAGCTGGAATGAGGCTAACATTGCACCAGTTTCCAGGTCTCTATGGTCTCGTGAGCCACTAACAACGATAAGTACATGTCGTCTTCTAACTCAACGCTAGGAACGAAAATGTCTCCTGCCAGAGGACTTCCAGGTCGTCGGGTTCGCTCCAGATCAGATAAGCCATGAAGACTTCGTCAATATCATTAGGTCACCGGTAAAATTAGAGTCCCCACGGTTTGCAGAGCAATTGAAACAGTTTTGTAATCGATGCAGCTATGTCTCGGGCCATGAAGGCGGTGACAAATCCTTCGAAGCATTGAAAAAGAAGCTTGACGAGATAGGCCACGGCAAGAAAGAACAGCATCGACTATTCTATATGGCACTTCCTCCCAGTGTCTTTGTTCCTATGTCTGAGCAGTTGAAGAAGCATTGTTATTCAGAGAAAGGTCAAACCAGACTAATAGTAAGACATCTTTGAGCCAAATCCCAACGAGCGCAAGGGTACATACTGATCGCGARAACATACAGATTGAGAAACCGTTTGGGCATGATCTTGAAAGTTCGAGGGAATTACAGAGATCTCTAGACCCTAACTGGCGAGAGGAAGAAATCTTTCGCGTTGATCATTACCTTGGGAAGGAGGTAGTCAACAACCTTCTGGTGCTTAGATTTGGCAATGAGATATTCGGATCAATTTGGAACTATAGAAACATTGATAATGTCCAGGTTAGATATGTTCTAACCAATCTCCAGCGCTTGACTGACGAGTATTCAGGTGTCTATACTCGAAGGAAAGGGGGCAGAAGGCCGAGGAAGCTACTTTAGCAGCACAGGCGTAATCCGTGATGTGATGCAGAATCGTGAGGCACTCATATCTAAAGTAAAACCAAAGCCTAACCTCAATGTCTAGACATGATCCAAATTCTGGCTTTGCTCACGATGGAACGGCCGAAGTCGCTTTCAGCGGACGATCTTTGCGATCAGAAGGTATCCACTGTTTTTCAGCTTTCTTGAAGCCAATATGGTGTACTCATGATCTACAGGTTCGAGTACTTGATTGGATTCAACCGATTAAGGTCGAGGATACTATCATAGGCCAGTACGCCAGATCCGAAGACGGCGAAAAGCCAGCGTTTAAGGACGAGGAAGACGTGCCGGATGATTCAAGATGTGCCACGTTCTGCGCTGCAATTGCCCACATTGATAATGAGAGATGGAATGAAGTGCCATTCTTTCTCAAAGCTGGCAAAGGTATTTCAGCTCCTGTTGTGCACAGGCAGCGTATGTTGACAACCGTTCAGCCCTGAATGAATCAAAAACCGAAATAATTATCCAGCTCAAACACAGTACCAACGCCACTATTTTCAAAGATATGGTTCCCAATAAATTGACTATTCGCGTCCAGCCGAACGAAGGCGTCTTCCTGACCGTCAATACTTCAGTCCCAAGTCTTACCACTAGCATCGAGCCAATGGACCTCGATTTGACGTATCGAGATCGAGAGATACCAGAGGCCTATGAAGCTTTACTTCTTGATGCACTCAGAGGTGATTACTCAAGATCTGTTAGGAATGATGAGCTCGACGCCAGCTGGAAGATATTTACGCCTTTGCTGCATCATCTCGATGAGAATGATGAGGCGAAGCCCAGAGAGTATCCCTACGGTAAGTCGTGGCAACTCTAACCACCACCAGGGTATGAAGTAGCTAATGAAAGTAGGCTCCACTGGCCCCGAAGGCTTGGACGAGTTCATCGCGTCGTATCAACAAAGGAGTAAAATGTAGCGGAACTGGTACGATGAGCTGTTTTGAATAAAGAACACCACAATATGAATAGACTTCATATCTTTGTGCTGGGCATCATTCAGCATGTCGAAAATGCAGGTCTCTCGGCGGGCATGGCCGCTGAGGTATTAGAGTCGTGGCTAGAAGTCTTATCTTGCTTACTTACCAAACAGTGTTGGAGACATCGGACTGATATCATGTTGCCTGAATTCAGGATGGCATATCAACTTTTGATGCTATATACAAGCTCTAGCGCCATCATGACAGCCGCTGAATGACTTTAATCAAATCAGCCGTAACCCCCATAGCAGTCACAGCCCCACCAGCCCTGCAATAAAACTTTAGCCAAGTCCACTTTCTAAAACGAAGAGGACAATACTCACCCAGCACCCTGTACAATCAACGGATTACTCCCATACCTCTCCGTATAGAAACTAATAATATTATCACTTCCCTTCAACCCCGCAATCGGATGCGCCCTATCGAACTCCTCCAACCCAACCCTCAACGCCTTCCTCTCCACATCAATACTCCCCACAAACCTCACCACCTTCCCCTTCCCCTCCGCCTCCTTCTTCACCCCCTCCATCTCCCCATCATACCCCGGCAACTTCTCCATGAACTCCTCTCCACTCCCCACCCCCTCCAATTCCTTCGGTATCAGACTCTGCACCGGAAACGCATCCGTATTCTCAACCTCCAGCCCACATATCCGCGCCAGAATCACTAGTTTCCGAGCTACATCTACGCCGTTTAGATCATCACGGGGATCTGGCTCTGTATACCCGGCTTCCTTCGCTTTCGCAACTTCGGCGCTCCATTTCCCGCCTGCGCCTTCTAGAGGTGCGAAATTGTTGAATAGGAAACTCATTGTGCCGGAAAAGACGCCTTCGATCTTTTTTACTTTGTCCCCGGTGTCGATGAGGTCTTTTAGTGTGGAGATTATGGGAAGGCCGGCTCCCACGGAGGACTCGTGATATACTAATCCCCTCGATTTATAGGGGCCAGTAGGATCATAACTAGATTCTTGAATCGCCTTCCAGAGGGCTAGATCGGAGCTGAATGCCTTCTTGTTAGGCGTCACGACGCTAATTCCGCAGCGGAGAAACTCTGGGTAAGCGTCCGCGATTTCTTGAYTACTGGTGTTGTCGACTAGAATGCGATGACCGGGATTTTCAGTGAGGAAATCGATGGTTTTGAATATTGAAAGTGGGGGTTGCTTGCTGGCGGCGAGGTCGGCTTCCCAGGTCGACAGGGATAGGCCAGAGGGGTCGGTGGCAAGGAGGCATTTGGATGTGCGGGAGATGAGGCTGAGAGACAGATTAGGATGGGTGTGAGTGAGGTGGGTTAGCTGGTGGAGGAAATGGCGGCCTACGCCGCCGGCTCCTGAAGGGTTGTTAGGAAATGTAGGTATCAAGAAGTTTCATAATATTGTAGAATTGGACGAAAAACATGAGACCTGAATGCTCAAATAATTCTAGGCACTGTTGACAAGGAAAACAAAAGTATACCTGGCCTATGCAGGAATTGTCATGTCTTGCTTCCTTTTTCTTTAAGATATATTTACTGCTCAACTGGATGACAAAGGATAGGAATAACAGTCGTTAAGGCGCTTCATTGTTCAACTTACCTATAACAGCTATGTTTACCTGATTTTCTTCAGACATATTGGTATGGATGGGCTTGATGTCCGCGAAAGCTGTGATTTCGGTTTCGAAGATCGGATTCGATTTCACTCCGCCTACCCAGCGTTCAGCCACCCCTCGTAGAGACTAGGGTGAGCGCCGCTTTATGGTCGCGCGATACGGCTCTCATCGTTGAAGTCCTTATTTTCTCCTCTCCTTCGTTGTAGAACATGGTATCTTGCGCACTCTATCTATCTGGATCTGTGCAAAAAGCAATGGTAATAATCAAAGAAACATGGAAGACCTGCGGTCTGATTTTAAGTCTGATTTTAAGTCCATTCAAGCATCCTACGTACTAATCTAGCTCCAATACCTAAACCAGTACCATACATCCTAGGCTATCCAATCTCGAACTGCAGCTATTTTACTTGCTCTTAACCATCGCCGCTACCTCTCTCACCCTCTGTAGTCGAACCTATTCCGGGTCCGGGGGAAACAATATAACTCGGATAGCTGCCCACATCTGTCTTGTATGACAAGCCGTAATGCAGCCGGAGCGTGCTTTCAAGCTAAGCTTTTACGTGGTAATTGGCTGTTTGGAAATAAATGTATAGCTTTACTGTGAAAATCCTTACCTAAATCATGATTATTGTATGAACAAATACGTATAATGATATTTCCCCCCTTGGAGTTTGTTTGGGGTATGCTTTAAGAAAGTTTTCGGCGCGAAGGTTGTTTTGTTGGAAGCTGATGCAAAATTAGTTTTATTTGGCTATGTCTGGTGGCTCGTTGGTATTTAATTTCGTTGATGTAGTGATTGTCATTTTAGTGGGCGTAGTGATTGAGAAAGGAGGGAATCGATCTTTAACGGGTTCGCGGTTTTTTCGATGAAGAGAACAACAACGAAGCGGAAGCAAGAGGCGTTCTTAAGTCTTCCCAAGGGAATGTCCTAAAAGTGTGGATATCAAGCTTATAAGCAAGTTCACCGTATATATCCAAAGATGCCGCCCTCAGATTAGTATGATCTCCTCAACTTTCTTGTCAAAACCTGGCGTGTTCATGATCTCACCTGACATGAGGCCATGCACATAACACTCTCCTACCAGACGGTATTTTCCATTGCCGGCTGGCCTTACAACGAATGGCGTCTTGGCTCCCAAAAATACACATATTGAGTCTCCTTGTTTTGCAGCACGGGGAACCATGCCCATACGTTGCTTAGTCGTGACACAGAAGGCTCGACCTCCGTTCCAGTGGCCTAAACTTTGCTCATAAAGATCAGAATACCGGCATTGTCTTTCGACCCAGGCGTCATCGTGTACGTCCCAACCATCAAGTTGTGGGCTATTGGGGTCTGAAGTTAACCTTCTCAAACATTCGTAGTAGGCCTTGAAGCTTTCATCGTGTTCTGAACCAGGCAGTTGGCCATACATGGTCATGTTGCATATCAAGGTGCGCCCCAATGCCTCCGGAAGAGCTTGGACTTCGTCATGAGAAGCGCCCTCCTGTTCAAGAATCTTCAGGCATGTCATGAGAGCATAGTATTGTTTCCGACTTATGTCTGTTGCGACCTGGAGTTTACCACGCTTTTCATCGGCGGCATCTTCGATTTCCAGGAAGATAGTAGTTACTTTAATATAGTCGATATATAACCCAGAAACGGCGAGCTCGCAGTCGTTGCCTGTGAGTCGGTAAACAGGCTTTGATGAACCTGTGGTAGCGAAATGCGTACTGTACAGTGCGAATGGATTGCAGCTAGTGCGAGACCGAGACCAGCGCGGTACCCAAGATGGGACAAGCTCGGGGATATCATTTCCATGCTCTACAAAGGACAGAAGTCTTAGAGAGGCTTTCTCCTTTAGCTGTGATGTAGCCGTCCGTTTGAACAGCACATCGCTAGATATTGTGTAGTCTGGTTTCTCCACAGGGCTTCCTTTCCGTGCAGCGGCGACTACGCCAAGTAGCGAATATAATTTGTCTCTAGGGTCTGCGGCTTGTAGGAGTGACGTGCATGAGAGTACTCCCAAAAGCTCGAAAGGTTCAGCAATCTCAATCGCCTTCCGGAGACCCGTAATAACGCTGGTTGTGTTCACTCCCTGGGGCCTTACACCATCCGAGAGTAGTAACAATGTAAGCTCCGTCAACGCCACTCTGTGGATGATTGATTCGAAGCGAGACCATGGTATAGAAAGCGATCCACAAACCACCAAAGCTTTCCTAGCCATGACTACCTCTTGGACAACCCACACGCGCTTAAACCAACGCTTCCTCAGAACCTGACAAACGGCGCTCCATCCCGGGTTCTCGTAGCTTAGCATTTCATGTGGTCCGTCCTCGGAATGATATACATCCAACATGAGGTAAGTATCACTAACACGATGCTGGAAGTACTCCTCAACTCGCAAGATTGCATCGAACGCAAGCGGATCAGTTTCCTCCTCTTCACCCAGCCATATGATTACCTCTTCTGCAAGCGCATAGATCTCGCTCATCAAGGCCACTTGTTCCTCCTTTTCTTGCAAGTTGCTCTGATCAATGCATATTGCGTCTATCCACAAGGTACGTGAACCGTCAGAAGGACGAAGGCGCTTAAGAGCATTGAAAAGGTTGGCCTTCACAAAGACCTCCACATCAGAGCATCTAATCGTATATAATTCTCCTTGAGGCAAGTCGGAGTCCCATGTATAAGACAAAGCTTCGTAGTGGGGTTCTTCATTGAGGAAAGCATTGGATATTGTACAGCTGATAACCGTATCTGAATCTTCAGCACTGGAAAGCTTGATTAGGCGTATCTCTCGATGCCCCAATACATGCTCGTATGGATAGACTCCTGCCATCATGCTACTTCGGTATCCGTATCCCTTTCGCTCAAGAAGTGCGGGTCTTATCAAAGGCCATTAAGACTCTAGTTGAAATGGCACGTACTTCGGTATCTCATAAAGAGGCTTCACTGAAGCATTGCCAACAGGTGAGCATATAAGACACCTCCATTGGGTAGCCCCCGTAGCATACCTCCTCAAGGCGGTGGAAACAACCAAAGATCGATAGACAGATTCTTCTTAGGCTCAGAGTTACGAGCGTGGACATGCAAGGTTGAGATACAACTTTGAGCTGGGGTGGGGCTGACAAGAGGTCCTAGCGAGCTGCCTAACCCTACACATAGCAATCCTATAGCCCTATGGGGCTGATCCGCTAAAGGGCGCAAAAGGCCCCTAAAGCTGGTCCCCGAGGGACAAACTCTGGGGACGAAATTTATCGCCTAGGCGACCAACTAAGGGTACCTTACCTTTAGGGGCATTCTCGAACTACAAGGCTATACGGTTGGTAGGTTTGTACGGTTGCGGGGACCACAAGCAAGGCTTACACCTACGGTATTCATTCGAGACAGGTTTCAAATTACCCTGTCAGTCCTGTCTGAGATCTAATATGTCCCTTTACGGTCTTCCCCGTCCCAAATCTTCTAAACCAGCCCCACCTACCAGCAATATAGCCTTCACCTCAACACTCTCCTCCCTTCTGTCTACCCCCACCTCCTCTACCCCTACAACCGCCCGTCCTCGCCCCTCCAGGAGCGGTAAAGACTCTATCTTCACCGCTCACAACAAAGGCACCAAAAAGCGCGCCTTAGCAGACATATCAGACGATGGCTTCGCACGCCCTCAATCACATGCTCAGAACTCCGAAGCCGTGGACGCAGCAACCTTACACCGCTCGAAGCGGAAAATGGAAGAGAAAGCACAGTTATACGCCTCTATGAAGAGAGGAGACTATGTTCCTCCTAGCAATGGGGGCGTGAACAAAGAGGAGAATGCGCTTGTGGATTTCGATCGCAAGTGGGCTGAAGACCAGGAGGCGGGGCGAGAAACAAATTACGAAATATCATCTGACGAAGGGGTGGATAGCGAGGAAGAAGAGATGGTAGAATACGAAGACGAATTCGGCCGGCAGAGGCGAGGCACACGAGCAGAAGCAGCCCGAGAACAACGACGACAAAAAGCCCAGCAATACGCAAAGGAGGAACTATCCCACTTCTCCGCGCGCCCAGACCGCCCCGACAATCTAATCGTCGGCGACACAATCCAAAGCGCTGCATTCAACCCCGACGCCCCTATAGCCACCCAAATGGAAAATTTAGCCAGAAAGAGGGATAGAAGCATGACTCCGCCGGAAGAGGTACATTATGATGCTAGTAAAGAGGTTAGGAGTAAAGGGGTGGGGTTCTATGCGTTTAGTAGGGATAGTGAGGGGAGGAAGAAGGAGATGGAGGCGTTGGAGAGGGAGAGGGAGGGGACGGAGAGGGGGAGAAGGGAGAGGGAGGAGAGGAAGGAGAGGAGGAGGAGGGAGGTGGAGGAGAGGAAGAGGGTTATTGAGAAGAAGAGGGGGGAGAGGCTGGCGGAGAGGTTTTTGGATAGTTTGGATGGGGTGTGAGATAGGTGGGTAGTGTGGTTCATAATTGATGTGGAATGCTAAGATGAGAACATCGTTTTTATGGTTCGTTAATGTTTCGTGATTCATCTGCCTTTCTATTTGATTGCCCGTGTCATTCTACCCTTTCAACATAAGTTCCCTAGCTCACTCACATTTCCTCCTAACGCAATGAAATCCTCCAAAACCAAATTTGCGACTCCAGGTCCTTGCCCATGGTTCCCAGCCAACGAAGGAGTTCAATCCTCCTATCTGACTAGTGAGGACGTCTAGAATGCTCCATCACCTTGTCTTTGCGCTTGCTGCTGTACTGGCAGCCTTGGATCTGGCACCGAAACACTTGTGCATCAGACTGATGCTTCTTCATATGACGGCCGAGGTCAGATTGACGCTTGACATGCGTGCCGCATTTTGCGCAGACCACGCCTTGCTGGGCGGATCCTGTGGCGTTGGCTACGTTAGACGTTTGAGCGACAGCATGGGTTGATGGTGGTGCAACAGTCGTAGGCTGGTTGTGGCCATAAGGATAGGGGCCATGACTCGAAAACCCGGAAGGATCCAATCTTTGGGTGAAGGTGCCTGCGTTCAAGCCATGGAAGGTACTCGATGGCATATTAGGAACAAGATCGGTATAATCGTAGCCGCTGATGCCAACAGGGTTGAATGCGTTTGGCCATCCGTGATAGCAATCGCAGAATCCAGTCGGTGCAACATAGAAGGTGCTAGAGAGGGAGCTAGTGAGTGTATTACAGCTTGTTGGAGGACAATGTCCAAAACGATGATGAAGCCTATGGGCAGACAAGTCGCCAGCAGCGACAGATAGATTGTCGATAGTATTCGGCCTTTGCTTGCCTTTAGCGTGAATGATGGCATGCGCCTCCAAAAGCTCGGCGTTTGGAAATGAAACTTCGCACCCCGGATTAAGGCATATGAAAGATGCCAAAACGGGAGATAATATGAAGCGAATTGAGGCTCTTACACAGATTAGCGAGAAAAAAAAAACCTACCCGTCCTCAGCCCCCACAGCTTCATGCAAATATGC
Organism: Cladonia macilenta KoLRI003786; assembly: GCA_000444155.1. Taxonomy (NCBI): domain Eukaryota; kingdom Fungi; phylum Ascomycota; class Lecanoromycetes; order Lecanorales; family Cladoniaceae; genus Cladonia; species Cladonia macilenta. The sequence goes on along the minus strand of KE598621.1, from coordinate 146,095 downwards.
AGGCTGTGACAAGCTAAGGTCGAGATTGGCTGAATTCTGATCCATGGCGCAAAGACTCGTTGGCGTTCTTTTCGAGGGCGTGCAGGAGGGCGGACGCTAGAAGAGAGGAGGGCGACGAATCAGATTGCTTTTATCAAGCGACCCAGTTGGAGGACGCAAATTGGTGTAAGTGAGCGGCAGAAAAGTTCAAAACTGTCCTGGGGCATAGGCGGAACTTATAGACGGTCGAAATTGCTCAGCCTTGAAGTGCCAATACCCCGGTCATAGCTGCTGACAGGGCGATGCCATATGATTCCTACTTTGGGTACCTGTATCTGGACAGGGCGCGCCCTGTGCGAGTAGACCCTCCTTGAGGGGCTCATTCCCTGCTTGACGGGCTTTTTCCCCTGATGTTCCCTCCCTTAGCTTTCGAGCTTTTTTTTACCGCAGAGGTTGGCATAACTGTAGACATCTTCATGCTGAATAGGGGAGAGATTCAAGATACACACGATAATCAAAGTTCAGGGAGAGGATGGTAAAGACAAGGCTTGGTACAGTGTCACAAGTGTAAGGCCAATGAGCCTGAATATGCTTTACCGCGAGACCAAACTTACAATGTAACAAGTATATTAGCATCCAAGCGAAGTATCTGTTTGAACTCGCCATGAGCTCAATAACAGATCTTAGGGTACACTTCGGTGAGCCTTTGACAGATGTGGAGATCGGCTATGATCTTTGCCATGCCCTTGACCAAGTAGGTTGCTATTACTGGATGCTGTGAATGGGATAATCATGGCACCTGTAGGGTATTACCTGAGGATCCTGGCTCGCAGGTAGTTGAAAGCATCCCCTTGACTTCTGGACTGTGAGCAGCGTAATTCGACATGCTCATATCAAACCAAGGGGTGATCGATGTGGAATTTGGGAGAAGTGATTAACAGGTTCGGCTAGAACTGGTCCACGGAGTTGAGCGGGATTAAGGGTTAGGGCTTGTTGGTCCTACCAAGTACGCAGGGGCTTGGACAAGTACTCCGTACGATACTTGTCTACCATCTATGCAGGTGTATGAGGTGCATTTGGACTTGACATGCGAACTAGGCCATCACAAGGAATGTTACAAACCATAGATGTCACAAGCAGACGTTGACGAAGTCCAAGATTTCTGACCAACAGCGCTATGAAGCAGCAATACCACTCGAAGAACCCACAGAATACACCCCCAACACTCCTTAAGAGGAGCAAGAGCTTTACGTCCTCATACTTCACACAGATGCAGAGCTTTTGAAACGCATGAATGTGCAGCGCAGCAGATGATGCCTTGGGAATCTCAATAGAGCTCCTTCGCAACCTCTTGGATCCCCTACTTTCCATCATCGATTTCGATATCAATGCCTTATGCTAAGGGCAACGACCATTCGCTATGCTGATGTAGCGGTCTGGTTTAAAACGCAATGGCATTGTGATTACGGGCAGCTCTCGAATGTACGGGACTTCTGGATATTGTTGGGGGTCGACGAGATACCAAAAGCGAGATGCGGAGTTCCAATGCACAAACGGTTGTATCAACGATAGAACAGAGAGATATACTACAACAAATTAGGAGGAACTTTTAAGGTGCTAGCAAGTATGTTGAGGGGATTGAGGTTGTGGCGGTAAGATATGCTGAGGGGGATTTGTGGACATATCAGGTGGAATTCAGAATCCCGTCTGGCTATGGAGTCTGACTCTCGCTCGAATCGGGGAATTGCTATTATGCAAGCCCACCACTAAGAGATAGACAGCATCCGGACGCATTTCCGCGCTCTCTGATTTGTCTGCTCTGACTCCAAGTTGCTTCGAGACTTGACTTGGATGTTCTCTACCTTGCCACAAACAGGGTTACTCAAGGCTTTAGTCTACACGATGTTGTTCAATTAGAATACGAAAAGCCTCGATGGGCGACTAATAGATCCCCCGGACGCTCGGAAGAGTCTGTGGAGATACCTTCATGTCTGGGCCACTTGTATCAGTCAGCCCCTGACAGAGAACGAGGAGTAAGGCTACCAAGCAGTATGCTTTGACTTTGCCTCGAGTTCCATGGTCTGGGAGCTGAGGCGGAGGCAGTGCGTGATGTCTTAGTGTGGGACATTATTAAACGTACCACTTCAGAAGCAAATGCTGGAGTCTGACGATGCTGATATAAGGAAGAACTCTGAGATCCCACCTTTTATAGTCCAATCTTAGGCTTTGACTTATGCTAATGCCATTTAGGAGGGAGACGGAAAAGCCGATGATGACGACGAACTTACACAGCTTCGGCAAGTTTGATTGACGCTTGTCTAGATGTTTCTATGTATTGATAATGTATAATGTATAACCTATGTTTTCGTGTATAACATGCCATCATAATCATTAAAACCCCAGTAGCCTTCCCTTTCCCCAAATCAATCTCGCAGACATTGCTCGTCCTCAGGCGTACACTCCACATACCTCCCCCCCCCACTAAATAATCGAATTCACCAAATCACTCCCCATCGTAGCCCCCGCCCCAAAAATCGCCGCATTCCCCAACTTCGCACCAATCTTCTCAACCCACTCTCCATGCTGTGGGGGGGCCACCAACAATCATCAGCCCACAGTCCCCCTTTAACACTACGTAATAAACAAATCCCACGTACCTTAGCATGCCCCGGATTAGCAGGATGCCCCGGGTTCTGCGCCGCCTGCGCTATCGCTGCTACGGGGGGTTGATAGCCGTTGTTGGCGTAGCGGGGATCGATGTACTGCGACGGGGCGCCGTTGGATTGCTATTTGTTGGAGGGGATGTCAGATTGGATTATATCATGCTTTTAAGTGAGATCTATATGATTGCAATTGATTGATGAGGATGGGTGGGCGGTCAGGGGAGGGGGGGGAAGAGGTGGAGGGGGGAGGGGGAAGAAGAGGCGAGGGGAGGAAAAGAGGCCTACGGGTAGTTGAGCCATTATGGATTGGAATTGGGGGGGCGAGACGACGCCGGAGTCGCGGAGGTATTCGAGCTCGGTGCGGATGGTGGAGAGGGAGCGGTTGATGCCTGCTTTGTCGGCCATGGTGGGAGGTGGTGGGTTGGGGTTTTGGGGTTGATGGGGGGTGAGGGTGGTGGTTCAGGTGTGTTTGGTGAAGATGATTGATAAGAGATGGAAGGTACGGAGGTACGTTCGATGACGTGGGGTTTGGGGAGGAGCTGTGTGATTGGCTACTGATTTTGCCGAGTGCCGCTGCGAGGCTGTTCGATTGTTTTCGTCCTTAATGAGTTACTGTCTCTCTACTATTCAATCTCGTCTTTGGCGTGTTGGTGTTGCATGCGCACCGTCGAATTGCTCTGGGCCGAGACTTTGTCAAGCAATCGTCATTCACCCAATCGCTCTTCTTCATGGACACCCGTGCAAGATTGCTGGGCATAAGCATTGGACAAGCGTAAGCATGTGTGCAACGGAGCTGTCCTCTTGCTATCTACACACCCATGTTACTCGTAAGACGAGTACCCCGCACCAAAGGTGAGGTTCAGGATCGATTAACGCTACGACACAAACATCTACCTCGGGCACATGCAGGGCCAGTGGTCTGGCCAACTGATGTGATTGTGGTCCATTGCGACAAGCGATCTTACATACGGTGGCGGTGTGATTGTAAGACCGTTTTCTCGCCTAAGAACACTTTGGACTCCTGAGCTCAGTATGTTCGCCTAATCCGGGAGGGACATGCTTTTGTGGACGTTTTGTCACTACAATCAGAGTTTTACATATTTGGGGAAGAAAAACCGCGCCAATGATATATAGAGCTGAGAGGGTCTCAAAAAGCTTCCAGAGCCACGGAAAATAGTTTATGCATGGACAAGCTGCTGCAGGAACAGCCCGATGCATGTCCGTCTTGCATGAGCGTCATGGCGGTGTCATCTCCACCATTCGGAGGGGGTCTGCTGGGAACCTTCCGGCTAGTGCTTATGCGTAAGACCGGTAACCCATGTTCTGGAATTTTTGAATGATCTGGAATTGATGAAATGGTATTGGAATCATGCAACAAGACAGCAACTAGTGGCCACGTGGACTAGTAGATCCCAGCCTTATAGTTGGATCATAGCGTTGAAATTTTTGGAGCGTCAATGGAGCTCTTTGGTAAATTTAATATGCCTTCGGGCCCGGTATTGCTGGGCTTGAAAGGCGTATGGAAACTGTTCCCGGAGAAGAAGCTTTGGTAACCAATCTCATTTTAAGAACATGAGAGCTAGAAAGCTGGTGAATAGAGTTTCAGCCTCTTGCTGTTACCGCCCTAACAGTCCAGAAATCTCTTCATGGCTCCACTTTTGGGCCAGTGCTCAGGGTGGCATGGCTGTGAAAAGRGTACTGATGCATCTGTGGAAAAGCCTCATATTGGCCAGAATGATACGCCTAATAGTGACTGGCAAAGGATGAAATACCCCGCTTATGCCGCAGAGTGTTGCAATCCACAATTTCCGTCTTACGTCCTTGACGCTGACAGCTAAGCTCAGCTGATCGTATTCAGAATTGCAGGGATGCAAATATGTGGTTCTCCAACTCGGCAACGGACCAAGGGTGTTATATAACACTCCCTACCTCTATTCCTCTTTTTGCAACTCACAGTTTTTCAGAACTCCACGAGAAGCCAGACAAAACACCTCTCTAATACTCGGCTTACCATTCCAATCATACTCCTTTGAATTCAATATCTACTCCAAATACTAGATTGTTGTCAACATGGTCCGCAACATCTTCACGTTCGTCTTCGTGATCGCCGCCGCTTCAGGTCAGTCTTTATAACACCCTTCCTGTGCCTTGAGACGAGATGTTCACCTTCTTTACTAACCCTTTCATGGCAGGCGTCCTTGCTTCCCCAGTCAAGCGCTGTCCTCCAGGGCTAAAYTGTGGAGTCGGCCCTGAATGCACCATCTACGATTGCAGTACCGAAGACTGCGCCTCTGCTCCGGTCTGCCAAAAGCGTGATCTTGCTTCCCCAGTCAAGCGCTGTCCTCCAGGAATAAACTGTGGACTCGGCCCTGAATGCACCATCTACGATTGCARCACCGAAGACTGCGCCTCTGCTCCGGTCTGCCAAAAGCGTGATCCTACACCTGTTCATCATCCATGTCCAGATATATGTAACGAGGAAGGCGTTTGTGGCTGCGCTCTAGAGAGTTCGCTTGCGAAGGTGAAGCGTGATCCTACACCTGCTGTCAATCATCCATGTCCAATGATCTGTAATGAGCATGGCGTTTGTGGCTGCGCTCTGGAGAGTTCGACTGCAAAGGCATAAAGGACGAGGGTAGAGTTGAAGGGGTCGAAAAGGAGAGACCATGAGAGATAAGCGCTGGTAGCAGAAAGGTTTGTGAGATTAGGTAGAGAATTTCACAGCTAGATAATCAAAATTTTCGAGGGTCACGATTTCCGTTGCTGGTGCTTCAAGACGGCGAAGTGCTGTAGACCCAGGTGGAACAATTCTCATTAGAACTAGGATTGTCTCCGGCCGGCACAAGATGATAACGTGAAAACGTTAAGGAACGGGTACAATTATAAGCGGAGCATGTCCGCCTTTTGACGCTGTGGCAAACATAACAACGCACACTCGGAGTTTGTTATATATAGAATGGTTAGTTCATTCCGTGGTGTGTTGCGATTCACTGTTTCCAATTTACGTAGTCCGCCCTTGACGCTGACAGCTAAGCTCAGAGCAATTTCCTGTACTTCCGATTTTCGTTGAAGTCGGTTGTGTGACTGAGGAAAACAGATGTCAACCTTGACGTTAAGCGAGGAAAACTTCTGTCAATCATAAGCATCGCACACTGGACGGATCCCAGGGAGGTCTGAACACAGAGGTCCGGAGGTAATAGCCGATCCTAGCCTATGTAATATTGGGATGCCGTGATTGTAAGGGGATCTATTCCTCAATATAGTGGTACTGGCCCTGTGTCGCGGGGTGCTGTGGTTGATTACCCAGGGCTTCTGGCTCCTAGCATAGTAATATTATGATTCACTTTCCCGGGTACTGTCAGCCATACCCAACTTATCTCGATGTCGGGATGGTGATGCTACTCATGGGTTTTGTCCGGACTCGAGCAACATTGGGGATGTTTACTACTAGAAGCAGAGCAAGGAAGCCGTGATAATCTCATCCATGCCGGCTTTGTCGAAGTATTTCAGGACAGGCTGTTGGCCTATGAGACTCAGTATGGATCGTTGATCATGCGAACAAATATCTCACAGCACCCTTAACGGGGTGTGGATGGATCTAGCGAACGTGGAAATTTCGTTTTCAACTCGTTTTAACAGACAGCCCTGAGCAGGGATCCATCGTCACGTGAATCAGTCACCGCTCGCAGAGAAGGACCATATCGTTAGCCCGAAGATTGCATTGGTTCGGCTTCCTAGGGAACAATCATCGGGCTGCAGCCATTGACTGGTCTAGGTAGGTCAACTTTTGGCGGAAGAAGACCACCGGATAGGCAAATAGGACCTTTGTTGACTACTCAATGCCCAATGACTCCGAAGRCTCCCTTGCGGGCAGTCCTGCTGATCATATGAGCCTTTTATTTGAGATCCTCCGCGATTACTTCATAGGAGCCGCTGTCAAACACGAGGCACAAAGACCTTTGGCCGACAGAATCTTGAAAGCCRGAAGCGGCCGGTTTCGCGTAGTACTGTCAACTGAACTCATCAACCGTGTCCAACTTCCTAAGCTCTTGACCACTCCATTCATATAGTCCATAGCTCTTGCTTAGAGATTTGGTTCCCAGATTGAGACACCATCATTGACTTCCTTCAGCCTCTACCGTATGCGATTGTGGATCGGGCTGATTGTCTAAGTATGTTACGTTGTTGATTGATTAGGAGAGGCTCTGCGGTGGTGGCTGTGCGAGCAGAGGTGGAGGCTTTGCAATTTTCTCCACGAACGTGGCATGGGAGAGCCTTGGGAGTGCGAGAATCTCTCGGCATTATCATCAGAACCTATGTAAAGACAATTCAGGTTCCTCGTATGGAGTCGAGCTCAGTGTCATCGACACTGAGACCAGTGTAGTGAGATTCTCCATCTTGCGATGTTTCATCGTGGTGCCTCGGCGTCGGAGAAACGAAAGACCGAGGGGCTTCAGCTGGTGCAATGCCCCGTTGAGTCTGCAACTTCTGCTCAGCCTCATGATCGTCGTATACCCTCTTCAGTTGTTTCTTTTCATCTGATCTTAATAAACTAGATGCTTTCCTTCGTTCGTTCCCTCGCTTTTTCCCTAAACAGTTATCGATTAGCGTCATTGTCAACTCATTTCGTTCGAATGTAATGTGTATTACTGTGTGGAGAACGCCATTCTGTTCAGAACTTGAATACGGTATAAAGGCCGTGGCATGGGCACATATATTACCTTGAAGCATGTCTGCTACTGATAAGCCACGACTTACCTACAGAGATCCCGTGCTTTTGACAGCATGGGGTCCTTCGGGGACGGACACCTCTGACCCCCGCATTCTGCCTCATACTCAAGAAGCTGGTGATCCATATTATATCGGCGATATCTACGAAGGTACCCACATCACGCTATCAGGAGATTTAAAGGACTTAAATCGACCTAGTGATGAATCTCTTTTACTGTAGGCCTATCGGATACAATGTAATGGTTCAAATACTAACATGCGTTTAGAACGCAGCAGAAGCCTTATACGAAGTATCTGGAATCGCTTTCGAAAGGATGGCCGCATATAACCTACCTTCTGGACTTCATGAAAGTTACGACTACCCCAACTAAACTGAAATTTCTCAAGGAAGAGCACAGATTAGAGCGCGCGAGCAGAACTAATGTTACGACATTGGATTTTAGGCCTGGAGCCCCTGTAACTCGAGTGGACTACTCCAATATTAGCGACCTATCAGCAGGCCTTACTTCTAAGCATGGCCACGATAACGTTCATGTCCGCCTTTTCGTAGTTGAGGATCTGTCTAGAGATGTCATTGAGGAGCTGGGTGCTCGATTTGACGTTGACCCTTTGTTCTTCAGAGGTCATATATCTGACTATACGTGGAATAATACGAGGGATCCTTGGGTTGAACTTCCTGATTTGGATATTACCGCACGCAACCGGTCCTATGCACATGTGCGATATGTCCAGACCAGATACTTCCGTAACGACAAAAGTCTTAGGGATGCCAGGCTGGAAGCCGGGCACTTCAATGTGCTTCGCAGAGTGGACAAAGATGGTAATTGGGTAGATGGCGCTGATCTCCCGGGATCTGATGTTGGTTTAGTCCGAAGTAGGACGTCCCTTTGGATAAGGCCAAACAAGCAGCACGAGAGTGGGATTTTAGGTATGTGAATGTCTGATATATATTGGCACGCCTGGAGATAATTTCACGGGTCGATTGAGCACGCATTAACTGACGGCACTTTCAATAGGTATTCTTCTTGTCGATCCAACGATAACGCAAGGCTTCCCTATATGGGGTGGTTACCGAAATTTGCAGGACTGCCCATCAATGCTCGCCGATCCTGTTCCTTCAGGACCACCAAGAACGTCTACTTTTGACGACGTCATTTACTGGACAAGTTCCTTGAACCCTGACGAAATCAGTAACATAGCAAAAGACCCGCGCGTCCTTTTCAAAAAGACTCTTCTCCTTGTCTGTGCTGAGTGGTATACGCTGATCAAATATGCCACTACTCGTCTCACACAATTGGAATGGGAGCTCGAAAACCCGCAACTTCAAGACGATGTTGGCGGCCTAGAAGTTACAATCCAGAAGTTGCACGGCTGGAGGCGGAGATTTTCGCTCTTCCGAACATTGACATCAGAAGTACTCGAGAAGGTTGTCAAGCCGGAGCATTTTTCTTCATATACCGAAAATCATCTCAGGGACTTGCGACGCGACCATGAGATCATAGTTTCCGACATCGAGAAGCTTCACATCCGCGCTGACAGAATAATGGCTGTCGTCACGGCCACGATGTCCATCGAAGAAAGCAAGAAGGCATTCGAACAGAATCGAAGTCTTGCTCGACTGACATGGCTGGCTGTTACTTTTATCCCTTTATCATTCATCACCAGCATGTTCAGTATGCAGCCAGATCTTTCTTCACTCAAGCAATCCTTCTGGATCTTCTTTTCTGTGGGGATACCAGTCACTGCTTTGGTCCTACTTGTGACCAAATATTCAGATACTCAGAGCCGAGCGGCGTCCTGGAAGCGCTTAAAAGCGGGTTTCACGGGTTGTCTTGGGCCTACGAAGAGTAAGGCCTATAAATGGCACTAGCTCTACAATGAAGTGATATTTTCGGTAATGGTAGTGGAACAAGAGTGGAATTAACCCTTGAAGAATGACTGCTCGAAGAGATGTTCCCGTTTCGCGACCTCTGTAATAAATCGCAAACGGCTAGCTACCCTGGATTTATTTTTCAAAGATGTGGGCGACTATGCTCGGTGTACCGTATATTCTGCAGCTAATATGGGCTTGGCACAGTCCGTCTCTAGGAAAGGAGGGATAACTGGGTTCTGTTTTGAACAACCAACCTCTAGTGGAACAATTCATCTCACTAGTCATGCTTGCTGACTTCACGAACCACAATGAATTTTGCCGCGAAGTTGTATGAAACCACCCAAATATCTAGCTTATCCCTCATTCACGCCAAATCCCTAATGACTGCCTGCTGATATGCCTACTGATCCTATCGGGATAGACTGCGGTTTTTCATGTCCTGTTTTGACGAGGAGTGTCCTTCATTTCTTGTTTTGGGAAGAGCAGCACCCGCCTTTCTATCCGTTAGTATGCTGCACATGAGCTTGTAAAGTGAAGAGGCTTTTGACAAAATGCAAGCTAGGCACGCAGGAGCTTCAACTAGCAGAAACTAGGAGTCTCGACGTATGCGGAGGCGAAGAAAGTAGGGCTATCATGGAGGACTTCGGTCCAGTCAGCCGCAAGTCAACTATCTCTAACACCTCTCAAGGTAGTCCAGATCTCGTTGCGAGAAGGAAAGCTGCTCAATTCAAAATACGAGAACTCCTGCAATCCTTCTTGCTAAGGCAGGATGGCGCTATCTGTACGCTCTGGGAGTCCTAGCGAGACAAGCCCACTTCTCCGGCCAAGTGAAGAAGAGCCTGACCATGTTACTTCCCCATCAGAACCAGTATCGGAGCGCAATGAGGAGCCAGCGGATAGCGAAGGCCCTGATGTTCCCACGGACGAACCAACAACAGGACAGCTGATCAAAATCATGGCAAGCACCTACCTAGGCATTGTTCTGGCAGCACTTGATGGCACGATGGTAGCGACACTTACGGCATCAATATCAGCATCGTACAATTCACTCACACTTCTAGCATGGCTCGCCTCATCATATTTCATTGCGAATGCGGTATTGCAGCCCTTAGCAGGTAAATTGACGGATATCTACGGGCGACGGGCGGGTTTACTGCTTTCTCATATCTTCTTCTGTGCTGGGAATCTCATCTGCGGCTTCGCGAATGGGGAATCAATGGTTATTCTAGGTCGTGTGTTTGCTGGACTGGGAAGTGGCGGGTTGAATGGAATTCCGCTCTTTATTGCGAGCGACCTAGTACCACTCAGACGTCGCGGTATCTGGCAAGGGTTCAACAACATCTGGTTTGGCCTCGGCTCGGGTATTGGAGGTGTCTATGGAGGCTGGATGAATGATTCGTTAGGGTGGCGGTGGGCCTTTATAGTTCTGGTGCCTTTGACCATCGTCTCTGGTATCTTGGTGGGGTTCTTTGTAAGACTGCCAACCAGGGAATTCGACAAGATGGAAACGGGAGAGAAATGGCGGAGGATCGATTTTCCTGGAGCCTTTGTCCTTGTGACTGCGATCGTTATACTGCTTGTAGGGCTCAATGCTGGCGGTAATACCGTTCCCTGGTTCCATCCATTGGTCCTGGTTMCCCTGCCACTGTCGGCCGCCCTCTTTCTTGTCTTCGTCTACATCGAAGCCAACTATGCCGTGGAACCGATCATCCCAGTCAAATTGCTCCTTGACCGGACTGTTATGGCAGCATGTCTGACAAATTGGTTCTTCACCATGGCTCAGATATCATTGACATTCTACGCGCCTATATATTTCCAAGTCCAGGGAATGTCTGCCTTTGATGCCGGAATCAGGCTCATTCCAACTTCGGTTGGCGCTGCTTTTGGTTCGATTACCTGTGGCATAATTATGCGGGCTGTAGGCAAATACTATGTCTTAAATCTGGTCATCCAATTCCTGTTCCTTCTTCCTCTTGGTCTAACTACGAGATTCACACTGGACACCCCTCAATGGTATCCTTTCGTCCTATTCTTCTTCACTGGTTTTGCGTATGCGGGTATGCTCACGGTGACTGTGACTGCTCTGATCGCCGCCGTGGACCAGAAATATCACGCCGTTGTCAGTTCAGGCGCCTTCGCCTTCCGAGGAACCGGTAGTACCATCGGTATCACAATATGTTCCCTGGTTTTCCAGAACATTTTAATAAAGAGACTATGGGAAAGCTTCGGTGGGGAGGAAGACGCCGCAAGAATCATCGGCAGGCTTAGAGATAGTCTGTCTGAGATCAAATATCTGCCACATGACTGGAGCGGTGACGCGGAAGACGATTATATGGCAGCTTTGTCGGGTGTCTTTTTGACGATCTTTGGACTGGCCGTACTGGGTACTATATCGAGTCTCTTCATGAAGGAGCATACACTGCATAGAGATCTTGCTCGGCGACGCTCCTAAGGAGAGCTTGTGGATTGTCGAAGGCGGGTATAGTTTAGTGTGGGTCGGCTTGAGAGGAAGTAAAGGCGATAGTTCAGAACATAGCTATCGGCTCTGGTACCAGTTCACTTGCGCTTAGTCCTCTTCTTTCCGTTTCGCATATTTCAAGACTTGAAACTTCCGGACCGCCTGTCTCAGTACCTTTCATTGCTTGCGCTGATGCGCTTAAAGTTCTGCGTCATTGCCTAAGCTCCTGTTTCTGTTATGGCCGCGCCTAACCTCATGCATGTACTTACATGTGTTCTTTCACTCTCCTTGTGACCCCAATACTAAAGATGCGCTGCAGTCATTTGCACATCCAACCTCTTTTGTTTGCCTTAGGCCATCTATCCCTCGTTCAAAGCTTAACCGTCAACCAGTCGTTGGTGGTTCCCAATGGATTGAGCTCCACGAGCCCAGCTCTCGCCACTACTACACCACCGCCTTGCACCATCCAAACCCAAGTGTGCACCTCCTCGTCTTCGCCGCATTGGGTTCCTGATCCGATACAAACACACCCAGACAACTACAGTAAACAAAATTGCTCAGTATCTTTCGTGAATGGTGCAGGTCTCTGGGAATTCCCCGTCATCACGCAGCCGCCAGGACAGTTCAAGGTACCCTGTGCGGATGGAACGTTCATGACTTTCCGTACTCGTATTGGGACTGCTTTCGTTGTGTATGAGGGGACCCTTGACGGTATACCGGATTACCCACTCATTGGGTAAGTCCCGAAGGTAGAGGCCGACTGATAATGGTTGTATATTGACATTTTGTAGGGTTGACGACGGCAAGACTGTCTTCGAAGCATGGAACGATCCAGATTGCACTGAGGGCTATTACGAGGGTCAATTTGGACCCTGCTACTATTGGTGGTAAGTTGTCTTTTGGTAGCACGAAGCCTGACACTTTAAGATTAACATGCGTGGGTGTAGGTGCAAAGTTGACTGCGCCATCTGAGGCTCCAAGTTTGCAATATGTAGGGTGAAGCTTGAGCAGGCTGAGATCTGGTGGAATGCATTAATGTGTCTTTGTAACATACTGATATGGGATTTCAATCATCTGCTGAGCATTCACGCAATGAGCACTACCAATAGAACAAGCTATTGATAAGTCCTTGGTTGAACGCAGTTTKTTATGCAGAAGACTTAGTCCTTTCTCAGGAAGCCGAACTTTTTGGTATCGCCAGAAWCTTACTGATAATTTGATGGCTTCTCGCCAGTTGCATACTCTGGACGTTCGGTCAATGTTCTCAGGCTATATTGGCAGTCAATTCATCAATCTGGTAGACCTGTTCAGAAAGAAAGTGTCATTGGAGGTGGAGGCGAAAGCTATCTCCTATGGCATTGAAGTGGCTCCTCCCTGTAGGTCTTGATGATCAGATATGCCAGTGGCAGTTGCGGCAAGTAGCTAGTCTACCGGATCGCCGGTCTAGGTCACAGATCAATAAGCAGAGTATCCACTACACAGCTTAACATTGAAAATCTTTCAGTACTCCTACTGGTCAATCATCGTTGATCAATGGTTGGTGGGTAAAGAAGGTGTATTATTATTGATACTACGTACGCCAAGGAGTCATTAGTCATCAAGTTCATGCTCAAATCCGTTTTCATGATTCCAAAACATTCTACGAAGTATCTACTCCTGCACTTTGGAGCGCAAAGGTTACAGTCAGCAAGTAACACTGGCTCCACAGAAAAATGAAGAACCATGGGTAACCCGGGCGGCTAAGTCTGCGGACACCCTGTCGCCGTCATTATGATATCAACAAATATGGCGAATCCGTGACGGATGAGGCGGAAGCATATCGATATATATTGTGTTCTGAACCTTGAATGATGATGGACGGTATCCCAATAAGTCCGGCTCTATATAATCATCATGAGCGCAGCAAAACCTCAACTCATCCTCCTCACCGGTGCCTCCGGTTTTGTCGCTGCCCACGTCCTCAATAGCCTCCTCCAACATGGCTATAATGTCCGGGGCACTGTCCGCAGCGAAGCCTCGGCCAGCAAAGTCCGCAAAACACATTCACATCTTCTTAATGGCGACGACAGCCGTTTAAGCTTTGCCATTGTGCAAGACGTCGCCAAGCCTGGTGCATTTGACGAAGCCGTGAAAGGTGTGGATGGCGTCATCCACACTGCTTCTCCCTTCCAGATGCAAGTCGACAATAACGAGCGAGACCTGCTTGACCCAGCAATCAAAGGCACGACGGAGATTCTAAAGGCTATACACAAGAATGCGCCTCAGGTCAAACGCGTCGTCATCACGTCAAGTTTCGCATCGATAGTGGATCCAACGCAAGGAATTAGGCCGGGATATACATACAGCGAGAAAGACTGGAACCCAGTCACGTATGAACAGGCAAAGAGTGGGGACGGGGGAACAGCATACTGTGCGAGCAAGACATTCGCGGAGAAAGCTGCATGGGATTTTGTGAAGGCGGAGAAACCCAACTTCGACCTAGCAACTATCTGCCCGCCGATGGTGTATGGGCCATTGGATCATGATGCAAGCTTGGACCACTTGAACACAAGCAGTGCCGACATCTTTCGCTTCATGAATGGAAGTCAGAAGGAGGTGGGGCAAACGGCTTTTCCAGGTAAGCGCTACAAGCAGTGGAGAAATACAACTTAGTATGTTGGAAATGCTGAACAGTCTTCCGAACAGCATTCGCAGATGTTAGAGATGTTGGTGAGGCCCATGTGAAGGCTTATGAGAATTCTCAAAGCAGTCGATGGCTCGTCACATCTGGCAATTTCCAGTACTCCGATGTCTGTGAGATCTTGAGAAGGACGCTGCCAGATTATGCAAACAACATTCCCGAGCCCACTTCGACGCCGAAGGTACGCACATACGCTGTTGACAATAGTCATGCCCGGGACGATTTGGGCTTACATTTCACCTCTTTGAACCAAACAATCAGCGATACAGCTAAGAGTTTAGCAAGGCTGCAAGAGCAGGCTGCGTGAAAGGATGCATTGTGAATAGCTTCTGCTCATATATGAGAGTTTCTGAGACTCTACAATAACTCTATACCGATCAACAGGTAGTAATATATATTTCAAAGAAGACTCTTAGTGCTACAATAGTAGACCTTCGTTCATTTACGAACGATGATAGGCCAGAGACTACATGAAGCTGACTAAGCAATGCCCCGCGTCGAGATCCTCGGCGTCTCCTTTGTTTACATCATCGAGGCGTATATACCCTGTCAGCAACGTGATTTTATATAGTAGACAATAGCTCTTCATTGACCTTTAATTCTTGGATTTCCTTATTGCAGTGTAGCACATAGCGTATTCATTTTTCTTGTCTATCTTAAGCTCACTACAAAACAACTGTTTCGGACATTGGCGGATCTAGATTATGGTTATTCAATTTCTTGACTTCCCAGCGGAGATTCGTGAGCAAATATACGGCGAGATACTGTCCACAGCAAACTCCAGATGTGAGCCTTCTTGTCCTGAGGAGCCCGCTACATACAAGTTTCATCTAGACATCCTCCGCGCCAATCATATGGTATACTGGGAAGCCAAGAAGGTCTTCCAAGATAACATCTTTGTGAAGATAACGACGCCATGGCCAGAGGCGATAGACCATATCAAAAGCGATGGCAAAGTTCCGAGCGTGATGACTGGTGATATAGCAGCAGCYTTYAGRGACTTTCATCTGTGGGTGTTCATCGATACGCCAGCTACGCCTTACCCTCAGCATCATGGGAACTTCAGCATGCTCATCTGCCTCGAAGATTTAGAAGCTTTTACCAAAATGTGGCACTTTTCCAATTTGAATCACGTCGGGCTCAATCAGCATCTGCGTCTGAAGCTCACCATTCAGGATCCGCACGTTCCCGACCGGAAGATACCCAAATCGCTTCAAACCAAGCTTCTGCTACCATTTGGCATGATCAAAAACCTTCACACTTTTTCAGTGCATGGGGCAAAGCTGCTTCCCTCAGTTGAAGAAGCTCTGCAGAAAGAGCGTAATGTCCCAGATCCCTCTCCAGAACAAAGTCTTGACAAAGGTTTTGAGCTCAAGGAGGCAGGAAATAAGCTGCTCCAGGAAGGCTTCTATCATAAGGCTCTTGATCGTTACGTCGAATCATTCGCAGCCATTCATATTACCGTCTCTGGTCGCCATCGTTCCATCCACGCTGACGGTTATTACATCCGGGAACTCCTCTCTGGACCTCACAAGGGCATGCGCGGTGACCTGGTGCGCATGATCCTGCGCGTACAGCTCGTCGCTAACGTTGTTCTGGCGTACTTGAAATTAGAAGAGTGGGCTGAAGCTTACTTCTGGGGCAAGAGAAGCATTGTGATCTTCCGGCAAAGTGTGACTGGGGATGAAGCCGACGATTTCGGGGACGAGGATCCACAAACGTGGCTTGGCGAGACTTGGGCTCAACGGTTCCCGGCTCATGACGCTATGGGCAAGATCTTCTATAGGACTGCGCTGGCTTCCAGGAAGTTAGGAAAGATTGCGGACATGAGGATTTTGATGAGGGCAGCTAAGATTTATTTGCCGAGAGATGGGATTGTGCAGCAACAGGCGAGAGCTCTGGAAGATGAGCGAAGCGCCGAAGGAGAGGCGTGGTGAGAACCAGAAAACACAGCCGTCACGGACAGCAGCAGAAGTGTTATATAGTGGAAATTCAAGCTCAAAATAGTGTCTCTACGCCAATATCCGTGTGAAAAATCCTTTCCTCTGGGATCGACGATGACATCATTCCAGCAATCCAAAAAATTTAAAGAGAATTTTCATCTAGAAACATTCCAATTAAGTAAATAGCTTCATTTTTGTGTTTCCAATCCGTTTTACTTGTAGTGCACCAATCATCCCTACTCCAACATAACCACTTCTCCCCTGATCGATTCGCATCATTGGACACGTTCCTGAAATAAGCTTAGAACTACCTAGACAGCATGCTCTTCCATTCCCCCAGCATCCAAACCCGCACTCTCCCCATCAATACGCCCTAAAACTCCCCCCACAAACCCTATTCACCCCCACAGCATGCATATAACTCTCCGCCTCAATTCCCTCATACAACCCTGGACTCAACGGCGCATCAAACGCAGTACAAAACCACCTCAGCGCCGTATCGCTCGCGTTCGGCGGGTACGGCTCTCCCATATCCACGCTGAAGCTTAAGCAGGGTAGGTCACTGGTCGCGTTACCAGGATAGGCAATACACCTGTCGAGGCAGAATGATGCAATTGCGGCTTGTGAGATGGCGATATTGAGGATTTCGGTGAAGTCGATGGCGTGGGTGGTTACGAAGGAGGGGGAGATCTGGTGATTGGTTGTTGCGAGGGCGTTGGGGGCGAAGACGACGGTGTTGGCGAAGCCGGAGGGTGAGGTACAGGTTGATGATGGAGTAGTAGAGTTTATGGATTGTGTGTGTGCTCCAAGAGTGTGGATGAGAAGAGCGGAGAGGGTCAGAACCACGTTAGAAACCATACTTACGGGTTCACGAGTTCTCCCAGTACAGCTTCTGGGTAGGAACGCTGATTAGAACAAGATGTTATATTCTTTCAATAGTAGCCTTTACCCTGCGTTCCCTTGGCGAGGCTAGAGCAGCCTTCATTATGCAGTCATCATTGTCTAACGACGGTAGTCTTCACCACAATCTTACCATGGGAGCCATTTCTTCATTTCTGTGCAGCTATTGAGCCTACCCGCAAGCGCAACGAAATCCTTGGTGCAGAAAAGCGGCTGGGAATGCAAGGACAACGCAGGGTTCTCTCTATCGTGAGGGCTATGGTGAATTAGTACTTTGCACAGAAAATTTATGGAAGCCTTGTGAGCGGCTGAAGGATGGGTGTGCTAGATGGTCACTTGCCCATTGCGGGTGATGTTCTAGGGCTGCGAATTAGGCGGCTTGCTAGCTGAACTTGTACCTAGACTAACCCCGAAAATTTCCGAGCATAAGATTACTCTGTAGACATCGTCTGTAATGGCAACTCATGTGTTAAGTATCGACGATTTCAATATCTAGGACATGACATAGATTCAACCTGTGTTGATGATTCCTCCCGGGGCGTGCACTTGGAATGTGATCATCACAACCTGGCAATGGACTGCCAATTCTCAACTAGAAGTATGATCAACAAACACCGACATCTCCACAGTTCTAACAATGCCCCCAAGCCCCGTCGCCTGCATTTGCGCCTCGGCGTCATCTATCTCCTCATAGCTCCTGGTGGTAATATCAAGCGGATATGGGTCCTTTGGTTGAGCTTTCGAAGCCTTCGAGCGACCACTCTGGTAGCCCAGGATACTGGAACCGAGATTTTTCTTGACGCTGCCACCAGCATACCTGTTTTGTGAGTGCTTGGAGATGTGACGCAGGAAGGCTGGGAGTATAGGCATGCAAGAAACGACGATGCCAATAAACTGTTCAGCAACACTGTTAAAAGCATTCGCAATTAGCCGGGGATTGACGACGTGGCGAAGATTGACATACTCCATCAAAGAAAGAACCATTGAAATGATGGTCTGATTGGGGTTGTTTACGAACGCTGCTTGATAGGCTAATCGAGCGACACTAGCCAACACACCGCTGGATGTGAGAAATAATCAGCTCAACTTGKTCGACTGCCAGCTTCCGCTGGATTCGAAAATGGACTCACAGAAACCCAACGGCGAATACCGCAGTCAATCTCCACTTCTGCTCCGCTGCCATGTGCAAACCCCAAACACCCACAATTGGGATAATCAGGATCATTATATCAGTAGTGACATTGATCACACTTGCGCAGATCACGAATGCGTATTCGTCCACACACTCTTTGCCCTCCGCTACTAAAGGGGCTTTGCCGGCGCATTCAAGAGCCACGGCCAGGACAAAAGCGATTGCATAGAGGAGATCCAACCAGAAGACGAACCAGATTGACCACCAGATACGAGTCCGGCGTATATTAGACGTACAGAAGAGACACCGATAGAACAAGAGTATAGACGCTTTTGTGAAGAACATGCCGAGGCGACCAAGAATCTCAATGTCTTCGAATAGCTGGCATTTTGTCTTAGCTCCACAACTAATGGAACAATTACCCAGTGTTCTCGGAAGTTTGTGCTCACCTTCCTGAAGACCGCGTACTCGACTTTGGAAACGTTCCACAAGTCACTGCCACCCCCATAGTTTAGTGCTTCGAGCATCAGATCAGCCAAGGCGACAAGGAAGAAGCAGCCTACTAGGTATGTCCCTACAGAGGCTTCAGCACCAAAGTCACTGTAAGAGCATCCTCAAGGGCATTACAATCATCCCACCACAATTTGCGTGTTGCACGCTGGCGAGTATACAAGCGTACAGCCACGAAGAGGGCAGAGATTACCACGGCGAGTACCAAGCACACTATGGTGGGATAGTTCTGTGAAGGTGGGTTTGCCCTAGTGGTGCTGGCATTGCCGGAATGAGAGTTGCGTTTGAAGGTGGGTTCGCCATGATCCGTACACGTCCAGGCTTGCAAGAAGCTTCCCTTTTGACGTTGGTGAAACTGCCTAAGATGTCCTACTATGTCAGCTGGGTAAATGAAACCTGATAAGACGAGGATGATTCTCGAGGGTTGCCTATATTACTTCTTAGTCCGCAGGTCCCCTAAAAGCCCAAGGCACTCCTACAGTCCGCGCTTCTCAATAATTCTTTATTCTTATCGATAGGTCCCAAGCGAATCGCCTGAATTGGCAGTGATACACAGCTGATGGGAGAACAGGAAGAAGAGGAATCCTTTTCGTCAAGGATACAGCTTCGGTCCTACTTAATGCCTGGCCACAATGCAAATGCCAAGGATTGTCCGACCCATGTGACTCGATAGCCATGTAGAGAGTGGCGTGGTACCCCATCTGACCGCTTGAATAAGAGGTAACAAACATGACTTGGTTGATCTTTGGGGCTATTATTCCAGACATTTATCTATCATTAGCCATACGACTATGCGTTTGAGGTCATTATTACCTTGACCGGAGCTGGCAAATTCATATTAGAAGGAGCGTTACGGGCATTTCGGTCCCCTACGAACGCAGGTAGGAAACTGGGAAGCACTTCTAAGTCCTCTATGGCGAGATACACGAGATCTGGACTAGCGGGTTCACTACATATAAGAGGGTACGCCCCTTAGGCACACCCCGGATGATTGCGAATAGGCGACGCTAGGTCATGCCCAGGCACTAGACAACGTAAAAGCAATGTAAGATATCACAAAATCACACCCTTGTCACTGTAGTGGACGCTACTATTACGAGTAGAGGAGTATGTAAGATGATGTCAGCCATCTCCGCATCCTACAGTCCCACCTCACAAGTTATACCAACAATTACCCAAACGACTTCCTCCTCAATTCTCCACCTCGATACCTCGGATATCATTTGCCTCCGCAGCAGCGTCCGATCATTCTGTGCCACTGCATGGAAACTCCAGGATACACCGAAAGATTCAGAAAGTTAGCCGGAACGTCAACCGTTGTACTCCTCACTATGCCGCTGGCTTTCATTTTTCATCTTTTGAACCTCAGATTCCTTCTTCAGGCTACCCCAACGACGGCTACAGAAGCTGACCCCAAGACATTGAACATAACCACCATTGCGGCCAATGCGCAAAAGGAGTCAGTTATAGAATGCTGGCAATTAAGCGCCCCCTTCATCGCGTCCGCCGCTGCGGGGACTTCGGGTGGTTTTTTTGCTCAGCTGGGAGAGACGGGTGCGACAAGCTACGGGCTAATTCCGGCGGAATTTGATGGAGGGATGCATAACGCGCCTGTAATCCAGTGGGTGATTCCTTGTCCCTTGACAGCCTCATCAGCCTTCTACTCTATTTGCAGTGCATGTGAACGCATCTGGCTAACACCTCTCTTTTCAATCCCAGGTACGTCGCCTTTCTGGCTGGAGAAGCGGTCGTCTCCTTGCCGAACTCAACACAAACAGCAACAATCAACGGTGGCAGAGACGGGCTCATTCTTGCAGCTGACACTGCTAATGTCAGCACGTTTGGCCATATCACTAAGTATCCAAGCAAGAAGGAAACCGTTGCAATACAGATACCCACAGCAAACAATGAGATACCGCCTCATTCTGTCTTACACGGAGGGGCATGTAGGCAAGAAGAGTCTTGATCTATAGCTTATATTTCAGCTAATGCCAGTATACGGCTCATTCAACCATTCTTGGTCTCAGTATCGAATCCACATGGTTCTTAACATGAAGGCATAGCCCCTTAGGGACCTCTTTCGAAGGAACGAGATACTTAGCAAAGGTTTCCTGAGTCTTAATGAGGGTTTAATTCACCGCAAGAATTGGGCAGGAGTCTATACAGCCGATGCTGGTAGCATATGTCTGATTGTCAAGACGTAAGTAGGCAAAGCGACAATTTCATGCGTGTCATCAGATTTACTTGAAGAGCGTAAGGTCAGATATTCAACCATTTTATTTTATTCTTATAAGAGCTGGTAAGAAGAGAAAACCCTACATAACGCCCCATTATATGTTCAACAGGTATATGTTTGAGCTTGCATAGAGAAAGAGGCTACTAAACAGTGTCTATCCCCATGTCAGAGACGGCTCAAAGATTTTGAGACGCGTGTCTGGGCAAGACTTCCCCACTGGATTCAGCCGGACCACCCTTGGGAATAAAAGGGGTCTACGCTCTAAGCATGCTGGAAATTATCTGGACTTTTATGCTAAAACCAGGTGACTCAGAGAACGAGTCTAATTTTCAGCTTATCCTCGTTCAAAATTTCTTCTCGCTTCTCAAGAAACTCCAACATGTCCCATGTACATGACACGTACCTCCCTCTCAGCCACTCCCTCTTCTCCGAGACTAGGAAGACCATTGTGTCCGCTGCGAGCTCAGGCTTATCGGTCAGCTTTGCGTGCAGATATTTAGGCATTGTGAGGGCAAGCTCTGTCGGAATGGCTCCAGGATGCAGCCCATATGCCACCAGCCCTTGAGCCCCGTACTCGATGTTCAGATACTCTGTATAGCGCAAAAGTGCAAGTTTGCTGATCTGATACCCTGAACCGCCAGCGGTAGGCATGAAAGCACCAATGCTGGAGAGCATGATGATTTGCTTGTCGCCGCCTTTGAGCATCAGAGGCAATAGTGCGCGCGTTAGCAGGAATGTGCCACGGACGTTAACACTCCAGGTCTGCCACCATTGGTCAGGATCGCTATCAAGGGTGGATTTAAATTCTTCCATCGCTCCTGCATTGTTGATTAGAACATCCAGTCTGCCGAATGTGTCGGATGTGGTTTGTGCAGCACGCTCGACGCTTTCAGGGTCCACGATATCAAGGTGGATTGATTTGATATGGGGCATTGGCTTGCCAGCCGCGGTCGCCGCTTCGTGCATCTCTCTTTCAAGTGAGGATAGATCGGAGCGTGCCGCGATCGCGATTGCTGCTACGCCAGCCTTGACGAAAGAGATGGCAGCCGCACGGCCGACTCCTTTCGAAGCTCCACTCACAAAGACACTCTTCCCTCGAAGATCCGTCTTGATGGGATCAATGGCCGGATAGGTGTCACTCCTTAGTGTAGACGTGAAATTGAAGCCTAGAATTTTTCTTAGCACATGGGATCAAGACAACTACTGGATTAATCATGAAGTGGGTATGGAACCTGCACACCTGCTGCTGCCGGATTTGGAGGCATTGCGTTTTCGATCAAACAAACGCAAGCCAAAGTGCTGTATAGCATAAAGCTATGGGATATTGGAGTTCTTCAGTAAAAGTTCGGGATGCATCTTGCGGTACTATGTAATACGTAAAATCGGCGCCTGATCAGCATGCTGCACGCTATCAGCCATGTTTAAAGTGGCCAAGGGTCAACTCCACGGCCTCGGTGGATGAGCCTTCCACCGAAAGACTGGAATCAGTGAATAGACGGATAGTTAAAATATACTAGCTACGTCTGGATTCGCGCTGACGATATTAACGGTGTACCAACCCACAGCTAGAGGGGCGCCYGGACAACACCCGCTTCGGCGCCACTAATAGCGGCCTTCGGGCCTCCCAGAATTTCTAAACACCCAATATTCGAAGACCCCTCGCCGAAAGCACCAACTAAAAGGCTATAGTTTGGGCGCTACAGTGCCCGGAAGACACAGGCATACCCCAGGGGCATTATCAAGATTAAGGGTTAGGGCTTTTACGAAAATGACTGGGTGGCTTAGCGGAAAGCCCCCAGCGGTGTCCAGGGGTCAACGACCGGGGGATTTAGGCATCAACCCCAGTCGCGAAAATCTGGAATTGTGACATGCTCTTGTCGGTACATGGATCCATAAATCGCTGATAAACCATCTATGAATCGCCTAACGAATGAACTACTGTAACGCTAAGTATGTAATTGAAAGGCGTGTGTTAAACGAACAGGCCAGCTTCATGAATGACTAAAATGCATATCGCCACGGGAGCAGAGCAGGGCAGAGCAGTTTCCATGGCTTGCTAGCCTGATGACCCGATGACCGATGGCCGAGGGTTGAAACTCTCAGTCAGGCAATGATTACACCGATATGGAAATCGCTGACCCTTCCTTCGGCGCAAAGGGCGGTGAATAGGACAGGATGGCACTCGTCGGTGGGCTATACACTATGCCTGCCGAAGACCGTATGTGTCAGCGATTACATGTTTTCCTAGGCATACACACAGATTCTGGACAGTGTCCGCCAGTAAGCTACACTAGCTCCCTCAAGTTTAACTTCTTATTTATTCATCGCCTTTACAACAATTGGTTCCTGAGCAGTTCGCGAATACCATCAGCGACATGGGACTCCGACATACCCTCCCCAATAGTATTGGAGAGATGGTGACTACTCCTAGAAAGCAATTCCAGGTTGCTGTAATCGGTGGAGGTCTTGGCGGCCTCTGTCTTGCAATCGGTTTAGTACAGCGCGGTATCTCAGTACAAGTCTATGAGGGTGCAAGTAGCTGGACGGACGGGGGAGCTGGACTAGTTTTTGCAAAAAATGCCATGGCAGCAATGGAGAAGATCAGTCCTGCTATCTACGAAGTATTTGCGAAACGCTCATCAGGACAAGGATGGGAGAGTAAGAAGACCACATACATGGATTATCGAAATGGGTTGACGAATGGAGAGCTGATCGCTTCGGTGGTTTGTGCCAATACGGGACAGGAGAGTGTGCACCGAACTTTATTCGCGAAAGACCTGGTTGCTCTCTTGCCCGATGGAACCTTTCATATGGGGAAGAGATTGACCCATATCGAAAATAGAGAGGATCGGCGGTATCTTTTGAAGTTTGCTGATGGCATGTCTGTCGATACGGACGTTGTAGTAGGGGCTGATGGGATCAAGTCAAGGTGCAGGCAGATCCTCTTTGGGGAGAACTCTGCAGAAGCATGCCCAAAATACGCCAAAGAATTTGCTTACCGAGGGATGGTCCCAATGGAAAGGGCAGTTGCTATACTTGGTGATGAGTATGCTAGGAACAGCATGGTGAATATCGGACCAGGTTGCTTGACCACGACGTATCCAGTCGAAAAGGGCACTTTGCTCAACCTGGTAGCTTGTCGGTCCTTGGAGAAGTGGGAGTATGACGAATGGGTCATTCCCTCCAGCTCTGAAGCACTAAAGAGTGACTTCGTTGGCTGTGGCCCAGTAATGCAGAAAGTCATCTCGCTGATGGACAAGCCTTCAATATGGGCTCTTTTCGACCACCCCGAATGCTCCACCTTCTATAAAAGGAACTTTGCCCTCATAGGAGATGCCGCGCATGCCTCGACACCACACCAAGGCGCCGGATGTGGACAGGCTCTTGAAGACGCGCTCGTTATGTGCAGTCTCCTTGCAGATGAAAGTGTCATATTGCCTGAACATGTTGAGCATGCTTTTGCGGCATACGATGCCATCAGACGGCCCCGGGCGCTCAAGGTTGTGCAAACGAGCAGAGAGAATGGCGAAATTTGCATGATGCGCGGTAAAAGTACTGGGGAGGACCTGGATAAGATTAAGTCGAACTTGAATGAGAGATTCAATTGGATATGGCATGAGGATTTGGATCAGCAGGTGGAAAGCGCGATAGCGAAGCTGCACGAAAACTTGGAAGGGTTTAAGCCCAGTGCGGCAAAAAACTAGCAATGTTGGGTCTCCAATTAATAGAYTTCAAGTATAGACTTTCGACGTTCTTTTGCTCGTAAATTGTGTCATCTGTGATACTGCGAGCACTCCACTGTTCACAGATGTATGTCCTGACGACGAGTTTGCTGGTACAGCAGCCAATGCTCGACTGGCCATATTGATGGACCTGGTGGGCAGCGATATAAAATTGCTAAAGCAGAAGCCTATCACTGGAACCGTCTCCGTCTAAGGGACAGATGCCTACCTACCTACCTACTTAGGGCAGACCGGCTGTACTAGCTATACAGGTGGGGGTGGGCTAGCACTATAGATGGAGATAAGATGACTTTCACGATACTTGTTCTTTGTAAGGGGCGAAGTGAGTACATTCGAACATAAATTCTCTCTAGAAATTGATCAGACTTGTACGGAGAATGACACCGTTGATCTTGATTTGTGCTAAGCCCTCTTTTAGTAAACCCTAACCCTAACCCAGTGCCTAGACCGTGCCGGAGACTCAGGATCCTAAGAAGCCCCTATGATAGCATCTTAGCGGCTGATCAAGGGGATTTGGGCCCCCAAGGCGCTATCCATTAGGCTTTAGGCCCGCTATTGTCTACCCCCGAGCGGCAGAGGTGTAGGCACCCCATTTTGCTGGCGATCCTATAGGGCTGAAGTCTCGACTCTTGGCACAAATCATGGTAATGGCGCTTTCAGCCCTACCGGCTTAGCTTCGGCTATAGTGAAAAATACGGAAAGTCCTGATTTGCGCTGATGGGTTTTAGCGTGCCAAGAGCTCAGCCCCATGAAGTGCCCCTAGAAGGGTGCCTAGACAACACCCGCTTTGGGGGGTTCAAGCACCATAATAAGGGGACTAACTGGGCCGTAATAAGGGAACTAACTAGGCCATAATAAGGGGACTAACTGGAAACCTTCGACCTAAACTTACCCTATTGCCGCATGTATTATCGAACACAGCCTATATGAGCCCAACGATCACCAGTTGTAAAAGTTGATGAAAATTCCTTCAGAGCGGAGAAGACTTCTCGGGAATGCAGGACTTAGTGGCGACTGTTGTGCACCTTGCTACTGTATACGATCTCCCACAACGTTGACCCACAACGTCGTGGAAAGAACAGTCAGACCAGCGTCTCAGTCTTATTGATCGTTGTCAT
Source organism: Cladonia macilenta KoLRI003786 (assembly GCA_000444155.1). Classification (NCBI taxonomy): domain Eukaryota; kingdom Fungi; phylum Ascomycota; class Lecanoromycetes; order Lecanorales; family Cladoniaceae; genus Cladonia; species Cladonia macilenta. The sequence goes on along the minus strand of KE598621.1, from coordinate 120,129 downwards.
CCTCTCTACACTCCACCTATGCTTCATGTCTAGTCGGCTGTGCACATGTTGCTCGTTTAACACTACGGACCGAGATCATTCTCCGTAAGATTTTGTGGACCCAAGGAAACTCGCCTATTCTCACCGCCGATCGTATACAGCCCAACATGACATGCATGGAAGGTACCTGACCCCGGTCTACGGTCCTACTTGTATACCGACGTAATCATGAGCTGAAACCTCTCTTACACCATGGTATCACCGAAGGAGGATGCTCAGAATATCCCGACCGGAAGTTCGTTGGCTCTATCATTCCTAAGCTTACGGTCCAGACCGTGCAATGGACCGGGCTTTGGGTGGGCTTTCCACAATTTTGAGCAACCTGGCTTGATCGAGCCGGGTCGAGCCCGACCTAAGCAATGCTCTCATCCGGGCAAACTTGTCCGACCCTGGGTGGGTTGTCATGGTGTCGTAATACAGACCCAAATAGCATTGCCTGCGCGAGTTGTCTCTTTAGTGCAACACATGGTATTCGTTTTCAACCGACTTACTGCGCAGAGTAAGATTACCMTCAATCAGCTGAGTTGAGGCTCCTTCAGGTCTCTTGGTCTGCTCAGTATAAGATATTCCGAAACCGTTCATGTCAAAATCAGTCACCTCAATATTTTACTTTCATCTTGTTACTCTTTCCCTTATTGTTTTAAAAGATGTCGCTTAAGATGAACGTCTTTCTGTTTGGTGACCAGACGGCCGATTRTAATAGCAACCTGATTGGGAAGTTACGCCAAAAGGACAACCCCGTTTTGACTTCCTTTCTGGAAAAAGCGAACGTCGCTCTGAGGGAGGAAATCTCTCAGCAACCAGGTCTCGTACGGAAGACAATACCGAGTTTTTCAACCTTGTTAGACCTTGTGCAGTGGTTCAGCGAGTCCGGTGTATCGAGTCCAGCGATCGAGAGTGCTATTTGTACTACATGCCAAATAGCTTGTCTCATTAGGTGAGCAAGGACATGATTTCTGTGAGATGCTTGTTGACTTAGTTTTCAGCTATGTACACTCGACTCCTGACCGTATCGATCCTTCCAACAGCCGAATCATAGGACTATGCACTGGATTGCTCGCCGCTATAGTTGCAAGCTCGTTCCGAAGTTTTTCAGATTTGCCAACTCTCGGGACCGCTTTGGTGCGAATTGCATTCCGAGTTGGACTGGTTGTAGCAGGCTCAAGGGAATGGCTACAGCAAGGACCAAGGGGCCAAGACAGCTGGTCCGTGGCAGTGGCCGAGTCGAGTGAAGAAACAATGAATGCCACACTCAGACAATTTCACATTGACAAGGTTAGACCCAAGACCAGGGCTTTAGAGTACGCATTTCTGACTATACAAATATAGAACATCTCGACGTTGAATGAAGCATACATCAGCGCTGTCAATTCCCACTCGCTAACCATCAGTGGACCCCCTTCCACACTCCAAACGCTGGCCGACTCAGTTCCCTCGTTTGCATCCCTTAGGCAAGTCCAACTACCCATCCACGGACCGTACCATGCCGATCATTTATACAGCGAAAGAGCTCTCCATCAACTTCTACATTCGTTTCATGATGTCCTGGGGTCATACAAACCAAGAGTACCGCTTTTCTCATCTTTTACTGGCAAGTTAATCACAGCATCGGATACTTTTCGCCTGGTTGAGGTCGCACTCGAAGAAATTCTGAGAAGACCGCTTCACTGGAATCATGTCATTGAAGGCACTTGCTCGGAGATGGAAGCAATTGGCGTGTCTGAATGCAAAGTTTTCCCCGTAGGCTCGATCGATTCGGCCAGAAGTCTGATTGCGTCAYTGAAAAAACGCAAGAGTGATTATGTCACGTCGCTGGACGACTCCTTCTGGGCATCTACCTACACAAAGGCTTCAAGCCAACCGTCGGGGAAATTTGCGGACTCCAACATTGCCATTGTAGGGATGGCAGGAAGATTCCCAAACGCGGCAAATCATGAATTGTTCTGGGAGTTGCTTGAAAAGGGCACTGATACGCACAAGCTAATACCGAAAGATCGATTTGACGAGGCCCATATCGATCCCACAGGACAGCGGAAGAACACCAGTCATACTCCATATGGGTGTTTCATGGACGAACCCGGGCTATTTGATCCTCGCTTCTTTCGTATGTCTCCTAGAGAGGCCACTCAAACCGACCCAATGCACAGGCTTGCACTTCTCACGGCGTACGAAGCGCTCGAGATGTCTGGCTTTGTCCCAAACAGAACCGCATCAACGAGGCTCCATCGTGTTGGGACATTCTATGGTCAGACTAGTGACGACTGGCGAGAAATCCAGGAAGGGCAAGACATCGATACCTATTTCATCCCTGGCGGAGTACGTGCATTTGCTCCGGGCAGAATTAACTATTATTTCAAATTTAGTGGCCCAAGCTTCAGTGTCGACACCGCCTGCTCGTCAAGCTTCGCAGCTCTGCAATTGGCCGTCACCTCGCTGCGGGCTGGCGATTGTGATACAGCAGTTACCGGTGGCATGAACGTGCTTACTAATCCTGATATATTTAGTGGCTTAAGTCGTGGACAGTTCCTCTCGAAGACAGGTAATTGTCAGACATTCGATAATGAAGCTGATGGATACTGTCGTGGCGAAGCAGTTGCCTCGGTTGTTTTAAAGAGACTTGAGGACGCCGAAGCTGATAAAGATAATATCCTTGGTGTAATCTTGGCATCTGCAACGAATCATTCAGCAGATGCTATATCTATTACTCATCCGCATGCACCAACGCAACAACACCTATATAAGCAGCTGTTGAACAGGGCTGCCATCGATGCTCATGATGTGTGCTATGTAGAGATGCATGGTACGGGAACTCAGGCAGGCGATGGAACGGAAATGGAATCCGTTACCAACGTTTTCGCTGACCCCAGCCATAAAAGGCGGTCTGACCAACCGCTCCACCTTGGGGCTGTCAAGGCAAACATCGGCCATGGTGAAGCCGCATCCGGAGTTTCAGCACTTATCAAGGTGTTGCTCATGATGGAGAAAAATGCTATTCCCCCAAACTGTGGCATCAAACATGGCATGAATCAAGGATTTCCTAGGGATCTCGAAGCTCGAAATGTTCATATACCTCTACGTGTAACACCGTGGCCACGTCCGGATGGGCGAGTACGACGAGTCTATGTGAGCAACTTCAGCGCCGCTGGAGGCAATACTGGCATAATATTAGAAGACGCACCCTTAGTCTCTCAACCAGATACTCGAGACCCACGATCGACGCACATCGTGACAGTATCGGCGAAATCGAAATCGTCTTTGCGTAACAACCTCCAGCACCTCATTGACTTTATCAATGATAATCCGACGGTGGCCTTACCAAGTCTTTCGTACACAACCACCGCTCGTCGAATACATCATAATTATCGTGTAGCTGTGGCCGAGCCGGGTCTTGCAGCAATCAAAAAGTCGCTCGCCTCTTTATTGAACAAAGAAATCTCTCCTATAGCGCCGAGCATGCATGACGTTGCATTTGTGTTCACCGGCCAAGGCTCACACTATGCTGGTTTAGGCAAGCAACTATTCGAAGAGTCTAGTCAGTTCCGATCAGATATCTTCCARTTTGACGAGATAGCTCAGTCTCAAGGCCTTCCATCTTTTCGCTCTCTAATTGACGGTAGCCTGACTGATGTATCCGACCTGTCACCCGTGATACTGCAGCTAGGTTTGGTCTGCGTTCAGATGGCGCTAACACGGCTGTGGATCTCTTGGGGCGTAGTACCATCAGTGGTGATAGGGCATAGTCTGGGTGAATATGCAGCTTTAAATGCTGCCGGTGTCCTTTCGGCAAGCGACACGATATACTTGGTTGGCAAACGAGCGCAGGAGCTTGTACACAGCTGCATTCCAGGTACTCACGCTATGCTGGCTGTCGCCGGCTCTGTGAGCTCTGTGAAACCCTACATGGCCGACTATGGCCTGGAAGTTGCATGCATCAACAGTCCCAGTGATACAGTCCTCGGTGGTTTCAACGATCAAATCGACCAGCTTGCTGAAGAGCTTGCTCGCAAAGGAATCCGAAGCACCAAATTACGGCTCCCGTTCGCGTACCATGTTGCGCAAGTCGATCCAATTCTTGATACTTACGAGAAAATCGCAAGCGGTGTGACCTTCAACGCTCCATCTATTCCCGTTCTCTCGCCTCTTCTTGGGAGTGCAATCGTCAGTGGAGGCTCATTCAACGCAGCCTACGTTAGGCGTCATGCTAGAGAAGCGGTAAATTTCCCCAAAGGGGTTGATGCCGGCTTTCGCGACGGTCTCATCTCTAAAAAGACCGTCTGGGTTGAAGTTGGCCCACATCCGGTCTGCCTGGGTATGGTCAAGAAGATCTTGGATCCAGCCATCTCTGYGGTACCCTCTCTTTGTCGTAATGAGGACTCCTGGAAGGTCATCAGCAGTAGTCTAGCCTCGTTGTATAGTAGTGGCCTTGATATCGACTGGAATGAGTATCAGAGGGACTTCAATACAGCACAGCGGCTTTTGCGTCTGCCAACTTACAGTTTCGATCTGAAAAACTATTGGATTGATTACACCGGCAACTGGTGCCTGACCAAGGGAGACATCAAAGCTATCACAGATATTCCGAAAATGAGGCCGAAACTATCCACAGCCTCTGTTCAGAAAGTCATAGAGGAAACGGTTCATGACAGTGAAGCTAGTGTGACTATCGAGTCAGACATATCAGAACCTACACTCAAGGCAGCTGTCCGAGGCCATCTAGTTAATGGCACTGCTCTCTGTCCTTCTTCGCTGTATGCAGACATGGCATTTACAATAGCCGATTATTTGCACCAGCTGCTAAAACCAAGTTGCAAAGTGCCAGCTCTAAGCTGCCGGAGCATGGAGGTTGATAAGCCACTCATTGTTGCGAGCGGCAGCGAGCAACAACTTCTACGCGCCCATGGCTCCGCAGACATCAAGACCGGACAAGTCAAAGTTCATTTCTATAGCGTTACACCCGAAGGCAAGAAAAAAACCGATCATGCTAAATGTTTGGTTTCGTATACAGATTCTGAAGCAATGCTATCAAGCTGGCAAAGATATAGCTATCTCATTAGACCTCGGATCGAGGCTCTTCTGGACGGTGTAAATACTGGCACGGCAGAGAAAATACGTCGGAATATGGCCTATGCGCTTTTTGGAAGCTTCGTGCAGTATGACGCCAGCTACCGTGGCATGGAAGAGGTCGCTCTCGATTTCGACGAGTACGAGGCCACTGCTAAGGTCGTCTTCCAGACCAAGGAAGAGGACCTCAACTTCTTGTGCAACCCTTACTGGATAGATTCGGTGGGCCATCTGTCCGGGTTCGTCCTCAATGTGAGAGAGGCACTTGGAGAAAAGAGCCAAGTTTTTGTTTCTCATGGCTGGGAATCCATGTGCTTCGCACGGCCTCTACAACGGGATAAAACATATCGGTCCTATGTCAAGATGCAGCCAGCCGGTGGGAAAATGATGGCAGGTAACGTGATATTGTTTGATGAGGACGAGATCGTAGGCGTCATTGAAGAGCTGAGATTTCAATGCATCCCTCGCACTCTGTTGAACACATTCCTTCCACCCCCTGGAGACTTGACACGAAAACCTGCAGCAGCAGCCACACCAAAAAGTGCTTTAAAGAATGCAGATAATGCGAAGCCCAAGGCAACAGCTACTCCAGCCTTTCCTGCACTTCCAAAAAAAGAAGAGATTATCGTTTCAAGTCGTGCTTTAGCCGTTGTTGCCGAAGAACTCKGAGCTCCAGTTTCTGAGCTGTCAGACGATATCGTCTTTGAAGAAATTGGAGTTGATTCTCTCATGACTCTAACGATCTCAGCAAGGTTACGCGAGGAATTGAATATGGATATTAGTCCTTCGTTATTTTCAGACTGCCCAACCGTAGCGGATTTAGTGAAACACTTCACACAAAATAATTCAGCAGGTGTTGCAGTTCGGATGACACAGGAATCGATGGGTTCAAGCTCTCCCGACGAAGTCTACTCGGACTATGACTCTTCTGATGAGATTACCTATCCGGTTACGCCGGCATCTGTTGCCGATGGCCAGGACATGGTTGACACGATACGGGCTATAATCGCGGAYGAAATGGGTGTRTCAGTTGAGGAAATTACAGGCGCGACAGATCTGGCCTCGCTGGGGATGGATTCACTCATGTCTTTGACCGTCTTAGCCCAATTACGCGAAACCACCGGMAAAGATRTGGCTCCTGATTTCTTTGTSGATAACCCCTCTATCGCTGACATTGAGAACACCTTATGTCCCAAATATGAGCCAAGTCTCTCAATACCTAGATTCGAAGAGTTGGCGCAGGAGGAGCCTCGTACAAGGGAAATCACCAATCCGCCATCTGCAGAGTCACTTTTACTACAAGGCAACCCTAAGACCGCCAAGAAGATTCTATTTCTCTTCCCCGACGGCTCTGGCTCAGCAAGTTCGTACGCCTCCATCCCCTCCGTGGGACCAGATGTCGCAGTCTACGGCCTCAACTGTCCATTCATGAAGACTCCCGAACAATTCTCCTGCGGCATCCCAGGCGTTTCCACGCTATACAAAGCAGAAGTGCAACGCCGTCAACCCAAGGGGCCATACCATCTCGGCGGCTGGTCTGCTGGCGGTATCATTGCCTACGAAGTCGCCCAGCAGCTCATTCGAGAAGGCGAGGCCATTAATCGACTTATTCTTCTTGACTCACCATGTCCAATCGGCCTGGAACAGCTCCCAGAGCGCCTGCACAATTTCTTCGACGAAATCGGCCTTCTGGGCACAGGGAAAGGCTCCGCCCCTAGCTGGCTAGTACCGCATTTCCGCTCCACCATCAGCGCTCTAGACAAATATAGGCCGGTGGCTATGCATCCGACTAAGGCGCCTAAGACTTTCGCCGTGTGGGCACGACATGGTGTTTGTGGGAACACTGAGGATCCGAAATTGCCGTTACATGTGGATGATCCGAAGAGTATGCATTGGTTGCTGGATAACCGGACGGACTTTGGTAGTAACGGGTGGGATATGTTGCTTGGTGAGGGCAAGATGCAGTTTGCAACTCTGGAGTGCAACCATTTTACCATGATGAGACAACCAGTGGTGAGCTCCCGTCCTTTGCTCTATGTTGTGTTATTTCATGACTTCGACTGGAGAGTAATATTTGCTGATAGCCAAATCTTATTTGCTAGGTCCGTGAAATAGCTTCCTTGATCAAACAAGGTCTCGAGTAAGAAGAAAAGCTGGGCAGCTAGCTAGCACGGAAAACCGACTGGATGAAATCGATGCTTCTACTTTCTTTGATTGTTTGGATAGATGCGTGATAGAATGATACCGGAGTTGTTTTACGATTATAGACAACACCTGGGTCCGTATATACGAAGAATAGACCATGCCAAGCTAAAGAACCATCCACTTTGAACATCGGATATCTGGTGCAAGTTCGATCCAAAACATTCGAGCTGCTGCCATCTACGGTCATCTTTATAACTGGGAGCCCAGAGGTTACAGTACAGCTGGTGTTGGGGCCTAGCATAGAGTACATTATAGGGGGGAGAGACGAGAAAGAGATAGAGTAGAACTCTTCTAGAGACTGAAGGATACAAGTTCGATTTGGAGATCAAAAGACTAGAGCGCCAAGATATACCATGTGCAGCTAGGACACACTCGGTCAAGCCAAGGAAGGACAAGAAAAGGAAGGTGACAAAAGCCCACTACCAGTAGATGTCACGAAGTCTATTCTAATCTCTGCTCCTACAACAAACTCTTGATGTTGGAGCAGCGACGTCTATTTGGCACCTCTTTCTAAGATCTGTACCAGCTTCACGCCTCCCCTATCAGCTTCAGCTTTTGTCGCTGTAATTTACTCATCGCCTCACGGAGTCTGGTATTCAAAGAATTGAGCACAGTCTCGTACATGTGAGCCTCGTAGCTGACTGGTAGAGCGGAGAATTTGCCCCGTAACTTCGTCAATAACGTATTCAATTTCTGCAGCTCTATCGACATAATCTCCATACGCAAGCGTTCCTCGTCCTCCATGTCAATGGTGTGTCTTCCAACCGTGAGGCGGGATGAATTGATAGGGGTGTCAGCGGTTGAGGTTGACGAAGGCAAGCATGCGACGTCGATAGTATCTGAATTGTACAGGGAGAGGTATTTGGCAATCAGGGCGGCAAAGAGCATGGTGAGGGTACTGTCTTCAATGCAGGTGCAGCGCAGCAATTTCTCGCCATGAGTAGTGACGTCTTTGCTACGGATGAGCATAGTTTCGAGGGTAAGAACATGGTGTTGAACCTGTTTCTGCATCGCGTGCAGGGCATGCATGAGAGAGTTGAAGCAGTTGCATGTATGATGATTGTTCTCCTGACCGGGTGAGTCTGCTGTTGTTATAACTTGGTGTTCCCGGGAAGGCGATTGAATGGCGGCGGCACAACCCATCAAACCTTCTGAGATTTGGTAAGTGGGACGGCTGTCTTCCTCCGATATTGGCAGGTAGTCGTCCCAAGGGGCGAGAAAATTGACGTCTAAATCATGCATGATGGTTTCTGAGCTGGGCCAAGTTGCCAAAGTCATATTCGACTGGGAATGCGGGGAGCCACTGTCTGGTTGCAAAGAGCTCCTSTCGAAGGATTGGATGGAAGCATTGGTTGGCACCACGGGACTAGGCTGGGAAGAAAACGCTGTCTGCGATTCCGAATCCTGTAGAGCGGATGATGTCCCGCGAATCTTGGTTCGACGAGACTTGCCTGTTCTTTGAGACGGACTATAACTGCACGCTAAGCCGAGATTCTCGCAGCGGGGACAAGTGGGCCTTTCTTTAGAACATTTCACTTTGGCAAGGTAGCATCTATCGCAGGAAGCCCTGTACTTGACGGGGAGCTTGGGGGCGGGATCCATCACGTAGTACAATTGGCGGCGGGTATCATTGCTGAGGTGGTGCTGTGTGACACTATTTGAAGGAGAATTTTAGTGCCATAAGAGCTCAAAGATTACGTTATGGTGAGAATGGAGGGACAGAAGACTTAACGCTTTTACAAGCCTGTTGGGGAGGAAGGGGAAATACGACAGTGAGCTTTTAGCACTTGCTCATAGGATTTCTGTCCTGACCGCTCTTTTTGTAAGACGAGGATATGGAATACGATAGTGATCCCTTAGCACCTGCTATAGGATTCCCCTGCTAACTGCTCTCTTTGTAGGACTAAGATGTGGGATAGACTAAGCCAGCAGAGCCGGGTACTTCATATGGTTACATAGGCCCCCCAGCTTCACTGACGATCTCGCGTAGTGGAGAAACCATAGGTAGTGATAGACCGAAATATTAGTGGTCCTGGTGTCATCGGCCTTTCATAAGCTGCGAGAGCGAAGCCCGAATGTTGGCTGTGTGCACAGCAGTCGTTGGACGTTGCGCCATAGGACATGTCCCCTTCTTAGCTTGCGCTCACATATATCTAGTAATTGCAGTAGCTGGACATAGCGGCCAATGTCAGCAAAGGTAAGACAGGGGTTGAAGATTGATCCGTGTGTTATGTAGTAAGAGCAACCCCGGGTTGGCGAGGTTCGCATAAAAAAGTCAGCGCTATTTTCACCGTACATTGCATTAGCCTTGGGATTGGCCCTTACCAAAACATTAGGAGGCCTCTGCGGTTTTGCAAAACCGTGATTCCACTGTGAATGTGCTTTTYCYTGATCCCTGAACCGTTTAAACGCCAAGGTACGGTCTCTAGGCTCCCAGCATTCGATGAGTGTGAATCAAAAGGACTTATGGCAAATCTTTTTCCATCCTTTGATTTATAGCCAGGAAAGAAATTAGTTCGGTGTAATATTCGACTGTAACTGAAACATAGCTAGGACCGATAACGCTTGCCACGATTACACTATATCAGCACCTTAATCTTAGATCATCATTACACTATCAGCACCTTGTTCTTAGATCATCAACACCCCACTTTTTGACACCCTACCAATTAACACCTCTCCACTACACCCAACTATCATTGGCTCCCCACCATTATCTGTGCGCAACGGCTGGAAATTATTCTCCGATTACGCAATGAGTGGGGTTTGGGTGGGCCGACGTCGATTAGATTAGGTCAGGTCGAACTTGGACCCGACTCGTCAGCATCGCGTAGGAGATTTCACCTATCAACTGAAAGTCTCCTAGTGGTACACTCAAGTTCGGTTCCTCAGGCGGAAGGCGTGCTCCCCGAAGCGATGTTCCGTCAGCCTAATACTTGTCTCCTTGCAGAGTAGCTTCAACGGTCTCTAGGCATCGGCCCAATAGGGCTTTTGGGTTGATAGGTGTTTCCAGTTCATGACTGAACTCTTCCACGGGGCTACGAATCGCTGGATCTTGCGGGGAACTTTACATCGATGTGTGATCAAACATATCTTGCGGATCATATAACATAGCTGATTCTTAAGGAGCAAAGAGAAGCGATACCTTGGAGTTGGCATCCTTATCTCGGGATGTTCGGCTAGCCCCGCTGAGGCCTGGCAACGTATCGCATGGTTGACGCGTGCGAATCGCATCATGTTCCTAGCATCACCGCGTCACGGCATAACCCGGATTTTGATTGATATCAATTTCTGGCGCAAGCGTTAGCATTCATTTTCGGTTACCGTTCTCGCTTAGAATGGCTCCACCGTCTCGTTCTCACCCACTGAGTACGATAGTGTTGCTAGTCTAGCCATCTTGCCTGCAGAGCATCGTATACATGAGCGGCCTGATTGGCGGCTCAGCTGCTCGGCAGTAACACCATGGTTGAGTTACTCGCCAGCAATCTCAAGTAATGGCACACCTCTTCTGCTCCAGAGTGAATGAACATCTTCACCACTCCATAAATCATAGCACTATGCGGAGTAGTAGTAAGGTAGTATGCACTATCATGTTAATACTTATAATTGAATAGTATCAATAATATATATCTTGCCAGGAATCGTTGTTGATAGATAACGCAGCTATGGTTACGTTCATCATCGCCTTGGAGAAGAGCGTCAGAATGCAAAAAGCGAGGTTGCCACCGAAGCAAAGTGGTCAATCACCGAGGTCAGGAAGGATTCGGCAGAGATTGATTCCCACTCATCCCACTGCAACAAGTCCATTGGATCGATGTTGAGGAGTCCATGCAACGCCGCCGTCATCGTACCATCTTCCGTTCCACCAATATACTGAAATACTCCAGTTGATAAATGAGGAGAGAATAAGAAACGATCGCCACGTGACGCTCTAGGAGGACTTTCGCGCGGGAGGTTCCTAGGCGATGATGCGATCTTCGGGCCTCCGCATCCACCCCAGCAAAACCAATCCCTAAGGTGATGCAAGGTTGCTTTAAGGTCCAGAAATTGCCCGGCCCGAAGACCGTTGAAAAGTATTATCACACTGAAAGTAATACAACTCGTCGATATCTGTCGCAATGCTAGGACTCGATTCTATGGATGAACGGCGCATTGCCTGACTTCCTAACGTCTATGAAGATCCTCTTTATATACATGAGGTCTTGCAGCGCAATGGCCATCAGAATAAGGGGCAGAACGCGCTAGAACGGTGGCAATGGACTAGACAAGGAAAAATGAAGAAACTAGCTAAGCGAGCGATAGAATGGGATTAGCGATATTGCAACAATGTCACTTTCGCATTTCGATATCAGTCGTATGCGCAGCTAGGAAGCTTGCTAATTAAGTAGTTCGCTCCTCCTTCTGTACCTGTTCGGCACAGACGAGAAGCACTGAGATCAAGGACAGACTTGAAAGCTGAAGGTATTGCCAAAAGCAAACAGAAAAGATCAAATCCTACAGCTCATGGTACCTGAACGAAAATACATTACTTCAGAGCTTTCATATCACACTTCTAATTCCTAATTACCTGCCAGGGTCTTACCAATTCCCGCTAGATGCTGTCACCTCTGATGGCCTTGGCATGAGGCCAGCATCTTCAAGACTACGACGCTGGCGTTTTATCGCCGACTTCTTCCATGTGCGCTCCGTAAACTCCGACATCTGGCGGACCGACTTCTTCGAACGACTTCTTCGAACTTGCCAGGGTTAGGTAATAGTCCTTCTTCCGAAGTGTGATCTTCTGATTGTATCCCTTGAGTGTATCTAACAGCCTTGGCATATCTTTAGGTACGTACCTAGAAGCTGCAAAAGCGTAGGCCAGAGAATAGCAGGGTGACCTGCATCTGGGCGCTGAAAGAGACCTGACCCGCGAACCATGGCAAGATTAGCTTCGTAACCATACGTCCACGGTCTTTGGAAGAACAGCTCGAGATCGTTGCGAAGAGCTGTATTCGCCGGCATGAGCCTTTGGCAATACTATGTGGAAATGCCATTGCTTGTAAGCCCGAAAACTAGAACGAGACCGGGTCCCCTAGAGCACCCGTCGGACTTAGTGACCCTAGGGGATCCTTAAGGTACCTTATGCTTAACGTCTTAGCGGCCGTTTATAGGGGGATCCCGCCCAAGAGGCTCGGTTTTACTGGGCTTGGGGGCCACTAAAATTCACGCCTGAGCGGCCGAGGCTCCCACAGGGCTTAAAACTTATCGCGCCAAAATCTTGCCATAAACCATGATTAATGGTGTGATCTCTTTTTTTCCCTCATGACCTTCTTTAATATAACTTACCCTCAATCAGCTCTGCATAGCATGGACTGTCTACCCGCAGGAAAAGTTATACCGAATCACCATGTAGCTTCGATACCGTAGCCCTAAGTCTACGCACATCAAAGGTGTAGAAACAAAACAATATTAAGGAAGTGGTCAGTATCCCTAAACCCTGTACTTCTCGGACTTGCTTGGCTAGTATTCGTGAAAAGATAGCCTTACAGATACATTTCACGCTACGCCTAGGCTTGATGGCTTCACTTGTTACAGGTTCAAGATTTCAAATTATTCCCAAGCTCTTGGGGGTTCTTCAAGTGCTCATTAATTTTTCCATGCGGTACTTAGATCCAACAGAACGGTTTTCACACAGTCGCCTCCAGCCCGCTTCTTCTATGCCGTGCCACCGTTTATGCGGATCGTCTGACCAGTCAACCACTCGCTGGCGCTTCCACTGAGAAAGAGAAAGGCGGCGGCAACCTCTTCTACGGTACCAATGCGGTTGAAAGGGCTAAAGCTCGCGATCGCCTTCACGACATGCTCGGGTTTGCCTTCGTAGAAAGAATCCGTTGCTGTGGCACCAGGGGCAATCGCATTCACCGCGATCCCTCGCCGGCCTAGATCTTTGGCAAGTAGGCGCGTCATCTGTTCGATCGCCCCTTTGGTCGAGCAATACACCAATTTTTCCGGCCATATTTGGGATGTAGTGGTCATAGAAGAGGACACGAGGATGATGCGAGATCCTGCCGACATGAACAGCGCCGCTTTCTGATTATCTAGGTCAGGGAAAAGGGGCGATTTTCAGATAGGGGTGTCACATGACAGTGGCAGCCGTGCAAATGTCATACCTGTACAAGAAAGAACGGCCCTTTTACATTCATGGCGAATGCTAGATCGAAATCGTTCTCTGTCGTGGTTTCCAGATCCTAGGCAAGAAAGTCATAATTAGGTCCTCCGTTGGGGAAAAGAGACACATAGAGGGCGAGAGAGACAGGTGGAGACAGTGAGAAAGAATGAGGAGCGGGATTCGAGAGTCGAGACAAAATTACCTTTGACGGCGAAATACTAGCATTTGCGATGAGGATGTCAATACTTCCAAACTTTTCGACAGTCTCTTTCACCAGACTTTCGATATCCTTCATACTGCTGGCATCTGATCTCACAGCCAAAGCCTTGTCCGCGCCAATTTCGTTGACCAGAGCCTCAGCGGCGCTTTCGTCAGACATATAGGTTACAACCACTTGCGCGCCTGCGCCTGCTAGAGCTATGGCGGCACCTTTGCCGATGCCTTTCGAACCTCCCGTAATCAGCGCTACCTTTCCAGCCAGTGACTCCTTGGCGATGCTGTCGCTCATTCTGGTCAATTTGTTACGGAAGTCTGGAAAGAGTGTTCTTCTCTCCTGGTAAATTTCGTTCAGAATTCGCTCTAGCGCTGTTCATGAAGTGGCTTCAAGTATATCTGGTAATTGTATCGCAGGGTCATAGATTGATACCTAGATAGCTCCAGAACTGGGAGGTGCATTCAGGTGATGATTAGCCTCTCTCCTTCGACAAGTCAGCATAGTCTGATTTCCTCCAACTTTCTAAGCGGACCGAGGCACCCAGGCTGCTTAATCCGTCCGGGACTATAACAAGCTGAAGCGCATTTCCGTAAGATTTGATCAGCATCCCCAGGATCCTTGTAAGGGTGTCAGAATAATACGAATAGCGGTCAGTTCTCGCTTCAAGAATCCTACGCTAGCGTCGGCACGGTCCAAGGCGGACATTTCCCCTGGTCCATGAGGATCGAACTTTACTAACAGGAAACTTCCGAAAACCGCACCGTAAGTAAGACCCCGTCATGTTAATAATCCTCGATAGAATTCTACTTGGTGGTATCTACCGACCGTGCAGAGCGAAAGGTATCTATCGAATTACATTGGTACCTCGATCGCCGGTGACCGCTCCCTTGAGCACGCCGCATCGATGACTCAGACTGTAAGAACATGTCGCCATGTGTACGGTCTGCCGGCTCTGGGCAAGTCCGAAAGCAACCCAGGCTTCTTGAGCAACCATCTCGGCAACCAAAGTAGAATAGAGTCTCGTGCCTCTGGGGATCTGGTCGGACTGAAGGTGAGGCAGATAGGAATTGGAAATGACCCCTTCTAGTAGCTATGGAGTCCTTTTGCAAACAATGTGAGCCTATGTCATAGAGATTTTCCCTCTTCAAATTCCCTTGTCAGAGAATTTTCATTGGCATAACATCCTACAGGAATAGTTCTCATACAATCTAGTTTCTAGGATTGCTCTCACACCGTCTCCCCATTCATTTTCGAACTCTACCAACCCATTCTCACCATGCCGTCGTCCATGCCATGAACGCACCAGCAAGGGGCAGGACAACCCTTCCATAATTTAACCTCCCCCACCTCCTTACCCTCTCCCTTGACTCCAACCCACGTTCTTCGCTCTCTTCCCCCACCGCCCTGCCATTCTCATCAACTAAATCTTTCCATCTTCTCATCATTATCCTATTCCCCGGTGCCACGACCAAGCCTGTGTAGGGCAAAATACCAACCATCAGACATCCCGCGAATAGGAGTCTTGATACCGTGCCGTTAGTGGAATGGTGCTTGGAGGCTATATAGGCGTTTATGAAGCAGCAGGAACCGGAGAAGACAGCTAGGGGTGGGGAGAGATGGAAGCCACGGTAGTAGAGCTGCTTCCAGATGGAGAGGAGCGTGCTCTCTGGGAGGTCAGGAACAGCGAGGAGGCCGGGAATTGTTACGTAGGAGAAGGTCGTTAGGAAACCTATTTTTTCCCCCTCAAAATTAGCAAAGTCTGCGCAGGTTCATCAGAAACGGAACGACGTACCTGAGAGGATTGAAGATGCGGTGATACTAGCTATGAGCAAAGGGGTATGGAGGGAATGCTTCGGCATGGTTGCGATATGTATAATAGTTACAAGTCACTTTGACAATGAGAGCTATCGAGGATCACATTGGAATATATCACATCCGTTTCCAGATTTCAGGGTAGGCGTTCACTAATTTGCTTCTCATAATCCATAAAGATATCTCACATAAGCGCTGCCTCCTTTTCAGCCAACCCAATCACTCGACCCTTCGGCCTTATCATCTCTGTGCCCTCTTCGGTTTTATGGTCTTTCCGTAGATTCTTCCGCAACAGCACCGAGCCTAGGATCCCGTAGCGGATGGGTGAAACTAAGCAATTACCATGGTTTACATGTGAATCTATATTCTCCATCGGATAATGTACCAGGCCAAACACCAGGGACCGATCACCGATTAGCGATTCTATGCATCTTGAAAATTTTCCTTTCTCGCGACTCCGGTCGGTCCGAATGCTGTAGAGGTCCGGCTTTGCACATTAAAATGTGGGATGCACTAAAATGAGACTAGGCGCGCCAAGTTCAACTTGGTGGGGATGTGAGCCCGTAATATGGGAGAGTGAGTGTGCATAGTCTAAGAAGCTAGAATCTGGGGAATGAGTCTCTTGATAGACATTTTAGGCATGATTTCTCAATCAGACAGCAAGCATATGGTGCGGAAAAGGTTTTTAAAAGTAACACAACTTGTATTATGTCGGCATATATCAGTGATCAAGCCCATTTGGCTGTTGCTTGATTTGCTTGATCTCCGCTCTCATCCAGTCGAGCCAAGTAGTCGGCTTCCTACCGAGCAGCCACTCACAGATATTTGACGAGCCAATAAGCCCATGACGATTATAGTACAGCAAAATCCTCTCTACACCGTCAATAGACTCCGCATCAGTATCCAATGACCCAAACATACGCTCTGCAAAACTCTGYACAGCTTCCTCAAAAGTCTTTTGTCGTAGCTCTATCGCCTTACCRATCTCCTTGCTTGCAATATCGCAAACCTGACGATAGTTGAGCGGGCCGTCGCCGCAAAGCTGGTACTGCGCAAGGTAGTGTTTTTCGCGCTCATTGAGCACTTTGGCGCAGACTTCGCCTAGATCAGCGAGCGCGATGAAGGAGAAAGGTATGTTCGGATTCCAGTTGGAGGTGTAGACTGGTTGCTCCTGAGCTAGGAGGGGACCCATTGGGAAGAGAAACATGAAGTGGGTGGGTTGAAGGATGGTGTAATTGAGCTCCGACTCCATCAAATACTCTTCAACTTGCAGCCTTGAGTGATGGTGCAGCATCTGTTTTTCAGAAAAATTTAATACAACGCGGCTAGGGGCTAGGAAACCCTGCTTGCTTACTTTTCGGAGTTGTGGGTTTAGAACGGACGCGTAGACGAAATGCTTGAATGTGCCTTTCTTTGCGGCCTTTTTTGCCGCGTCGATCATGTTGAACCCCATGGCAGCTTGACGAGGGACGAAAGGCGGCTCCACGAAATATATGGCTGTTGCATCGTTCAGGACACGTTCGGCCTCGGTTCGCAAGCTCAAATCAGCACGCATGACTTCTGCTTTGGGGAACGCCTTCTTCAGGTGCACTTCTGACTTGGYGGAATTGCAAACGAGACGGAGGCGCTGCCATTGATTGACGAGGTTTGGGAGGAGGGCAATAGCTTGCTTGCCGCTGGCACAAGTGACAACGAGAAGATCATTGGCGTGATCAACCGTGGTACTTGCTTCAAATGATAGAAATGCCATGATGAGTGTGCCAGTGGTGCAAAAGTCACAAATAACGAGCAGAGACGATAATCTTGATGTATGAATAGATAGGGAAGTAATATAGACTAAGATGGCCGCCACACCGACCGGTGATGTCGGGCTTTCCACACTCGGTCAGCACAGGCATAAAGGTATTTCGCACTAGCGCTTACTTTTCATGCATCCCAGGTCGTCGCGACCCGAACGAACTCTCACGTCAGACAGCCGTCGCTGAAGCTAACCCCTGCTCTAGTCAAGAGACGTATAGGCTTCTAGAGCTAGCATGCATGTCTGAAGCGATGGATGTCTACGATACCTCTTCTCTATTGTAGGCAGTGGGTAGACTGTCTGTAGTTGGTTCGCTGCTCAATCACCACCGAGAGWCGGATCGCATCGTCTTCGCTGTGAGCCGAACAAGCATAAGCTGCGCTAGATAAGAAAGTCGTAGTCCACAAGCGAAAGGTAGAAAGTTGTTGTATGGTGCAAGAATCTTCCAAGAGGAGTTGTAACAAGTCATCATTCAGTCACCGCTCGAATAAATTCACCCATCGGCAGTTAGAATTGTTGCTAGAGTTCATATTTAAAGACACCAAGTCATCCTTCACTAGCAGCCTGACAGGCTGTCACACCCATCATGCCAATTCAATCTCAAGCACACTATCCACGCCCAACGTGTGGACCTCGACCAATTTCAGGCCACATGCATCAAAGAGCTCATTCCACTCCCTGAGCGGGAGCGGTATTTCGAAGAAGTTCGAGGCAGGCACTATTTGGTCTTCCGTGGAATATCGCGCTGAAGAAGTAATAGCGGGCACCTGCAACAAAGTAGAAAGTCAGCTAGCCTTGTAATGCTCTATTCTTACGGTGGTCCCGAGAAGGGGCCACGAACCTTGGACGGGTTGGGGTTTAAAGATGTCATGAGCCATCGTCTCAATACCGCATTCCTGCAAGTCTGCGAATGCCTTGGGGTTTGACTCCGTCGTTGGAAGGACGTGTTTTTGATCTTGCAGCACTGCCCTACCACTAGCCCAGGGGAATTTCAGTTTGAAATCTCTCAATCGGTGCCCGACACCTCCGGCAATGTCTATTACTAGGACTTGGTCGGCGGGCACAGAATTTTGAAGCCTTTCTTCAAAGGGGAAGATGTCAACCCAACTCTCGCGATTCTGCTTGAAGGCGCTCATTATTTTGTTGAAAAGCACGCTTTTACTCGGCTCTGACTCCAGTCGTTTCCACAGCGGACGACCAAAGGTGAAGACATGAGGACCCATGCTGTAGGTGTCTGGGTTGACCCAGTCCGTTTGGCTCAGATACTCTGGTAACTTGGCAAAAATGGGGTTCACATTATCACATCTAGTTGTCTTATGTCAAAGACGGCCACTAATCAGAGGTTCAGAGATCCTACCCGTGCGTATTTGCATCCCCAATACCTGGCATAAGAAAAGCTCGTGTGAGGTCATTGGCGGCATAATTATCTACGCCGATCTCGTCCACCATTTTACTAGCGGTCAAAGTTCTGAACATACGTGCTATACTCAAGTCAGCTGATATGAGAGGCAGGACAGCTCCTTCTACTTGAAGGAATCCTGTGAGTACATGCCTATCAAAGTGCGGTCAGCCCCAGTTATTGTGCTCAGCGAATCTGCGGTCTGTGTTTCTCCCCCCCCGAAATGGCTGAGAAAGCCCCCTTCGAAGGCAATTCTCAGGGCGATGAGCGGAGGGGTGCTTTTCGAAGATGATCCTCAGTGCCTGCTCCACTGGGAACTYAAGAGCGTCAGCCAAGGCAAGAGCTGCGGTTCGAACTTCATAGCGCGTAGCCTTGTCGGAAGAATGATTCTTCTTAAAGGCTTGAGCCTCCAGGGTGAGCTTAGAGATGGAAGCTAATAATGAGGCTTTATCCATTTCCATTTTGCTATGGTCCCCAAATTGAGTTTGAAGGCTTCTACAAAGTGTAACTTCTGTTTCGTAGTTATACCTTGGAGAGTTTAGCGCTTAACACATCTTTGTATACATTGCGAAAAGATTAGTAAGGCAAGCTCCGCAACAATTCCATCCTATCATYAATCTATACGTCCATGATGTCTGGGACTGATGCAGAGCAGGGTCCAACGGATGCATTCACCGATCATGGCAAAACCAGCTGGCGGCTGACGCAGTCCAGTTGCGCAGTTCAGGCCGAACAAACCGAGACTCGTGCTTGTGCCTGTGATAATCTGGAGTGTATAAATTCAGGCCGAACGAGCACCGAACTGAGAATATGAGAGAGCCGATTTGAAGATTGTCGGCGTACAAAAAGGGGCTCCAATAGGCTCGCTTAAGCTCGGTCCGTCTCAGCTCTGGTTGTCGGCCCTTAACCCTAACCCTAAGGACCGGTACGGTGTAACAAGAAGAAGAAGGGGATGAGAGAAGGGGATAATTAACGGCCTTCAATTCGAAATCAAGGATTCAGGGTTAGAGACTCATTGTAAGAAACTTCCACTAAGTCTAGACCGCCGGGTATATTGCCTAACCTACTTTGTTGCGGTTGCACTGATATTACACGTACGCTGGTGACCGCGTAAATACGTTGCATCTACTCTGTTCTTCTCKGAATCAAAGCATCACCTCCAATTGCGGCTCACTCCGACCTATGAAAGATGGAAGGCACGAGGCACTTGCGCGAGCTCACGAAAGATGTCCAAAGTGCAGTAGACGCCTACGTTAAGTCGGACGACATTGCGAATTACAAGGAACTCCAGACACGCCTAACACGCCTGCAAGTAGCTTCAACCAAGCCCGCAGACACGCTCTTTACTTTCAGAACTCAGGTATCAATGATTTAATGTGTCAAGTCTCTGGCGTGTCCTGAATGCTTCATAGATGATCGAAAATATCGCGATCTCCATGCTGCTTGAAATGGGAATACTGGACGCTCTGATAGCGAAACAGGGGGAAACAGCAACAGCTGCAGAGCTCGCGGCAGCCACGGGGTGTAACGAGCTTGTGATTGGTATATATATTTCTGCGGAGAGTAGGATATGGAGATTGAGCTTACATGTTGTCTCTAGTAAGACTTATGCGTGTCTCCTGCGCGCTACTCTTTAGTGAAGAAATTGATGAGATGACTTATCGGGCGAACCATATGACGTCGCTCCTGGTCAAGCCGGGCTGGAAGGGGGCAATCAGGTGGAATGAAGTTCTCTATCCAATCGTGGGAGATATTCGGCGCTTTCTTTCGTCTACAAGCTTTGGTCATACTCGTGGAGAATCGACACCGAGTGTTTTCGAATTCTCACATGGTAAGACGATATGGAAGTTGCTCGAGGAACAGCCGGATCAGAGACACAACTTTGAGCTGTTGATGCGCGAGAGGAAGAAACATGAAGAGAATGATTGGCATCGACGCTTTCCCCCTTCCGCATTATTGAGCAGTGCGAACCTGAAGACCGATCCTGAGGCGGTTCTTATGGTGGATATTGGCGGTGCAAACGGCTCCCAGGCATTAAGTTTTAAGGCACAGTTTCCGCATCTCCCCGGCCGCTATGTGGTGCAAGATTTGTTTTTTCCGAAGCCGGACGGGGCATCCAAGCCTTCAGAGGGTGTAGAATTGATGTCTTATGACTTCTTCACTCCGCAGCCCATTAGAGGTAAGTCCTACATAATCTGGTGCGGTTTTCAAAGTTTCGCTGAGTAGAGCTGCCATTCAGGTGCCCGCTTTTATTACTTTCGAAACGTCTTCCATAACTGGTCTGATAAGGATTGTGCTAAGATCTTGCGCAATCTTGTCCCCGCAATGGAGCCCGGGTATTCTACCTTGATAATCGATGACTTCGTCTTACCAACGAAAGACACACAGCTTCGTGGCGCACTTTCGGACATCCTTATGATGGTCCTTTTCAACGCGTTAGAGCGCACTTCAAGGCAATATGAGGAACTGCTTCGTGCTGCTGGTCTAAAGATTGTAAATCTGTTCGCAGTTGGCACAAACGAAGAGGCGGTTATGGAAGTGGAGATTGTTTAGTAATCAGAACTTCAAGTCTCTCGTTGCAAGGTGGCGGAAAAGAAGTTCATCTAGTAGGTGCAGGAATYAGACTGCATAGCCTGTGAGGGGCTCAAATCTCTGGAACGAGGCTCCTAATACATATGATGATTCAACACCTAGAACACTCTCAAATGGTGACGCTAGTGGCATGCTGATGCCGATAGTCCAACTCTGCATAAGATTGGACACTGGATCATACTGTATTGACTTTCCTGTACAAAGAAGTATAATATGTTATGGCCCCGATTTGAAAGAGAGTGAGGAAGGGTTGGCACTGGCACAAGGGAGAGAAACCAGCGAGACCGATCTGTATTGAAATGGTAGACAAGTTGTGCATGTTAGATAAAAGAAAATTGTGCAGTCCTGCTACTTACTCAAGGCTCGCTTTGAGGTCGCATGATTGGATCATCCTTCTCGAAATTCCAGAACGTAGCTGCGTTTCCTGAACTTATTTAGCTGTCTCATGCGCCAAGTGTCTGAATGTAACCCTACGCAGCAATCTTAAGAACTGCTCTTCCAGCAACTTTCCCAGCAGCCATCTTAGCTAGAATATCGTTCAGATCATGCAATGTTCCATGAGTAAGCACTGGGTGGACTAGTTCGCGAGCAGTAAAAGCCAAAGCCTCATCGACCTCTTTTGATGTCCCAGTAACAGTACCAACCACATTCAATGCTTTCATGGAAAGCAGTATAGGGGAGGCACCAGCCACAATGGTCGGATCTGTAGGAATACCTACCGCGACCAATGTCCCACGGGGTCGTAGAAGTCTTGGCGCAGTCGCGTAGCCTTCTCTTGTTGCAGCTGTGACAATGACACCGTGTGCTCCGTATGTCGTCATTTTCATAACTTCAGCTGGGATATCGGTCGACTTGGTATAGTCAATGAAATGTTCAGCTCCTAGATCCAAGCAAAGTTTTCTCTTCTCCTCCCCGCCATCAATGGCAATAACACGCATGCCCATTGCTTTGGCGTATTGTATAGCGAGATGTCCTAGACCACCCCCAGCACCAGGTATTACGATCCATTGCCCAGGTCTGACCCGCGAGCGCTTGCAGGCAACGTATGACGTGACTCCCCCACACATGATTGGTCCAGCCTCTTCGTCTGTGACACCGTCTGGAAGCCGGGTGGCATATCGAGCATCAGTCAGGCAATATTCCTGGAATGTTCCTGCACCACAGACTCAGCAAACAGCCGGGTGAAGAAATCGGCCCTTTTACCAGGTTCAGATGTCCCACTAAGTTTGCGACGCGGGCAACACACCTCGTCCAGGCCGTTGGTACAAAATTCGCATTTCCGGCAGATGCTTGTCACCCATTTGATCCCGACTCTGTCGCCCTCCTTCCATAGGTCTTTTACATCATCGGCCACAGCTACGACCGTCCCTGCACCCTCGTGCCCAGCTATGCCCTTGGTCGTCTCTTTCATTGTAATACCCATGGGTTTCCATTGATCATATATGAAGGTCTTATCCGTGCCACAGACACCGCTGTAGTTGATTCTGCAAAGGATATGGCCGGGTTCGAGTTGGGGTACGTCAATGGCAGTGACTTCACATCTGGGCTCGCTCTCGTGCTTGACAGCAGCTTGTTGTTTCGTTGGAATGCTCATGATAACTGCTGTCTTCCATTGTAAAAGATCAAGCCGACGAAGGCTATGCGTTGTTAGTTCGCTCTGCTAAACACGCATGCGACGCAAAAGGCGGGGCGTTCGAAGGCCATCCTGCAGCCGAGGTGAACTAAACTCGAAGACATGGGGGACGTGGTAAGCCGTGTACTCGGTTCGCCCGAGTATGTACATATTTTTCCCAAGCATTTGGATGGAAGGAGACTTGTATGTCACTTCGCAGACGGACACAGAAACGATCAATGAGCTCTTACTATTGACACCAAGGTTTGGTTGCCGATAACCCATAGAAATAGCCCTAAACCTAAATGCTTGGCAGCAGGCCCATAGTTCCATAGGTAGTCTGAGTATATCCCTGACCAGACATGCCTATTTTACTGTAAAACGGGCCACATTCACCATCGCATCACGAGTAACCTTTCAAATGGGAATACGAAGGCGCTTGCCTGTTACAAGCAGAGCATTCTAGGCCCATCGGAGTTGTGCAGGTGTGAGTGATGTTCCTATGCTCAGGATGAGGAACGTATGCAAAGCAACGAGCGCTTCAGCCAGAAAAGCATTGAGCGTTCTATGCAAGGCGCCGAGCGTTCTGTCGCAAAATTCCATTGCAATTTTAGCCATCCTAGCTAGCTTCCCCCTCTTGCCCCATTTCGGCATCATTCTACCACCTTCTACCCCTATTTTGATGGCCATTGCACTGCAGACCTCATGTATATATAGAGCATCTTCCATAGACCTTAGGAAGTCAGGCAATGCAGTGTTTTACCACTCCTAGCATTGCAACACGTTCGATGCACGTCACTGAGCGTTCTATGCCATGCAGAACAAAAAGAGAGCAGAGCGTAGGGGGGGGTGGAGTTGAGACACACGAGGAGGTTGGGGGATGTGAAGGTGAGACATACGAGGAGAGAGGGGAGAGGAGAGAAAAGTCTTCATATATCTTTGACTCCTCCCATGTTCTTCTGCTGTGGTAGTCAAATCATAATTCCATCTATCTCTTTGGTTTCCATTTGAGCTCAAACAATACATGCTTCCTCAACCCTCAAAGTTCACAACGTCACTATTTAAGAAGGGAAGCTGCAAGCTCAAGCTGAGGGGCTAGGTAGAGCTGATCATCCTAGCTACCTAATCTCTCAACTTGTTTTAGTGTCTCTTCCTTCGCAAATTACTACAGCAAGGCCCAAAAATTTGCGTTTCTTGGTTACCTGCCTGCTTGAGGCAGAATTCCGCTCATTACAAAGGCTCACGCATTTTTCGTTACATATTCAGCTGTCCGATCATCGTCGCTGAAGACTACCTACATTAGCTCTGGGCAAACACGTGTCCATCGATACCTAAAGTCTTAAGGCTATGACCATTTATCATCCGGACCACAGCTCAGCCGCGATGAGTGGGACGCCACTCTAGCGGCACGAGCCTCAAGATATATTGGTGGGCCTGAGCAGCACTAATAATTAACCATATTAGACAAACCAATTAAAAACCGTCAAGACTCGGGCTCTCCTATTCTTAAGCGGCGACATTCAGTCGGGTATTGGCTCCGTCCTTCGCTCTAAGTTTCGCCCAGGACACTTAATGCCACATGTCATCCCAAAATACCACCAACCTTTCAGCAAAGCCAGCTTTTCCCTTATAGCTATAAACAGAGCTTCAAACGCTGCTAGCACCGTTTCAAAAGACATCCACATATACCTACACACCTACACACCTACACACCTACACACCTACACACCTACACACCTACACACCTACACACATACATACATACACACATACATACATACACACATACATACATGCACACATACATACACACATACATACACACGCATTGAGGCGAGTGTGACTTGTTTCACCTTCCGTCAAAAATCTGCAACCAGATTGGACAGCCTGCCGCGGAGTTCCGCTGCCATTCATCAACGCCCTAGTCAGCACTGCGGTGATACGAACCATTGTTCAACTCACCAACACCTACCAAAAATGCTTCGCCAGAGCTGATGCTGCCGTATCTGAAGCACTGATCCAAGGACTGAGAATAGTAATGGCGGATAGCCCTCTTACTAGTCCCAGCGCTATACAGACCTAAACACCCACAGAATTAGCAACTGTTCGCTTGGCATAATCGCGTGGACCCGTAAGCCAACCAACTAGAGTTGGTGACGAAGGGCCAGCTGGTCGAGGAAGGGGGGAGCTAAAGGGACTAGGGAGACCGAGCACAAGGTGTAGCAGAGCAGAGAGGCGATAGATAGCATAGTGGGTGACGGAAAGGAGCAGATAGAGAAGCATCTCACGAGCATGTATGTAGGATTTATAGTACGGTCTAGCTCAGCAGGCAGACTCTATCACCATGTATGATAATCACATTTTAGCCATATGAGTAGACGATGCCGCCGCAATGCGAGAAACAATCTTCCGCCCTCTCCATATGCAAGTCCATGTCCTTCTCATCTCTGCTCAATCCCTACGATAACAGTGCGAAATTGATGACTCATTCCTTCTCCTTCCCCTTCTTCTTCTATTTCGCCCTCTTATCCTAAAAATCGTATCTGAGAGCCTGACCTTCCAGTGGAGCTGCGATCTTTCCATATTTTCTCTCCTACTTCTATTGATTCCATAGAGTTGCTTGACGAAAGCTCTTGCTAGTAATATTGTAACTGGATGAATTTGCTGTAGGTGGTAAGGATTAGGGCTAGGGCATATCCGGCGCTACCCCCAATCATRTTCTTTGCACTCRAGGGCTTTATCCATCTTACGTACCACCACTACAGAGATTCGATCGCTTCATAGCTTCATATCAGAGCATACTAGCCATATTGCCATATCCACGCGCCTGTGACAGTCTCCTTCTCCTCCGAGACCTTAGTAGTTAGAGTCCGGTAGCGTTCCAGCGCCTTTCGATATCCATTAATTTCCACTATTACGTCGATTGGGTTCTTTGCTGTAGCGACGCCCACCTTTGATCATATGCCCAGTGCAGCGTCTATACGGTCGCGATGTTCCCTTGCGAGCTGCCTATTAGTCTCACGGCCTTTCGGTCGTTGTTTGTTACGGTGGAAAATGAGGCTGGATGGTTAAAAAGGCCTTGGTACTCATCTTCCATAAGGAATGGTAAGAAGCCTTCTGTGTCAGGTCTAAAAATGGAAGGTCTTCCCGCCATTCCCAGAGCTACATTGACGGGCATGCAGACTTTATTTGCAGGGGCCCCAGTTACTCAGAGCCTGAGACTCTTGACTGGGACAAGTTAGAGAAACATAAGCTATTGCGGGACAGCGACCAAGGAAGATATACTACTAATGATACTTTCTATCAGCATGAGTGATGAGAATAGCACCTCATTGTTATAAACATGGTTTTTCAGTGATCCTGCTAGGATTGTGCTACATTATGATGTCGTGGGCGGGTGAGGTAGCCGAGCCCGGGATACGACCAGCTTTAAGGAAGAGATGTAACGGCCAGTCTAGGACCTCTATTCCTAAACTACCACCTTCAAAATAATTCCAGTAAGGTGATAGTGGCTGCGAGATATCTATTTGCTTCTTTTGGGGACTACTGGTTATATAGTTTGGGAACTCTTACGACGGAGTATACTGGAAAAAATTTCCTCTGAAATATATTGGCAATGCTTATAAAACTCCATCGCTGTATTGTTTTCTACGGCCTTGTGTTCACATCATCGTTATCGCGACGGTGCGAAGTAGGATTACAGGTATATATCTATTGGTATTCCACTTGGGAATCACGCACGATGAGCCTTATTACAGAGGTATTAATGCCTGCTTAGACTCTTCAGTAGTTCGCCCGGGAGCTATCCGCACAGCTTTAGGGCCGAGCTTCTAAGACTTGATACTAATGCTTCGTGCTGGGGTTTAAGTACCTAATTAGAGGGGATACTAATGTTGTATACATACCAATAACGATGATAGATTTAAGTATTAACACGATGATATGCTGGTAATAGTGGGGTCCTAGCAGCGAAGTGCTTAGCGATAGAGGTGAGTGGGGCAAACTGATAGGTAGATGGCGAAAAGCGTGCCTAAACTRGGAACTGTACCTAGGGAACTGATCTCCTATGCTGGATCGCTTTCTGCAGCTCGATATCGCTATATTGGTTTTATTGCATTATGAAGTCGGCCTGCTCACATCTGATTCGAAGCAATTCCAAGGTACKGAGTCGGCAGCCTGCATCGAATTATGAGGTAAACCCGGGCTTGACATGTTAGTAACAGGCCTTCATACTCCTAGCTTCGCTGAACGTATAGATAAGACGTGCTTTCCATCTGTTACCAGGTTTCATCCAGGACTCCTCCAGAAAAGCCGAAGAAATCCCCTATCCCGTAACCGTGAATCTCAACCACAGAGTTCCCCGGACCAAGTCTATATTATTCAAATATTGGAAAATCGCTTTCTGAACTCTGCTAATTCTGCGCCCGATATAACGCTGAAAGGTCGAGAGACTTCAAGTATCTAACTTTGATTTCCAGTTTTGACATCACCATTAGTCGCACCAATTCAACCACCAAAAATATAATTCACACCAATTCAAACATGAGTAATAACATTGACGCTAGTCCTAACTCATTCGTCATTGAAGAAGATAGCGATTCTGGGTCTACACCATCTCAGGGATCGGCAGCTGATAGTGTAGAATATTCAGACCATTCTCAGGAACATGACAATGACTGGGATGATGATATTCAACCCTCCGACTCGACCTCTCGACCTCACTTTCCGATGGGTGAACGTGAGCATGTGCCAATAGATACTCCAGAGTTTGTAGGCGGAATACTAGGCTATCCTGCTTGARGCCCGCCTCGGCATCACATCTGCCAGTACTATGCATACGCGTCACCTCAGGCTTACCAGATGTATGTGCCACACAATATCCCACCTTTTATCCCATTAGGATCTAGCCTACTAGGATCTCTCCTATTAGTATCTCTCCCACCAGGATCTATCCYACTAGGACACATACCACCAAKACCTGCACCGCCACCCGAATTGATTCAACCCCCTCTTGTACTGCTACCCGGATTGATTCCACTTCCACCTGCACCACAACCAGGATTGAGTCCACTAACACTTGTACCGCCACCACTGCAAGGCTTTCATAGGCGTGACACCACAGACAGGGAAACCAAGAAAGGGACTAAGCGTATACGTTACTATATTCCCCTGCGCACGGCAAAGAAAGCTCTCGACGAGGAAAGTGGCATTGCCTCTTCACCTGTAGCTTTCCCAGAGGCTGGTAGGACTGCCCAGGGATTACTGCGGAGCTCGGGAGACCATTCTGTTCACGAGCAATTTGATATTCTTGCCACTCAATGTATACCAGACATTGAAGGCCGTGAGATCATTTCATTGACTGTACGGATAAATCAGAACTTACTGAACACAAAGATCTACGTTGTGAGAGCCGCTGGAGGTACTCTCAAGACCTTCTTTTACCGATGTTCACTAACCCATAATTCAGACATGTCAGAAGTCGTAAGCTGGAACTGGATCAGCTTTGAATACGTGTGTACATTGAATATCGCTACTGCCTTCATCAACACTCACTATAAGCAGAGTCAAGTCTCCACCATTGAGGGGCTCGAGGCGGATGACCGGGCTTGGGTTGCACGCCTCCTCGAAAAAGTTAAGAAGACATGCGAGAAGGACTTTGTGCACGGATGGTGCC
This sequence comes from Cladonia macilenta KoLRI003786, assembly GCA_000444155.1. Classification (NCBI taxonomy): domain Eukaryota; kingdom Fungi; phylum Ascomycota; class Lecanoromycetes; order Lecanorales; family Cladoniaceae; genus Cladonia; species Cladonia macilenta. The sequence continues at coordinate 91,575 of KE598621.1, read as the reverse complement.
TAAGACCTGTCACTTTAGTGTACTACGGCGAGGATCATGATGATACCTCCAAGACCATTGGTAAAACAGCTACGTTTGTCAGCTTGCCCATCTTCTGGCTTGATTCTCTTCCACAAGACAGTCTTGAGCAAGACTCTCCTAGCTACCCTTCTCGAGCGCTTCTACAAACTCGCTGCCGCCTAGAGTCTACCAGACGCCGGGATAAAGAGCAGGTTATCACCAAATTTGGCTCTGTGCAATCTGTAATACACCTTCCTTAGATCTGGGCCCAAATCATCAATAACCGTACGTTTCGAGCCGGTTTACCTTTGTTCAATTGCCGAGAGGTCTTGAGATGGATCAAGCTGAGTCCTGGGYAATAGATATTGGGCAATAGATACTACGATGAAGTATGCACCCTTTGAGACGTCTGTGCTGTGTGAAAGGAACATCAAGACAATTTCATACTCAGAAGCTCGGCGAGACGAAGCCAATTGGTCGATTCGATTCGAATATCTGGAAGGGAATCGCTTTCATCTTCCCCTCCGCTTATGCAGGACGTGGTTCGTAAGTCTTCACTGTACTCCGGGCTATCATGAAATACCGCTAATAGATAAAGGGTCTTATAAGACAYGTATCCACTGGTTGTCCTCATCACGTAAGAGCCTCGGTAAGCCAAGAACTGCTTGAAGCCGGCTCATATTATAGCCTGCATACAAAGGAAGGTATCACTGTTTGCGCAGAAAATTGGCCAGCCATGGTCATCGAAAAGAAAGCAGAAATCGTGCACTTGAGACTCATTCTGAGTGAAGTTCCTTCTTATGGGCAAAATAATCAATTCCGCAGTGATGATAAATGCAAACCTGACATATCAACAACCAATTCTGAAATCATAGATAACGAGAACGAGTCATTCGGTATGGCTGAGGTTGGGCTACTCACGGACGCTATGTCTCAGCTTGATAGTCAAGGGGAAACAAATACTCCGGCAGTAGAGACCTTGGTCTCGGAATTGGCCATTCGAAGGCCAGGGATAGATGGAGACTGGTGATTACAATCTGAGGGAAACGCGTACAGCGCATTAGCTAATACTACTGCCAGTGATCTAGATTCTATCAGTTCACAGCCTAGCCTRAATRCGACGCCTAGGAGCAGATCTGCATCATCAACCATCACGCAAAGAAAGCCAGATCCATCCTCGCCTCCTTGTCAACCTCAACTACCCTCATCTTCAAGTGGTCCAGGGCCAGTCCAAACGCGCAAATCCGTGGGACAATTTGATATGGAAAAGCTACAAGAAGAAGACGCGGAGAGGGTAGGGAGACGCGGATTGAAAACGAAGCAAGATTCAAATCCTGACCCTCGCGCGTTCGAGACCAAGAACCACGCGGAAAAGACGGAAGATCCGGAACAGACCAGCAGATCTACTTCCCAGCCTRAAGGGCATGTGGCAGGACCCTCCCACCAGACCTCKTGTACCAATTCTTTTAGCCAGAAAAGGGGGGATGAAATATGCATGACAGGAACACCAGTCGAAGATCCCACTAGAAGTAAAGAGATATCTGGCAATAAAGGAGCCCCCATAGGCACAGAGGGAAAGCGCCTTCCACACTACTCTTACCGTGCGCGTCACCTAAGAAAATATCTTAATGCGAACGATGACATTGAGGTTGAAAAAGTGATTCGACATAAACCAATAGTCCGTGCTACAGACCTAAAATGTCCCGTTTCACTATCTGGAATGCAGTCAGTGGAATACACAAGGCAGGATCTCATGGAAGAGCACAAAACCATGACACCAAGGTTGAAAAAGCTGGCGAAGATTGCTCTCAAGGAGATTACGTACGACGTTACAAAAGAGACGCAGCCCGAGGAGGAATCAACGCGCGTTRAGACAGCAAGAATAAAGGCACTGCCAATATTCCTTTGGCCAGCAGAGCACACAGCTTCGGACATTAGTAAAACCTCGATCAGTAGCCAGGACACCATTGCTGCGGACACGGAACGCCAATCGAATACGGTGCAACATAAGGAAGAACGGAGGTTGCATGATACTTTAACAGGGATACATAGACAGCTCTTGAAGCCATTCAGACCATCGTCAATTGAACATTTACATTCTGTCCAATATGCAATTATAGAGGATAAGACAGTTGGTCAGGTCAACATGCTGTTGCATAGCATCTACGACAAGGCCCAACGAGACACTAATCCGACCGACTGTGAGACTGATAGCACCGCCTTAATAAGCCAGAGCATATATAAAAGCTGCCAAAAGATCATCAATCCACTTGTCCCCGAACATTGCGAAGACACTATTATCGCTAAGTATTGGGGGAGCTGTATACCGATCACTAGATGAAAGAGAGGGCAAATCTCTGCAATTTTTCAGCGAAGCTCTTTCCGATCTCTGGCCATTAATTTACGACATTCAATCAGGAATTCAAGGCGAAGACGACGAAGAACAGCCTCGCTATCGTATTACCCCTGCTCTCTACGCTGCGTTCCAGTACCTTGTCATGTTCGTTGTCCTAGTCAGTGGCCGTTCACACCAGTCCGCTAGTTCCGAAAAACACAATTGCTGCAAAAACAGTCTAATTGAGGCCAAGAAGCAATCAATGTTCATGATCCATACCCCTGACTATGGTGGACGAGCGGGTTTCGAAGCTGCCAATTGCGAAGCTTTACTGGCGTTAGTCTTTTCAAATCTAATATCAAGGATATCTGAGAACTGTGATTATGATCTGATAGAGTTTTACAGCGAGTATACTACTAAGCTCCAGATTATGGTCCGGGACAAGGCGTCTGTCAAGGTATACCATGAGACCAAACTTCTTCGCGAGGAAGTCGATGTTATTAAGACTATATTGAAGGAGCAAGAGGGCGTTCTATGCGATTTCAGGGCCATCATAAGAGACGGTCAAGTCAAAGCAAGCCTGACTGGTGATATCATCGACCGCATGCTTCGAAGTATCGAGCGGAGAATTGAAGACTTCAAAGAACTTCAAGCACAAGCTGATAATGCCCGCGCCCTAGCCGTACAGTCAATATCAATTGAGACTGAGACCAACAACAAGGMCATACTCGTCTTTACGGTTACAACAGTCACCTTCCTTCCCCTCTCATTTGTCACGAGCTACCTTCGCATGAACACATGAGATTTGCGGAACATGGACTCTGGCCAAAAAATCTTCTGGGCCGTAGGTGTGCCATTGACTATTGTAATTTTGAGTTTGGCGCTTTTGGCAGCATTTTGTAGGTCAATGCGCCAGCAGTTCTCCTGGCTAAGGCGACAAGAGAAAGAGAAGACCTGGTAATTAGTGCATACTAGAGATGAGCAACAATGAGTAATGGCACGACTCGACTCTAGAACTAGGTACTGAGCGTAGTCGCTGTGCCAAAATGAACAGAGCACAAGAGAAACCCGCAGATATCACGCCAGGCCACTATCCCTTAAGTGGCCAACATTTCCATCTACCATCAGCCCCATCCTAGTGTATAGCCTCCAGTTGCTCATTCCAATACCATTTATAATCGCATATATATATCTAACATAGCATACAACCATGCCTAGTCCTAAGTATCCTCTTTGGTCGCTTGCGCAGCTCTATAATTAACGAAAACGGTAAAAGAATAAAGCATCGCGACCCATCAACCGTGGGTTGATGCCTAGAGGCCCCTAAAGCTCATCCCCGAGGAATCAAGATCAAGCTTAGAACTGCTTTCCTTGGGGCTAGGCCCCTAGCCTAGGCGAAACCGACTTTAGGGTTTCTATAGGGGGCACCCCTACTAAGCGGCACAATTCCGCTATTTATTGAATCCGCTGGGAATGGAACCGAAGTTTGTCAGAATTTGATGTGCTTAACGTCTACCCATCACTTCTAGTTATATTCTCCATGGAAAGCACTATCAATCACTGTCTGGCACTCTCTAAAAGAGGTCATCAACTGTTTGGAGGGCTCAATTGCACTTGCCAGCGTAACGTGGTGATGCTACGAGTCGACACGGGTTTTCGATACGTGGATGATGCACTTTCGCAATGGTTGCTGACGCTCAGCCCAACAAAAACATATATTAGCATTTATCGTATCCATCGTTTATGGATTGGGTCTAAACGCCATCAAGATAACATCCCGCCATCGACTGTATATACAGAACCTGTCGTGAAAGAACTGGCTGGACTGAGGAGGAAGAGAATGACCTGCGCAACCTCATCTGCGGTCCCCATCCTATTCAGTGGTGTATGACCCGAGATCTCTCTCATCAGTTGCTCTCGGCTCTTGTCGGCTTGGCTGAGCATAGGCGTGTCTATAACGCCAGGAGCGACTGCATTCACTCGAACACTCCGCGACGCTACCTCTCGGGCAGCTGACTTGGTGAGGCCAATGATCTGTGCATTGTAAGTAATCTKCTCTTAAGCTTAAGATGCTGAGTATCACCCCATGTTTGCTGACACCGTACGGTGCATCAAAGGGACAGCCTGTCATACCAGCGACGGAAGTCACATTGACAATGGCGCCGCCATCCTTGATGTTGTTCAATTGTGCACGCAAACATCTAAAAGTCCCGTTCAGATTTGTGTCCAGTACATAGTTCCACTCCTCGTCCGATTTTTCCATGATCGAGGTGGCTTCAAGGTTCTTCCGGAAGACCTGAAGAAGTGCATTAGCCCTACAACCCTGCGATCACAGGCATTTACCCTAACAACTGCTAGAGAGTGTTACCCCTGCACAATTGACTGCACCGTCCAGCTTGCCATATCTATTCACTGTCTGCTGAATCCAAGCATCTACAGCGGTAGTGTCTCGGATATCTGTTTGAAAAGCCATACATTGACCACCTGCAGCTCTGATTGTCTTAGCCTGGGCATCGAGCTTTTCCTGCACTCTGTCTGCAAGTGATAAGTTGGCGCCTAGCTCCGCCAATTGTTTGACGATGGCTTGACCGATGCCGGAACCTGACCCTACTATTGCTATTGTGGAACCTTGAAGGGACATGGTGAGGTTATCTTCCTGTACCTATCGCAGAGAGAGACCTACTAAGTATCGACAATTTCCCAACGCTAATCGAGCAACGACTTGAGGTTTGGTCGTAGTGGGACGTGACCGACGAAAAATACTCAGTGTGGTAAAGTCGGGACGGAGTTCTTTACCGAGAAGGCTGTCTCCCTCTTTCGATGTACCTGGGAATCTACAAAGATCTTCATCAACGTTGTGTGGATCACAGAAAGAAACTTCAACCAGCATCGGAAAATTGGCTGGAAGTGGGCCAGAGTTGCCGCTACGCTCTCGACCTCGCTCGATGTCTATCAGCCACTGACGAGCCAAGTGTAACCTCAGTGCTACTAGGCCAGCCACTGGCATGCGTATTTACGTGCTACTCCGACAAGCTGCACTGCACCTGCGGAGGATAATTTAAGTATAGCGGCGTTTTCAAGGCATTCGCCTACTGCAGCCCAGTAAGAAATTCGAACGTGCAGTCTGGTGGACATCTAACGGTCTAACCAGGGTCAAATTTATTCGGGAGTCGCCTTTCAGATTTACCGGGGCTTGCTCAAACCAGAAACGACGATCCGGCATAGTCTCCGAGACCAGTGTGACGAAGCCATTCGGGCCAACCCTCAAGGGCGAAGATTTAGGCCCCTACGCTAGATATWTTGAGCAATCTTGTATTTCCCGTAGACCCCTATGGGTACCAATGTGCGAGGGTGCGACTACCCAGTCTGCAAGCAGTGTCAGATAACGTTTTGAATCATCTACTGGGAGAGTTGCGCTTATGCAGCGTTATCATATAATGCGCAAGCGGGGTCTGTACTAACTTGGCAGTCTAAGGTAGTGCTGACACCCCAACCAGACCCTCGCTTATGTTCATTCTACAACAAGTGCACAGCAAGCAGCAGCAGTTGTTGGCAATGGCCCCTAAGCATRCTACCTACAAAGACCGAGATTMTACCTACAAAGGCCGTCATTCTCTTGGGCTTCATCGTATCAAACTGGATGGCCCGCAAGTTTAACCTTTTCAGGCTTACTGTCAGATTTAAGCTTACTGGATCGTCTTTGATCTAAACTAGCATCTTTCAAGATTGACATTACGCCGTTTGGGTAGTCAGTAGATTGTTATCAATGATCTGCCTGCAGATTGCAACGCTCAGGCTAACAAGTAAACACGGAGATTGCCAAGCGATCTCTCTCGCAAGTCAGATCACCAACACCAAGTACTCCGTGCTAAGTCTACGCTCGAATCCCTCGCTCACCTTTGACTAATATCCCGTCGTTAAAGCTCTTAGATTAGACCGCCGTCATTGGAGCGACTGCGATAATTCACCAACTTGCTACGCCTTGCATGACTATCTCTGGCTAGACCTCGAGTACAATACTACGCCTTTTCGCAGCTGATCTGTAGATGAACGGGACGTTAGTGGGGTGTATTAAATATTGCGTCAATGTGCCGCCCTGACGAGGAGGCGCGGGGGCTTAAGACTATCAAGCAATCCACATGCCAATATCTGGTTACCAATGTCTATACCTTCGTTTTTGAAACAATCTACGATCCTTTAAAGCATTGTGTCATAGAATTATAGAAGATGATGCATGATAGCAATGTCCTCCCAGACGAGCCTCCCCACCGACCATGGCTTGGGCCACCAGCACTCCGCTTGTGAAAATTGCCGTGCAAAGAAGGTAAGACTGACGCGTTGTTACGCGTTGAGACCAATATTGATCATTGGCAGCTCAAGTGCAGTGGGCAACGACCGTACTGCCGGCGATGCATGCTGAAGAACATCAACTGCCAGTATCCGCTGCCTGAAGGCCGAAAGCGCAAGACTCAGACAGAAGAGAGTGCCGCCTCCAGACAGGCAGCATCTGCTGCACGCTCACGTAGAGTGAACGACGCCATCCCTCATGAGCTACAAGGCGTATTCTCGGTCAACTTGGGAGACGTTACCCAGCCTCTACCTCCTCCCTCCAAGCCAACAGGAACGCCACTAAATCAGGCCCCGGCGGATAGCCCCTGCGGTGGCGGCGGTACGGAAGGCCCGCAATTGGATAATCACGGTCTCGCAAACGCCGCATCAGACCACAGTATTGAGAGTCCAAGAAATAACTCGGGCAGCAGCAGCTGCCCGGGCCTATCTCAAGACTCTTCGTTATCTTCGCTCGATGGTACGACAGCTAGAAGGGTTCACCTTTCAACCGTGTACACCCCTCAACCGTTTAGCCCTGTAGGGCTTATGCCTGAAGCCCCCTAAAGCTGGTCCCTGAGGAAACAAGATCTGGGCTAGAAAAATCTGGCTTTAGGGGCTAACTTTGTCGCCTAGACGACCCGGCTTTAGGGCAGCTCTAAGGGGCCATACGGTTGAGGGGTGTATACGGTCGAGGAGTGAACTCTTTCATTCGAGTCTCCAGACCATCAATTGACAGCTGACGATAAACCAGGCAGCACAAGCCTCAGTTGGGTCACATCAGATATGACGGGGCCAAGCGGCATGTCACCCATGAGTTTCGATTTCGACATTGAAGCCTTCGAATCGACCACGCTCTCTCTCACCGGCAGCAAGTCTCCTGACTGGGGTAACATGGGAACAAATCAACGTTGCTCTTTTACACCCAACTTCGACACCACCTCCCTGCAACCCGAGAAGGGGCCCCCCTCTCCCCAACACTCCTACGCAAACCCAGCCCCTCAAACCCACACCAACCAAAACAGCTCAACATGCCACTGTTTCGAAACCGCATCCAGCCTCCTCGAGCGATGGGAAACCCGCAAACACGACTCCCTTGACGGCCTTCTCAAATTCCAAAAAGCAACCGTCTACCAACTCGGCTCCTTCCTTTCCTGTCAACGCTGCTCTACCCTCTCCGCGTTTATGATGCTACCCCTCCTCATGTGCGAAAAACTCATCTCCTCTTCCCCTCTCGTCCAGGAACTCTGCAGCCACACGGAGCCGAGCCGGTGTCAGGAATTGTGTAAAGCGATATCAACATTGACGGGATCGCAGTCTGCTGCTGCTACACCGGCGAGTATACGCTCAACAGATTCTGGACCCCGTGGTCACAACAACAATAACAATAGTACGTCGTCCAATTCAGCGGCTAGCGGACCCAAACTCCCCCTTGCGTTTGGCGAATATGATATCGAGAGTCAGCAGGAATGGCAGTCGATCAGCGAAGTGTTGATCATGTTCCAGTTCAGGCAGCTGGGCGGTTTGTTGGAACGATATAAGAGTATCGCGGCCAGTCTGGGGTGGCAGACGCAGTTGGGGTTGGTGGTCGATTTGCAGAAGAGGTTGCAGGGCGTGACGAGGAATAGATGGAATAGTTTGGAGAAGATTATAAATGCGCCGTGACGGGCCACTTGGATGGATGTCAATCTAGAACGTGGCCTATTTTAGATTTGTGGGGTGGGAAACTTTTGACGGAGGCGCACGGGCTGGGTGTGGTCGGAGCGTGCGTCATGCTGTAGTAGGACAAGGTTATCTGCTGGTGCTTGCCGAACGTTTCTCTTTTGTGTTATTTCTTCTCCTGMATCTCCTTGGTTTACTTTTTCARAGATGCTAGACTTTGATGCGTGAAATGATAGGATAAAGCGGACCTTATAGTCGCTAGAACTGATCGACAGGTACAGGGTGGGGGCACTTTGGATGACGCACGCAACGCGTACATAGAGCGAAAGCCAATCTGCCGTTCGCCCGGAATGTACATATTGTCTTTCCAGATATCCGCTTCTTATTTCGTTACGAAGAGTTTTTCTTAGATAAAGTCATATACATACAAAGGAGAGGAATAGATTTAACGATAACGAACGAAGATTATGAACCAAATTTATGCTACGAACAATCGAGCAGTATCAAATGACGGAAACGAGTGTTGAGCTGACAAGGAAATTAAGCAGTGAGGGTGTTTTCGAGATGTGTTCATCTAGCAATTTAACGAGCGGATTGATCCTCAAATTGAGGAAAGTAAAAAATAATATGCAGGCAATCGAGCGTTTGCTCACGCTTGGTACGGTTTGGAGGCTGAATGACGGACAGAGACTGGTGATTTCCAAAGGAGTGATGAGCTCATCTTTTGCGTCGTTCATGCCAAAGGGGAGTCTCTCCCCAGCCTCCAGTCCTCCTTGACAATATCACTTGCCCTCTCCGCCCACGCAAAGACACTGGTTACTATGTTCCCTCTCGGCACCATTGGGATGACACTCGCATCACACACCCTCAAATTCCTGGTCCCATACACCCTCAACCGCTCATCTACCACCCCACCCATCTCCCTTGACATCATTGCACAGCTACCACACGGATGATAAAAGGTCCCCGCGTACTCTTTTATTGTTTTGATTGCATGTTCGTAGGTGAGTGCATCATGGCCTGTTGGTAGGCGTATGTTGTCTGGCGGAGATTTTAGGAGGGAGGAGAGAGGCGGGGTAGTGGCGATGTGTTCGAGGTACATGAGATGGAGGGCGTAGAGGTGAAGGTCGAGTGGGTGGGAGAGGTATGCGGGGTCTATTATCGGAGGTTGGTGCGGAGAGGGAGAGGCGATGTGCACGGTGCCGCGAGAGAGGGGGTGCGAGAGCATGAGCAGTTGGGTGAAGAATTCTGTTGTGGGAGTGGTTTTGGGTGTTGGATAGACGCCTAGAGAGATGGGAGACAGGGTTGCAGATGCTGAGTTGGGAGAAAGGAGGTGTCGAGTTATGATCCGGTGTTGAGTGGGGGTACTGGGGAGGGAGGTTGGCGTTTTCGAGGCGGTGGTGGGGTCGAGGTGAGACTCTAGGAGCGAATGGAGAGAAGGCGCGTCAGGCGGGAGGGCAGAGACGACTGATGAGGGAAGGAAGGCAATTGCTTGCACTGGAGAGTGGGATAAGGGGCCTTTTTTTGTGGTTTTATAGGTGGTAATGGCGGCGTCCATAGAGGCAGGATCGTGGAAAAGGGGGTCAAGAGTCTTAACGTTGGGGTTGACTTCGTAGGACATGCCTACCGACATGTGGTCTTGGAGATTTTCGCCAACATTAGGGTTATTAACTACTAGGTTGATGCCGTATTTCTTGAGTAGCTCTGGGCTTCCGACCCCTGAGAGCTCGAGGAGTTGTGGGGAACCAAATGCACCGGTGCATAGTATGACTTCTTTACGGGCTTTTATGACACGAGATTGACCCTTGTGAGCAACGATGACGCCAGTAGCAGTTGCTTTTTCTTCTCCGGTTGAGTGTGATATGATACCATTGAGGTTTGACAGATTGCTTCTTTGGGATGATTCGTCGAATAAAATGTGCTCCGCTTTCGTAGCTGTCAATAAATGGAAATTTGGCCTTCCGCAAGCGAGGTCAACATACGCTTTCCCGGAGAAGCTTCGTTCGCGCGTGTCGGGATCCACTGCACATGGAAGTGCGTATGCACCAATTGACTCCCCAGATAGAGGGTGTCCTGACAAGCCATGCTGTAGATTCTGCAGGCTGTCTATCCACGCCCGATGCAACGGATCTACCGCAATCGGTAGACTTGTCTTGATGGGTCCCGAACTCTGAACCAGGCCTGTCTCGAGATTCTGTTGGATATCCTGACCCCCTTCATGAGAAGCGCACGGCGTGTGGAATTTGCGATAGTACGGTGCAATAGTCTCCCAGTCCCACCCGCTGATGCCCAGCTCAATTAATGCATCCAACTCTGCTCTGGACGGATATGCCAAGATTTGAACGTTGATTGCGCTGCATCCACCGAGGAGCTTGCCGCGAGGATGTTGCACCACCCGTCCACCAAGATGATACTGAAGTAGGACTTATCAGGCTCTTACTCTCCTTTTAAAAATCAAAGTGACGGGCCAAAACGAACTTGTGGCTCTGATGCAAATTGCCAATCATAGTCTGGATTTCCAAGCATATGAGGATATAGACCAGGCGTCGTGACCCACGAGTCACTATTCTTGTCTTTACCTGCTTCAATCAGGACGACATCTAGACCAGGTTCCTCAGACAGTCGGGATGCGAGGACACAGCCTGCAGTGCCACCCCCGATTATGACTACATCGAACGTGTCTTGTTCAGGTCGTGAAATGTCATCAAGGTCTCTCATGGCAGCTTTCTGAACCGACAGACGATCCGAGGAACAAGAGAAGATCTTTGATTTCTTTAGCAGAGGCTGAATGGCGATGCCAAGATATGTCCTCGCTAATGACAAAGAGATAGACTGACATATACTTCCAAATACGAAGTCTAGGGTAGAGAACGATAAAGAGTGGACTAGAAGACACAGATATCAAAGGAGCGGTTCTTGCGCCGAGATTGAGAGCACTGGGCAGCAAAAGGGGAACCTACAGAAATATTGCAGCAAGCAAGCCGGAAACAATGAAACTTTGGGAAATCGAAACTTCTCTCATTGACGCGACCTCCCGTAAATCTTCGGCTCGAGACTGGAAAGCACCTATCCTCACCTGAGTCGACGAAGCCTACAGTACTCCTACTTATCCAGATAGGCTAGCTATACTGCAACCCTGAATAGCGAATCACAATCAACCTTAGACAAGGCTATTTTGTTGCAAAATTCCAGCCTACGGGGAAAACCAAGGTAGGGCTGAGGGCACGGCAAAATCACGTGGGCTGACATGGAAACAAAACAGCTACCTTAGTGTCGAAAGAAACAGCAACTAGCGGTGCAGATCTTGAAACCGTGCTACGGCCCGAAGGCTTCCAAAAAGGGCTCCGAGCCGAAGACGAAGCTCCATTGGGATAGTAGCTGTCAGATAAGGTAACGGTCCGAGCGATCTTCAGGATAGCGCCGAGGTACGTCCGAGATCCCGAGATCCCGAGATCCCGAGATCCAGATCCCCTTGTTTTCGGATAGTGCCTGCCCCCGAGATCGCCTCGGCCGACCTTGTGTCCTCCGCGTGTTTCTAAACCCTAACCCTACAATGCTATGCATTGAGCGAGCTCTGCGTAGCTCCGACATGTTTGCTATCACTTCCACTATGCCCCTTCTGAGCGTCCAGTGGCTTGATACTGCTATTAGCAGACCTACTGCAAGCTAACATTTGGACTGCATCATGTGGCTTAATGTACATTGCCATCATGGGTGAAATGGCTTGTCCAAGGCAAAGCGGTCACGGTGTACTGTCCTATACATTGATATCGTGCAGCTACCGTCAACATGATTCCCGTCTCATCGAGCACTGTTCTCTTTGTGCTGATTGTGGCTTTGATATTGTACAAGGTAGTCAATTTCGCAAGGTATGTGATTTTAGCCAGGCGTACGGGTCTGCCATACACCTATACCATATTCCTGGAAACTGAGATCTTTGGCTACCTCTTCACACCCATTCTACGTAAGATCTATCATGATTATCTGCTCCAAGAGAAAGGGTGGCCGCAATGGTGTCGTTTTATGATCAAGGATTGGGCATGGGAAGACCGACGACGAGCGCATGATCAATATGGAGATATCTTTCTCGTGGTTTCACCGGAGGGTATCATCTGCTATTCAGCCGACGCTGCATTCAATCATGATGTGATGAACCGGCGAGTAGAATTTACCAAACCACGAGACAAATACAGTAAGAGTTCTTGAATCTTGGTTACAGCTCGAAGATGCGTTGTTGATTTTCTGCAGAGCTGCTGGAGCCTTACGGCCCAAACGTAGCCACGGCCGAAGGCAAGACATACCAATTTCACGTGCGCATTACAGCAGCTCCCTTTAGCGACGCTTCTGGAGCCAATGATCTGGTTTGGAGCGAGACGATGAAGCAAACGCGTCTTCTATTGGCTTCATGGGCCCAATCTTCATCTCGAGAACTACAATTGGACGTTAACGGGTTGACGTTGGCGGTAATCTCACTCGCAGGATTTGGGAAGCCTGTTGAATGGACCTCCAATTCTGAAGATCAGACAAACAACATCCCTCCTGGCTATAAGCTTAGCTTTTTGAGGGCGATCAATGACACAACCAAGTACATGATCGCCATTCTACTGTTACCCAATTGGCTGATGAGCCTGACTCCACTGAAGAATGCTGCTCTCGCTCACAGTCAGCTCGACAAGTACATGCGCGAGATGATTCGAGGCGAGAAGAAGAACATCAGCGAGAACAAGGATCATGAGTCCTCTGCAGCACGAGGAAACCTTCTGACGTCCCTAATGCGCGCTTCCGCTGATGAGGCAAGCTCTACCAAAGGGAGTGGGAAAAAGGTTGCCTTTACCGAGGATGAGGTGATGGGCAACCTCTTTATTTACCTCCTAGCCGGCTATGAGACGACTGCCAACGCCATTGTCTATGGCCTCATCGTCCTCGCTCTTCGACCCGACATTCAGGACCAAGTTATTCAAGAAGTCGATCAAATATACGCGGAAGCCGCAAAAGAAGGACGTCAGGAGCCCACATATGCTGATGACTTTGAAAAACTGCAATACACATACGGTTTCATGGTAAGGAGTTCTCCAATTCCCGCGATTGGCCCAGCTAACATTCGCCCCCGCAGTATGAAACTTTCCGCCTCTTCCCCGGGGTCACCATGATTACAAAAATGGTGCATAAAGCAACACCTGTCACCACCACCGACCCCGTCACTGGCATCTCTACTCAACGCATCCTTCCTGCAGATTGTCGCGTCTATTTAAACTCTACTGCAACCCAATACTCCTCCCGCTACTGGCCCGACCCTCTCAAACTAGATCCTTCCCGCTGGAGCTCTCCTGTCGCAGCCACGGACGAGAAAAAGAAGACTGCTGATGGCAAGAAGGTTGTAGCGGCAGACAAAACGCGGCAGATGCGAGGCACGTTTTTGACGTTCAGCGATGGGTCAAGAGCGTGTTTGGGACGGAAGTTCGCGCAGGCGGAGTATATTGGGTTTTTGGTGGCTCTGTTGAAGGACTTTAGGGTTGTGTTGGGGGAGGGTATGGATGCGGAGCACGTGGAGAAGGATTTGTATTTAAGGTGTGCGGGGAAGGTTACGCTGAGCCCGTTGGATAATGTGAGATTAGGATTGAGGAGGAGGGAGTGAATGATGCAATCGTGGTTGTTTGTACCCAATCAAATAACAAAAGGTGTTTACTGTCATTACATCTTTTGTATCTCTTTTTCTCATCCATGTCAGTCACACATGAGTTGACTCTTTTTGTGATGGTCACAGATGCCTATTACCGCACTCCATGGATTAAGAATGACTTCATATCTTGAAACCCGCTCTCATCTTACCTTTGTCTCTTGCGAAACAACACCCTAGCCTGCGGATCCACCGAGTTCTGCAACTCAAAGCTCACATTCGCTGGCCTTCCTTGTACTCCATCCTCCAGCTTGAACTCATACTCCAGTAAAACGTGCGCCATGATCATCTTAATCTCCATAGCAGCAAAAAACCTTCCCGAACAGGCATGTAGCCCGTACCCCCAATGCATGTTCGCTTCGTTTGTGGTAGTGAAGCTAGCTTTGGAGTCGAGATGGCGGTATCCGTCAAAAGTGTCAGGATTGGGGTAGAAGACGGGATTGTGATCGATAGCGGCAGAGGGAATGCCGATGATGGTGTTTGCGGGGATGATGGTACCATCGTGGAGGGTCAGGGGACGAGGAATGTGGCGGCCGAATGTCACTGTGGGAGATTTAGCATGTGAGTGCGGCTTCGCCAGCAGAGAAAAGAAAGGCACGTACTGAAAACCATAGGATTCAACCGTCTGGACTCCTTCATCACACTATCCATCTTATGTAGCCGTGCCAATCCCGCTTTCGTAAACATGCCCCCTTCGTCCCTCAACATTAATTCCACTTCCTCCCGTAACGGCTCTACATACTCCGGATGTACGCACAGGTCGAGGATCAAATGAGCCGGCGAACGCGCGATAGGATGGATAGACGCAAACGATACCGCGAGCGTGGCGTACGAGAGGAAATCATGCGAAGAATCAGGTCCCTTTGCGCCATCGGTCATCATCTGTAACAAGTCAATCGGCTTGCCCTTCTCGCCCATGTCAGCTTTTTTTTGTTCGCGTTCCCGTAGCAATGGTTTGATATGCTTCCTCGCAACTTGAATGTCGCGGTGCACGAGCTTCATCTCCGGAATCAGATATTGCATTACGGGCCGCAGATATCTGGGATAAGATTTTAGTTTTTGTGCGGCCATGAAAGCATCGATAGTGAAGTCGATTGAGGTGCGAAGCCATTCTTTGTTGCGGGAGAGGGCTAGGCCACCGACGAGGCGACCGGTGGCTTGAGCAACTATTTCGGTGAAGGCGTCGGCGATGGGAATGGGGGTCCAGGTTTGACAGGAAGGAAAGACGGACGAGAAGGCGATGGGAATTTCTTCGGCTACTGGGGGGAGGATGGCTCCTGATGGCCGAAGTTATTGAAGGATCGTKTGGGTAAATTGAGGAGGAGCGTACCTAGTTGGCCGTTCAGGGAGGCTCGGATGACCATAGGATGCAGATGCCATTGCTTGCCAATAGTGGTGTAGTCGCCTTCGAACATCTGATGGTTGAGTGAGCTGTTGGTCTGCGTTATGATTCTGCTTTCTTGTCACAAAACTTGCCTCTACAAAGCTGCCTGTAAAATCTGCCTTGCTATCGGGAGCATTCTTCAATTCCTCCAGATACTTTGTTGGGATCATCAATCGGTCGTGCGACGGGCTGGGTACGTAGAAGAAGCCACCATTTGTCTGCATGAGGCATTTGAGATCATTTCGGATTGTAATAGGTCGCGTACCCTACCATGTCGTAGCCCTCTTGAATCATCTCGCCTCCATGACTGAGAAAGTGCTGTCGTGCCTCCTCCAGAGTTCGTTTCCCGCCATCAAGGCCAGCGTAAGGCGCCCCTGCGAGGAGTTTTGGCTTGCTTAAAAACTTTCTGATTTGGTAAACAACAGCAGCGAGACAGAAAACAGTAATGAACGCTCCTGCACGGACTAAGGAGAATGAAAGCAAAGACATGATACCGTTAGGAGGCACGAATTATTGTGAGGACGAAAGATGTAGAGATAGAAGTCTTTTCCTCAATATCGAAACGCATACATGACGCAGACAACGCCGATTTGCTTCAGCCAAATTTGACAGAGAACACGTGATCAACTCTGGAACAATATGATCTACAAACCAACAAATGGCTCCCCACCGACGTAGCCTGCCATTCTGGTGCCATCCCGGAGCAGAAGTAGGCAACCATACGATCCTTATGACCTAGCCCGAAAGGGGTCAATCGCTTTTCCGACCCGAGGCCCCTACATATTCACAAGGGCCCATGAGACAGACCGTCGATCTTCACCTCTTTCTATGGTTCTTAATATAATAGAGAAAATATGCTCATTGCACGCATTATAATGCTTTGAGCCTAGAACAAAACAGACTGAATCAGGTCGGGAGCTTGTTCGGACATCGATGTGGCCAAAGAAGATACATTTGCAGGCTATGATAGAAGAGACATTTCGCTGAACGCAGCATCAGACCTCTATACTGTACTCTATAGCCTTCGAGATTGGTTGGCTAACCCACGAGTTCCAGCACTCAAGAGCCATTCTCAAGCCCGACGTAGCGCTTCGTGCCCTTACTCCACATCTCGTTCCCACTCATCTGATACTCCAACCCTTTACAGTAAGTCGCTGTAACTGGGCTCTCATTTGCCCTTGCGTCAACGAGCTTCAGGTGAACAAGCTCCCACTCACGACACATAGCCCAAAGGATACGTTTGGCAGCGCTAACAGTTACCTTGCATTCGTCTGCCACAACTTGTACTGATGAGCACAACACGGACCCTTCCTCATTGCTTTGCTCAGATTGCTTGACCTCCTTTTCCCAGCTGTAGATATCGTTGACTACAGAGATGTGCTTTGAGCAGTTCAGGTCAACCTCTTTGACTTCGTCAAGCTCTTCTTGCGTCATTTCGAGCTTCATCACGAAGCGCATCAATGCAGACAATAGACTAGTCGGTCAGTAAATTATCGTAAACCTGAATTGAGGGGTGTCTCACGCTTTGCCCACATCACGCTCACGGTACTCGAGATAAGCTCCGAGTTCCATTGTGTCTTTACGCCGTGGATCCGTTTGGGCGCGCATAAAAGTGAAGACTGGCTCTAGGATCTCATCGGCCAATTTGCGGTCACATGCGCGCATGCTCTCCCACAGGTCAAACGTGATGTACTCAACGGGAACGTTCCGGTCAGGTAGAACATCGCCACGTGAGATAGGCATTAGCTTTTCGTTATAAGCCTTGCCGGCCTCAAAAGACATGTCCTCCAGAAGATCTAAAGAGGGGATTAGTCAGTTCAGTTTCATACGTATGTAGGCAGTGAAAGGGTACCGTCAATGAGAAACAACAAGGTCAATAAGCGGCATCCAAAACCAATTCGATCATTGAGTGCCTCGGGGTAGTAACAGCAGGTAACACGGCTGAAGCCTGCATCTCTGAACTTTTTAATCGCCTTCTCGTTGGGGAATGGCCAATGTTTGATGAAGTATGCGTCGACTTCTTCAGTGATTTGAGGTTCGAGAGGATGGCAACTTGGCTTGATCAGTGGCGGCGGCGGCGGTACATCCACTAACGCGGATGGGGTTTGCAGTGTCAGAGCAGGCGACCTATGTTCTTGAGCTTTCGTCGTAGGCTCTGAAGGTTGCGCCTCGGTCTTGAAAGTCTGCTCTTTGGCCGCTACAGGCTTGGTATCAACTTCTAGGGTTTCCTGCTCGGGCCCAGGCATAATTTGCTCGTGCTTGCCATTGCCGTGGGCTCCATTGACAGGGTGAAACTTCTCAATCAAAGATTGTACGTTCGGCGGTAGTGTAACAGTTGCCATGCTGCCAAAAAATGAAGGTTTGGAGCTTTTGCTGGCAGATCTCTTCCGGCTGTTGGGCTCTAGGTCAAGTAAAGCTGCGGCAGCTAACATGGAGACGAGGTGGATGTAGGATATGGATGAAGTCAACACGTCGTCAGGAGCCTCCTTA
This sequence comes from Cladonia macilenta KoLRI003786, assembly GCA_000444155.1. NCBI lineage: Eukaryota > Fungi > Ascomycota > Lecanoromycetes > Lecanorales > Cladoniaceae > Cladonia > Cladonia macilenta. The sequence continues at coordinate 73,701 of KE598621.1, read as the reverse complement.
TATGCTTGATGATCGTCACTTAATATCTTACTATGACATCACAGAATCTGTAGATGACCTGCCAATTAACAATGGCCGGCACCTGCCTGTACCTTGGCCTGAAGAGGCAAGCACCAGGGTCTGGGTATCTGTCACAGGGTCGCTATAGAACGCCTAATGGCGCACGGCATGATGAAGGTGGCTCCAGACTGCCGAAGAGTGAATCCTGGGAATGACGATGGTGGGTTCTCGGCGTGTTTCCTGAAGCAGTATACTCGCTTCGGGACTCACATATGATGGAAGGGAGGCTGTGGCCCGAAGCGTGGTGCCTATCTCAGACACTCAACGGATTTACTAGCTCACGCCTCTCTTGCAGCGATCTCTTGCAACGCTTTGCCTCCACATTGCCGACGGTAGATCTGAAAGCTGTGCTCCGTGTAACAAGGCGCAGGGCGCATGAAAAGGGTCCAAAGGGTCGTGTAGATGCTCGATCATTTGTCATACATGCTGTCTCATCGCATCAGGAAAGAGAGGCTTTGGTGCTAATCGCCTATTATTGTCACGGAACTTCAGGCGCTTTGGGAGAGCTATCCCAAGAAGGCATCAAAATGCTGTTGACTTAGCAGAGGCGGTATGTTGACATGAAGTCTATTCTAATTTGCCAAATGGACATGGGGCCGCATGTCCGTAAGATATTGCTGAAAAGCAGTTTTCTCCGTATTATACTCGCCAAACCATTGCTTTCGTAGACTCGCAAGGGGCTCCTCAAGCTCTGTCCACTGATCACCCAAAGTCAAGATTGTCCGACCATTCCATCGCCCTGGCGCCTTAACCATTTCTGGAGTATCACGTCCATAACTCTCAACCTCATTCTTTTGTGTTGCTGTTGCAGAGTATGCTAAAGCAAGTCCTACATGCGTAGCACTAGATACTGGGGCGCCCGCTGCCATAATTGGAGCTGCCAAATCAGCGGGCAAGAGCCTCGAGATTGTTGCGGCAGGAGCGACGGCATTGATGGTAGCGCCGTGAGTATGAGGGATGGTAGACCTGAGCGCTCTCACGAGTCCTAGAAGGCCGCATTTCGTGGCTGAATATACTGGAAGACTCTGCTCCGGGCTGTATCCAGTTGCACTGGCTGTGATGACAATACTGCCTCCGGGTCCTTGCTTCTTGAATGCTGAAAGGCTGAGTTTGACGAAATTAAGAACAGCCCTAAAGTTTACCTCCAACACGTTATAGCGTGGCTCTTCAAGCTTCCCTTCAGCGTTGAAGGTATCTGCGAAATAATCGCATTCTTGGCTCACACCCGCATTCGCAATGGCAATATCAACATGGCCAATCCTAGTAAAGGCGGCTAGGAGTTCTTTCCACGAGGCGACATTGCAGATTTCGAAATGGACATTGGGTGGACTGATTGGATCTTCTTTGTGGGGCCCCGAAATGTCAAGGACGTGGACAGTGGCACCATGGGAACCGAGGATTTGAGCAGCCGCGAGGCCGATTCCTGAGGCCCCACCTGCGCAGAAATGTCAGCTGAAAGTCACCACCGTATTAAATGCGGGTGAATTAACCTGCCTGTTATGATGACAACCTTGCCTTCAAGGTTAGGAATGTCCGAATCTTTCAACTGAAGAGATGTCATTGTGCTTGATTGTGTGCTGAATTGTAGAATTACGAAGACCTAACTGTAAATTCTCCGCTTCTATTAAACCTGGAAGAAGTAAAATGTTCGAGGGAGGAGAAGGTATTGTAGGGCTCGGTATAATTTAGGTCATCGTCTCGGGGCTGATCAATTTGGGCCACGCACACAAGTTGTTCACTTGGGTATGCTCTAGTCCATAGATGATCGTGATCGATTCGCCAAACATGCATTTTGTCTGCAAAGATGTATCATGAGACGTCTCTATCTTCTAGAGAACCCATCGTCCTTGATATTGTCGGCTGACTTCGGTGTAGATGAAATTCTCATTGGACTGGCCCGCACGTAGAGTGTTCCAGCACCATCCGCGTCAAACATGCCTGTACAGTGGTAAAGCATTGAAGACTAGCTATCATAACCCACGTCTCCTAGCTACATGTCTGCAATGTCAACGTCTCGGATGCTGGCGTTAGAAAATGTCACCTCTCAGCCCTATACCTAGTTCGGCCGCATAAATGGCAGAACACCTCCGTAAAATACCAACTCAGTCATCCTCTCATTCTGAAGGGTTATGAGCCCAAGGGCAGCGCAAAGCGTTGCTAGATGGCTTCCTTCGTATGGGTATATGTATACTGTACGTCGTATTTGATTTTTCGATGAATCAGAACACCGCTGCGGTTCAACACATTCGGAAATTTCACGCCTTGGGGGTAACACGCGATATGCCTCGATAGCGACATACCACCCCTGCTTCCTCAGTCACCCTCACGCTAGATATGAGCTACGAGCCTGGTACAGGTGGGAACGAGCAGAGACGAGCCTGTGGGCAGAAACAAGCAAAGACAAGCCTGGTACAATAGTCGAGCTGGACGATGTAAGAGATGGAAGACTGGGCAGGGAATAAGGATGTTAGTAGGGGCATACTGGTGATATCTACACCGCGTCAAGGCTAGGAGAATGGGCTACAGCTGGAGCTGGGGCGGAGGCCATATTGGTGGAGGCAATTTTGGTACTACAGGCCGTCCTACCTCCTTTATGCCGATAGCCAGAAAAGACTTTCTACACGCGAATCAATCAGTACTCTTCCCTATGACCCTACGAGCGAGGTTTGCGGGTTTAAGGAGGCTACAAAGCAGGTTGATGGATTCAAAGGGAGCTGCTACTTGGAAACAATACATGGTCCAAGATGTGTAGGGGAGCGTTAGGAAACGTCATCTCTCACCTAGCGTGGCCGCACCAATAGCAGAACACCCCCATAGAATACCAATCACTGCAATGTCGACTTCTCGGATGCGGTGGAAATTGGAGTATGTTCAGAGCTTGGCAGCTTCTCGGTTACGTAATCGGCCTATCTGGCCTTACACCAAAGTCCCCAGCCAACCTCCATGCATCTATTGTTACGGTCCTGAATTATATACAGAAAAAGGACGCCTAGACGCCTGGGCGGTGTAGTCCAATACGTCATGAATGAATAACATTCATGTCCGTTAAGCCCTTTCGTGTATCCTTACCAGCAGCTCAGGCTTCTTCCACAGGAGCTGCATTTCCGAGTCTCGATGCCAATCAACCGTGTCGTCCACCAGCTCAACCTCGTACCGGAAGTACATTTTCGCAAGCGCAGTGTGAAGCTCCATCCAGCCCAGCCTGCATGAAAGTCAGTGTGTAAATGCTTGTGCGGACCAAAACAACATACGTTCGACCTAAACATGCTCTGGGACCCATTGAAAATGGTTGGCTTGCCTCGAGTATGTCTGTTTGATTTGATCCTAGCCAGCGTTCTGGGTCGAATTTCCAAGGGTCTTTGAAGTTGGTTGGAGACATACTTGCTGCGAAAGGATTGGTGTTCACAAGTGTCTAGAAATATGTCAATGCTGCCGGGTCTGTCGAGACTATCAGTCACTTACCCCTCCAGGTATGAAGTAGCCATCGACCGTGTCACCTCCTTCTGGAACGACCCTTGGAAGTCCTAGTGGTAAAGGTGGGAACACTCTTAAAGCTTCCAAGCAGACGGCGTGGAGATATTCTAAACCAAGGGTCGACTGCCAATCCATCTCTTCATAAGTCTTGAACTTGGTGCGGACCTCATGCACTAGCTTTGCACGAACAGATGGATATTTGCAGAGGTACCACACAATCGTTGCCAGGGTTGTTGCTGTTGTTTCACTACCAGCAATACTGTTTGAAAATTAGAAAGTCATTTGACGCGCGCCATCCTATAGCATGCTTGCTTACACAAAATCAGAGGCATGAGCAGCAAGCTGAATGTCCGAGATGTTGTATTTCTCTCTGTTCTCCTTGTCTAAAAGACTAGTCATAAAGTCCTTTCGATCCGTATTTTGCTTRATTCTCCTGTTGACGAGCTCTACTGTGTACGATTCATGCTTTATTGAACCCGCTCTGAGGCCTTCCAGCCATCCAGGGTTGACTTTTGTGAATAGCTTTCCCAGAAGAGGGAACCTTTGCAATGTATCACTGACGGAGGCTTGACCCATGGATGTCCCCACTACTGCAATCCAGAAATGCATTTCGCCGCTCTCCACTCCTCCGAATGATTTACCAAACGCGAGCTCTCCAATGACATCAAAGGTCATAAGATTGGACCACATGGTCATGTCAATTCCATCTCGGCCGAGGCGGCCAATTTGGTCAATAAAGCGGTCAATTACACCAGAGATGAGCGATTCTTGCTCTTTCAAGGACCGATCTGAAAAGGCTGTAGACAGATATTTGCGCATATCCCGGTGTTTGGTTGGGTCTCTTTCGCTCACGATGGAGGATGCCTGATTGGCGAAGTTCCCTCCAGCATAGAAGCTGGATTTGATGAARGTTTGGTGTCCAGCTCTCTGGCCGTAAATGTCTTTCCATGATTGGACCGAGGAGAAAGAGAGCTCTTCCGGGGCCACGCGAACGACTGGTCCGTATTTCTCATGTAGCTTCAACACGTCATACGGTTGCCTACCACCCAGGAAGGACCGACAGTAGGGCAAATTGCTTATTGCTGCCAGTGGCGGTCCGGGAAATTTCGAGAGGGGGTGGAAATACAGCTTTTGAACCAGAACAGATATACGTTGAATGACGAGCTACACATAATCAGTGACTACACCTGAACCATGCGAAGCTCTGCTCACAACTATGACAATCGTCAGGACGATGAGATACCAACTCGACGTACCAACGCTTAGCAAAGTAAGAGTTCCATCAACAGAACTTTCTGACCCCATGGTTGAGTGAAGTTTTGATTGTATACCCTCAGTCGACCCAGACTTTGCTAAGGCATACAAATTTGCCACTGCACTAGCACGCAAGTGGGCTGCTTTGGATTTGTTACTATCTCCGCCTACACTACGCTTGATGAGTCTCGGTCTTTAATGCTCACTTAGGAGCCTTGCGTTTCGCCGCTAGCCAAAAGCGGGCATTCCTTTCCGGCGGCCGAAGTGAGTAGCCATCTGAGCTTCAGGCGAGAGAGGCGCAGTCCGGCCTCTTGGACATGTTTGGACCTAGAAGATCGTTATGCCGAAGGATCTACCAGGCAGTCTTCCCCGGCAGTGACCGAGGAGCGTTTGCCGGACTCTTCAGGAAATCTGATACTACGTGGATGGCTTCGTTGGTCTGAATGAGGCGTTTTAAAGTATGCGGAAGGCTTTTGGGCTTGCATGGCTACGCCAATATGACGCTGTTTGATATCAATTTGCAGATCGTCGACGAGTCAGGCATGTAGAAGATGTCAATGGTCCATATATATACCTCGCAGCAGGATGTTCCAATGTCGGATTGTGAACACTATACCTCGTCTTCCAAATCCAATACAAGCTTACCAACGTCTACATTCCTATTCCAATACARATATTACACAAGATGCACGATATCACGTATGCGTTCATCGTCAGCACCCTTCTCCTAAGCCTCTATGCGGTCCTATTAGTCCCGCTCTCTGCCACACCTGCAACATATACACCAAAGTCACAGCCTGTCAACCATCCCCGAACATCCCCAATTCAAAAGCTCGCCGTACATCGATTTGTAAATGAGCAGGAGAGGCAGTCGACCCCGCTCTACCTCATGACAGCAAGCAATCCTCCAGGTTTGCACTCCCGTGAAGTCCCTCTAGTGCAACGTAACTCATTAATAGCAGATGCTATTCCCACTCTACCCGGGCAACTTATGTGCCAAGAGGTCGTTGGAGTTGACCCTGCTTTGAATATGATGAAAGCAGTCGAAGCGTTAAACGTGGAAGTAGGTGCTTTGAAAGGGGGTCCAAGGAGGATAGAATGAATGTTTTGCTGCTAGCCACAAACAGATTCTAAGCTACCTTCTGCTTAAGAGTTGGGATATATCTCAAGCTGACAGTTGACCTCCGAGTCTRAGTTGTCAACACTGACAGCACAATTTCATGCTGTGTATCAATACATGTATCAAATAGCAAATTGAAAAGACTCGTCAATGACCTTCATCGTTCAACCCTCAAGGCGGCTTTAGCATTCATGATAACTGGTATATGGAGATGGTGTTCATGGAAAAAGACGAAGAATGCATAAGAGGTTCACATTACTCGTAACTCTCAATTCAGGGAGATTCGGGCCGAAGAGGCCTGGTATAAGGCCTGTGCCCTCTTCTGCCTCCAATGATCTAGACGCTTTCCTATCTGAACTCATGAGAATATAATGTCCCTCTGAGTGTGCTAATACGGCGGATAGCTTATCAATATTATCTTATACTGTGGCTCGAATCTTGATGCAGTATGGCTGAATTTGGACGCTTGTCTCTATTTGACTGCACTGGCATTGTTGCAGTTGTTACTGGAGGTGGAACAGGTCACTACTGGCTCCTCACCTAACTATGCTCTATTTAACAGCTTCGTACAGGCGTCGGTCTTATGATGGCAAAAGCCTTGGAAGCGAATGGAGCCAAAGTTTACATAGTAGGACGGCGGTTGGAAAAGCTCAAAGAAGCGGYTGCCCAAGCARMATATGGCCATCTAATACCACTCCAAGGCGACGTCACCTCCCAATGCTCGCTCTCTCAAATYGTCTCTCACATCACTGCCGAAGTCGGCTATATCAACCTTTTGATAGCCAACTCAGGCATCATGGGTCCCATGTATCCTGAGCTGGCAAAGGAAGATTATACAATCGAGCAATTGCAGGAGAACTTATGGAAAACACCAATGAATGAATATACGGAAGCTTTTGCAGTGAATGTCACAGGTGTACTCTATACAACAATCGCATTCCTCAAGTTGCTTGACCTAGGCAACCAAAAGCGTAATATCGATCAGCGCAGTCAAGTCATCGTCACAAGCTCAATGGGCGCTTTCTTCCGGAGCATCGAAGTACCAGGAACGGCATACGTGACGTCCAAAGCGGCAGTGAATCACTTGATAAAGAGTCTTGCGGCGTCGCTTGCCAAGTTCGAAATACGGGTCAACGGGATCGCGCCGGGGATTTTCTTGTCGGATATTAATAAAGACATCTTCACTGGAGTAGATATTTCGGCTGACAATGCTTTCCCCAGAGAGCAGTATGCTGCTGGGAGAGGTGGGAGAGAGGAAGAGATGGCTGGGACGACGTTGTACCTTGCGAGTAAGGCGGGTGCGTTCTGCTCTGGTAGTATCTTGCTAGTGGATGGTGGACAGCTTGGGTACATGAAAGGTTCGACGTATTAAGCAGACAAATCTGATGCGATAGACAATTTTTGAACATCAGAAGCGTGTGAAGTCTGCTCATCTTTGAAGGCTGCCCCTGTAAACGGGCCAAAAGATGGACGTTCGCGTGCTCTACGACGGAATTTGGATGACTGCACATTGAATGCTCGTGGGAAAGTCTCGAATCCGTAATCCCCATCAAGCCATTTACTTTGCGCCAGCCTTTTCCATACCTACACCCAACAGGAACATTAACCTCACCATCCCATTTCCCCCAATCAATCCTAGATTGATCCGATCCTCCACTCTCCACTTCCTCGGATTCCAAAAGCGACCAGGCCCAAGTGCCACCGCGCTCGCATACATGTGGAGAGCATCAGATAGGAAGATGCCCAGCTGAATCGCTTTCCACACCTTCAAGCTGGACGTACAGCGAAGCACAACTGCTTCATTCCAGGCTAGTAGAAGATATGTAGCGGACAGGTAGCTGAAGATGATCTGGAGCTCTTTAGGGACTTTAGTTGGCGTTGGTGAAAGGAAATGGGTGAATTTGTCTGGAGTAAAGAAGGATTGCAGCGCTCCACTGGTGATGGCGACGGGTTCGAGGTAAAGGAAGAGGATGCGGTATGCTAGCGGAACTTGGACACTTGAGGACATGGTGCATTTGATGGGGAGAATATTGAATACGATGGTACAGATGCTTGGAGGAAGTGAGACTSTGARTATTCCTAGTCTACCTACCGACCTACTTACACTACTCATGAGCAAACAAAGCTGCAGACTCGATATCAAAATGGTCTTGGTCTTGGAATCAACCCAACCTAATTCGCGACTCTCGTTAGGGGGCCGAGGCTAGTCTGATTAGGGTTCTTGGCATTTTCTCGCCGAAATATACAACATGTTCCAGGTTTAAATCCTTCGCACGGTCAGTATCACAGTAAATGTGACAAGGTGGTGCAGCATGATCGCCAATGTCAATCCAAATGCTGGGATTCAGGATTGCACATTTGGGAGGCAATCCTCCGAAGTGTGGGACAAATTTACAATGCTCCTGAATCCTAGGTCCTGCGTAGACTCCAACGTTTCTTTCTGTGCTTTCCTAGCTTCTCTTCTCTGTCAGTCTTGGCTTTTATATTTGTTTTATGTCAGTCGTATGATTAAATACAATGTATGGCCTCGGTATTCTGCTTGGGTACCTCGCAGCGGGTACGCTTGGAGTTTTGCAAGAAGTCCATACAGATAAGACTATCTGCGTCAAGGCATGTTGGTCCTTCGTCTACACCAAAGTAAACCCCAAAGATTACCCATCTTACACGGATTTTGAAGTTCTTACCGCTGGAACTTGCCTTCCTGAACCCGACCTCCAGAGTGTACTCAATTGTTCCCAAAAGTTCTGCTCTGGAGAAGCAGTGAACCCCAGATTCGACTACTTCAAATCAGCTCCTTGCGATGCAGCGGAGACTGGAAAAGGCGTAGTCAGCGGGACTGTGGACGTAACTGCCGAAGATTTTGAGCTCAGCCTACGCTCTGTGGTAGATATTGAACTGGGACAATTCGCTCGATACTTTTACTCACGTGTCTTAGACAGCATTCGACCGACAGCAGATATACAATCACTCATTCGGGTATGACAGCTTTTCCAGCCTGTCTTTGCTGATACTAATCGTTGTGGGTAGCTGGGCTATGTACCTCATGCTTGGCGTTGCCCTTATGATTGGAATAACCCATCGCTTCGTCGCTTTCATAATCCTCAAAAATTGCCCCAGCCTCGAGGCTCGTCTTGAAGCGAATTCAAACTGCATGAGGAACAGTAAGCCCGGAACTTTAAACCTACTTTACAGGTACTGGCAAAAATATGTTGCACTCCCAGCCTTCTTCGGATATAGGAGTGTAGACCCATGGGGTCTCTGCTCAATTCCCACACGAGCCCAGAGTATATATCTCTTCGTTTATGTTTTTCTCAATTTGTTATTCTCATTTGCATTTTACAGTGAGGTTTTCCAGGGCAATCTATAGTATGTCGATCCAACAGTCCATTCTTGTTGAACTACATGACCAATCTCTCCATACAGCTTTAAGGATGAGACAACGCAGCGCTACAGATATWTAGGTATGCGCACCGGCATCATTGGAATGTACAACCTGGTCCTGGTTTTTGCACTGTCGGGAAGGAATAACTTGATGCTATGGATGACTGGATGGTCGTTCTCGACTTTGAACCTTTTTCATAGATGGGCTGCTCGGATATCTATCCTCCAGGCTGTCGTACATAGTATAGTCTACATTCAGTTCCAGTACGCCAACGGTAAGTTTTTCCMAGTTATCCTCAAGGSAGACGACATGCTTACCATGCGCCAAGCGTTTGGGAAACCATCCGGTGTTGTAGGAGCTCTCACTGAACTATACTATCAAATGGGAGTCATGGTAAATACCAGTAACAATCTGCATGTCTGGCCTAGTGCATTAACTTTTCTAGTCCACATTGGCGTTGATATGCATCGTTCCACTTACGGTACGCCCGCTGCGGAAAAAATGGTACGAGACTTTTTTGATCCTACACATTATCACCGTGACCCTTGCTCTTGTGGGATTCTGGTAGTAAGTCTTCTGCCAGCTGCTACTACTACGAAGCACACAAGGTCCATGATCAACTGACGGATCTGGTTTTGCAGTCACCTGCAATTCTTTGGTACTGCTTGGCTAGCATTTGGTTGGGCGTGCGTTGGACTCTGGGCAGGGGATAGGGCCATTCGTTTCGTCAAACTTGGCTTGCTATCGTCTCGCGCCTTTGCTAGTGAAGCAAACTCCGTAGCCACCTTACAACGCGAAGGGGAAATGGTTCGTCTCGAAGTGGTGACTTCTCTGCTGTTCCACCCTAAACCTGGAACACATTGCTTCATCTACTTCCCTAAAACGCTTATGTTCTGGGAGAATCATCCATTCACGCTTGCTAGCTGGGCCCCTGCAACTTCAGTTGCAAATGACGGGAAGAAACAAATGAAGCTGACTTTTCTCGTCAGCGAGCATGCTGGAATGACGCGTACATTGGCACGAAAGGTGGCAGCTAGTGACGGTGTTGCCAAACTGAGGGTGCTGGTTGAGGGTCCTTACGGCCAGCATTTTCCCGTGCATCGTTACCAGACGGTGTGTCTCGTTGCCGGCGGCAGTGGTATCACAAACACGCTGTCTTACCTTTGCTATCTACGAAAGCTTGCTGCGGCAGATGATAAGACATTGTGCACCCGACGTGTGGAAATCGTGTGGATCGCCAAAGACCAAGATTTTATAGATGGCATCCTGCAGAACGAGTTCACAAACCTCGTTGGCCTAGCTGGCCGCAACTTTGATATTCGAATAATGATATATCTGACTCGGCAAACTTTCACAGGAGTAGAGAAGGTCGAAGCGGCAACGTCTACCCCCTCCCCTACAACTCCGTCCGGCTACTCGTTAATGAAAGGCGACTCACCATCTATGCATGGTTTGGCCAAAGGCTCTAATAACGCCCAGTCACGCCTCCACGGGAGCCCAAGTCCGTCCCCTCAGGCAGGTGCGGATGACGACCTCATAGAAGGTGCAATAGAAGTCAAAAAGGGCATTGAAAAGTTGTCTCATTCATCGACCTCTCCCATCATTAGATATGGCAGACCCGCAATAAGTACCATTGTCTGTGAATGCTTGAGCAACAGCGTCAGTGGCCGGACCGCCCTACTACTCTGTGGACCTCGAACTATGAAAGATGATATGAGGAAGGCACTGGCTGATGGTTACGACCACTTAGACAACCTAAAACAGGGCTACGTTGAGTATTTCGAGGCTACCTTTGCTTGGTAGAGTAGCTCAAGGCCCTTATTAGAACTTCGTCTGTCTCACTCCTCAGAGTTGCACCTCTTGAGCATAGTGATCAGTGACCAACCACTCATCCTATAATGAGTACTCGATAAATGAAAAATTGATTCTCACGATCTAGATAGATTAGAGGTATTGCTTTGCAGATGTAACCCTAGCCCTAACCTCACAGGCTATCTTAGGGTAAGCCCTAACCCGATGTGCCCGAATTGGTCTTCCGAGATCGACCTCGGACGGCACGTTGAAAATGAACGTACTTTAAATGATCAATATTCGGCATCATATGCACTAACAGCACGAATATCCCTGCAGCAGCATTAGTTCAAGCTCTAGCGACTCGTCGATGTCATTAAAATGTCGATCTTAGGCTACTGCAACCGTGGCCACCAAAAACGCATCTTGAGCGGTTACCGTGCTCTACTTCTGCTGCTGCTGCTCGTATACATAACGCAGACATGCCGCATTTTGTCAATCTCTATCATACCCAAGGATGGCAGACAATGTCGTCGCAAAGTCTGCCAAACCAACCGACATTAGTGCGGAGAACGAAAGGGCGACCTTAGACCACAACGCGACTAATCCTAGCCTATCGTCAACAGACAATAACCCTTTGGCCGAGGCATCTCCAACAGTCAGCCATGAGAAAGAAGTCATAAACTTAGTAAACGGTGTGCCCCGCTATCTGTTGGCCTTTGGCCTCATATGTTCTGTCTTTTGTGTGAGTGCAGGTGGATTTCGAGGGTGAAGACAGGATTTACAGCTGAGAAATCCTGCAATTAGACATTAATGGATGTCACGATCCTTGGTAAGAGAACTATGTTGTTGCCGAGAACCGATTTGTGCTAAGAAGTAAAAAGCCACCGCCATTCCTCGCATCACTTCGGACTTCCACAGCATTGATAATGTTGGCTGGTATGGCGCAGTCTACGAATTGAGCATCACCGCTCTACAGCCATCGGTAATGATACGACAACCAAGTCCTCAGCTTAGCTGATCCCAATGTTGTAGTATGGCAAGCTATACACCCAGTTCAATCTCAAATGGGTGTTTTTGTCCGCCATGACAATCTTCGAAGGTGAGTACATCTGCTGAAAAGAAGTTGTCTCTCTTTGTTCTAGATGAGTTCATAATAGTAAGCTGAATCCTCTATGCAGTGGGATCTATCATAGCAGCCCTCTCCACCAGCTCACTTATGCTCATCTTCGGTCGTGCGGTAGCGGGACTCGGTTCTGCAGGCGTCTTCTCTGGTGCCCTCGCTATAATCGCATCTTCAGTTCCTCTTAAAGCTCGAGCAAAATACATCGGTTTTCTCACCAGTATGTTCGGCATTGCCTCAGTGATTGGGCCATTTCTTGGAGGTGTCTTGACGGATCAACTCTCATGGCGATGGTGAGTCTAATCCCATGCACGACATTTTGTTTCACGCTGACCCATATTCCGTGGAAGGTGCTTTTGGGTACGTAAATTCATGATAGGCAAACATACGGTGCTAAGTTTTACAGATCAATCTTCCCTTAGGTGCTACTGCCATCATAATTGTTCTATTCTGTTTCAAGCCGCCAAAGCGACCTAAGCAAACAACGACAGTGCTCCAACGTCTACGGTCTTTCGATTATGGGGGCTCCATCTTGATCATAGCAGCTGTGACATGTCTCCTGCTCATGTTGCAGTGGGGTGGTATCGTGTACCCTTGGTCGAATTCAAAAGTGTGGGGGACTCTTATAGGCTTCATCCTCCTCACCATATGCTTCGTCTGCTATGAACTCCACCTTGGTGAAAAAGCTACTGTTCCTCTTCGGTTGTTTAGAAACCGTACAATATGGTCTGCGAGTCTGTGCGCTTGGTGCTCAGTGATGATTTTCTATAAGTAAATTGAGACATCTAGTGTGTGACCAGTCAAGCAACTGATCTGATATCCGAACACCAGCCACGTTTACTACCTCCCATTCTACTTCCAAGCCGTGAAAAGTACTACCGCCGAAGGGTCAGGCATCCACTCAATACCTTATTTCGTTTCTCTCGCCATCACCTCTATCTCGACTGGATTCCTAGTCTCCAGAGTTGGCTCTTACGTACAATTCCTCATCTGCGGCACTATTATCCGCATCGTGGCTGCAGGTCTTATATCAACGTTCAAAGTCAGCACGACGACAGGCGAATGGATTGGCTACCAGATCCTCGCAGGCTTTGGCTCAGGCCTTGCCTCTCAGATTCCTTTTATTGCCATCCAAGCAACATCGAAGCCGCAAGATATTCCGTTGGGCAGTGCGTCGAATTTCCTATCTCGGACCACGAATTCTAAAGAAACCACGGCTAACTTTACATCGGTGCCTTTGCAGTGGCCATTGCCTCCTTCGCTAATTCCCTTGGTGGSGCTCTCACCATTTCAATCGGCCAGAACATCCTCGTTCAAGGTCTGCGTATGTATATCCCGCGCTACACTATCGGTGTAGATACCGAAGCTGTCGTTGCTGCCGGTGCAGGCGAGGTTCAGGATCTGGTTCCAGCAAGTCAGTTGTTGGGGCTCCGAGAGGCGTATGCGCTCAGCTTGGACCATACCTTCGCTTTTGCAATTGCAGCTGGAGGTTTGGCATTGGGTTTTGCGCTTTGCGTGAGTTTCCTCTCTTTCCTTGTATGGAGTACGGGGGTTTGCTTATGTAGAGATGTTGTAGGTTGAGAGGAAGAGAACGGATGGAAAACAAACCGAGGACGAGACGGGGGCGGACGGATCGAGCAAGGACATGGTGGCAGAGCCTGGTGTAACAAGGGTGCAGGAATATGGGGAGAATCAGAAAGTGGAAGTGGAGGGCGTTTGACTCATGTTTACATGGAGGCTAGCTGTCGCCTTGCCAACTAAAAGATATTAAAAGAACGGGGGTGGTAATATGTGGAAAAATCTTTATATTCACAGCCATAAGCATCATAGACACCGTGATACAACTATCACAGCTTCTTATCTCCGCATTAGAGGATCGTCATCTCGACATCAAGATTACTGATAGAGCTGATAATCCTAAACGTACCAGACTTAACACCACCATACRATCAGCCCAAGCACCTTGGGATAGGGTCAGTACCACTTTAAATCAAGGGCAAGCACCCTGGAATATAGGGGCCAACACCTCCTAATACTATCCTCCGGGACCTACTCGGAGAGAGGCTGTGACCCAAAGTAGCGATCGTTAAAGCCGAGCTTGAAAAATTTAAAGAGCCAGTGCGTGTTCAAAATTTCTTGCTTTTCATGTAGAAAAAGGATTTATCTCGTCAAGACGCTTCATAGTAGTGGAGACGCCGAGAAAGGTTTGTTCACATGGCTCCACACGCCACAAGCACAGAGTCTACGACCGCCAATATGGCAACTGAAACGATCCATACTAGACATCCACCACTCGACTTTACAAGCTTCGCAAACATCATCTCTTACCCACCCGACCACGTGCCTTCCCTCAATCCTACCACCCACTCCGCCCATTCTCCCTGTACCCTTGAGCCCGGCCCTCCTATTCCTACTGCCTCGAAAATAGATGTTGAGTTTGCTATTGCTGCAGCGAGAACCGCGTACGAAGAATGGGGCCGGAAAACCGATTATGAGGAGCGAAGAGTGCAGGTTGGGCAATTACTGGAAGGGTTGGAGGGGGAGAAGGAGGGTTTAGTTAGGTTGAGTATTAGGGAGGGGGGAAAACCAGTGAGTTTGATTTCTTCTGGTATAAGAAATAGAGATGGGAAAAACGGAGGAAGAGGACGTCGATCAAGGGAAGACGGAAAGCACTGGATAGCAGAAGGAAAAGCCGAAAGAGCGCGCGAGGAAAAACCGAAACACGTCCCGGGTTTTCTGAGCGCAGATTCACTTGAGATCCATTGATTTCTGACTGTTCCCCTTTTTTCCAGAATTTCATCGCCAATGCCGAATTTGACGGCACCATCCAGCGCTCACGCGCCCTCGCCTCCCTAAATCTGACCGACGAAATTGTCGAGGAAGACTCCACCGTCCAATGCATCGTACGATACTACCCATTACGTGTCGCTGTAGCCATTGTCCCCTGGAACTCGCCCTTCCATCTCCTCCTCGTCAAGCTCATTCCCGCTCTCCTGGCTGGCTGTCCAATGATCGTGAAGCCGTCACCACACGCTCCATATCAGGTTCTGAAGGTTGTGGAGCTGGCACAGAGGTATTTACCTGCTGGAGTAGTGCAGGGCGTTAGCGGGGGAGAGGATGTGGGTGGATGGTTGACGGGATCGAAAGATGTGGCGAAGATTGGTTTCACGGGGTCAGATACAGTAGGGAGGAAGATTTCCGAGGGAGCGGCCACGGACATGAAGAGGTTGACGCTTGAATTGTGAGTCCAATATATACCGATTGTTATACTCATTCTTCCTTTCCTCCAAGACAACCCCCGGGCTTCTTTACATGGGCTTGAAGACAAATGGCTGACTGTGAGCTAATTTAAGGGGAGGAAATGACGCGGCGATTGTATGCGAGGACGCGGATATCTTGAGTGTGGCATCAAAGGTATCACATCGTCTTCTCGAATACTCACCTCTCTTCATGGTTTGATCCAAAGAGGCCTCGACTAACCCTTCTCCGTAGCTGGCAATGAACACCTTCGGCAACACAGGTGCTATGTGCGTCGCTAGCAAGCGCATCTACGTCCATTCTGCAATATACGCACCTTTCCGCGCCGCCTTCGTCTCAGCCGTCGCAGCT
Source organism: Cladonia macilenta KoLRI003786 (assembly GCA_000444155.1). Lineage (NCBI taxonomy): Eukaryota > Fungi > Ascomycota > Lecanoromycetes > Lecanorales > Cladoniaceae > Cladonia > Cladonia macilenta. The sequence goes on along the minus strand of KE598621.1, from coordinate 57,888 downwards.
TTCAAAGTCGGCGATCCTGAAAAGGATCCTGATGTGATGATTGGTCCCGTACAGAACAAGCCACAGTTCGAAAAGGTGAAGACCTTTTTAGAAGACGTAAAGAAACAGGGTTGGGCTGTTGCACTTCGTGGAGGCGTAAAGGAAGGCAAAGGACTTTTCGTGACGCCAACAATTGTAGATAACCCACCTGAGGACTCGACGATTGTACAGGAAGAGCAGTTTGGTATGTTTACACTCAATACACCTGTGAGCTTCGCAGGCAGATTGTGCCTGCCATCCATAGTGTTCAATCTCTTGGAAGACCACGATTGCATCCAGCCAGACCTGTTATTCATATCTAATACCATTCTCCAGGTCCCATAGCCCCCCTCCTCTCATGGAATAGCGAGACCGACGTCATTGCTCGTGCCAACCGCACTGAATCAGGTCTCGGCGCGTCTGTATGGTCTCGTGATAAAGCTCAAGCGCAACGTATCGCCGAGAAGCTAGAAGTGGGTACGGTTTGGATCAATCAAGGCATTGACCTGCGGGCGAATGTACCATTTGGKGGACATAAAATGAGTGGTATTGGGTCGGAGCTAGGAGGCTTGCAGGCAATTAAGAGCTACTGCAATCAGCAGGCTGTATGGATATCAAAGGGTGCGTAACCAGCAAGAAAAGAGTCACAAAGAAAATCATGGATATTGCGTACGTCGTAGAAATGGATCTGTTGAACGGTCGAGATTTAAGAGTCAGGGTTAACCCTAAAACTAGCTCTAGTGCCCCTTCGCTCCAATCTGTTCGAGTCCTTTCGTCAATTGCATCCACTACACACGAGAATCAGGTATTGCTTCGTCATATTCACAGGCTTGCCATCATCTTAACTATGTCATGTGTGGGGAGAGCATTTATACATGTACTAAGCCGGCGTGAAAGCGACTTGAACACCGTTATGGTTGTAAAGCGTGAGCCCCAGACCCTCCTTCCACGGCTTCTCATCTCGACTCTCGATGGCCTTGAAGTCTTGCAGAATTCTCGTCAGGACATATGCGACGATAGCTAAAGCAAGCTGTTGACCTGGGCAAGCTCGGAGTCCCCTGTTTTGGGCACAGGATCAGCAGAGTTACCTGGTAGGGGCCAGGGGGCAACACCAGATGAAGAGGAGGATAATAAGACAAGGGAGAAGAGAAGAAGGATCGGTGAAAGACGATTGGATGGATGCTTTACCCTCCGAATGCTTGATACGTCCACGCTTCAGGACTGTCCTTCTCCCAGCGTTCTGGYCTGAAATCTGCCGCGTCTTCACCCCATATCCCTGTATCGCGATGCATTGCATGATAGCTGACGACAAATGTTGTACCCTTCCTTACAAAGATTGGAGATGTACCGTCTGGCCCACCGCCGGTAGGTAATATGGTGTCGTTAAGGGCGGTCCGCTGGGCTGTCGGGCCCACGGGATACAGGCGTAGAGCTGAAGCATTCAGTTAGCAATCCTCTTACTTTATCACTCACGGGTTACAGTGAAAAGATGTGCCTTACTTTCATTGATGATAGCTCTGAGGTAATGCAACCTCTTCAGAGTGTCTATGTCGGGAACGTCATGTGTCATGGCAAGGATTTCAGCTCGCGCTTTCGCTAACACCTTAGGATGGCGCGATAGCAGGAACAAAATCATGCCAATTGTGATAGACGAAGTATCAGTACCTGCAGAGTAAAAGGTGGTGGCAGTGCTCAAGATCAGAGCTTTGTCGTTTGTGTCTTTGACTAATTGGTTCATCAAAACCACCCGCCCAGTGTCCTTCTCCACGTCTCTCGAGGCTTCGTCTATACGTTCTCCTATGAATAGGTGTACGTCCCTACAGGCGTCTTTAAACTTCCGGCTGCTGGGGATGAGGGCTGCCAGTCTTCCGAAGAACATGCCCAAGGAGATCCCTTGAAATGTCCCCTCCAGACATGTATCAAGGCCCGCGAGCAATTTTTGCGCCTTGGGGGAAGGTTCAGGCGTCAGGGAGTGGAGGGATTCACCGAGAAAATACTCAGTACTGAAGTCGATCATCTGTTCATCGAAAATTCAGCTAACATTGTCATTTCTTTGAGTGACCTGAATAGCTGACCAACCGTGTGGCGAGTGCAGACACATCAAATGTTGCACCATTCTTGGGCACTGAATCGAGGAAGCGGCGGACATGGAATTCCAGTATATGGAAGTTGGAGAATTGGCTCCTTGCAAGAGCCGGTTTTACCTGGTTTCGAGCATGCTTCCAGAGGGGCCCATCCAGGGTAAATATGCCGGCGCCGAGGAAAGGTTTACCGCCGCGGTATCTGATCGGTTCAACGCCCCAGCTTTTCGAATCTTTAGACATTACAGATTCGAGGTTGATAGGATCCATGGTGTGAATGATTTCGCCGCCAAAGTTCGTGAATTGCCATGTACGACCGTATGTAACAAATTCCTCCTGCATGTTCTGCATGTAGCAATGCTGTTCCAAGGCCTTCTTATGCTTCCCCACAATATCCAAGCCCAGGATTGGCACTCTATGTCGGTAATGTGGCGCTGGCTTACAGCCATTGGAATGAATTATCTTAGATCGAGCCCGATGAACACGATAAGAGACAATTGCTTGATACAAGAGCAATAAAGTAAATGCAGCGAGGGCAATGAAAGTTGTACCTTCAGGCATTTCGAAATATACTTCAACTTGGAAAGCGAGGCTGTCCTTCGACCTTTGATATGAGCAACGTAGGAATCTTCTGATATTGCTGCGTCATGCGCAACAAGGCAGACAAAACCAAATTAACCCTAACCCTATGATTCATGTTGGCGGAAAGCATCAATCGATGAATGCGCAGCTACACTGTCCATTCGAAGAGGTCGGACCGAAATCTCCAGGGGCCTCTCAGATTTCCGCATTAGGCTCCTTCGGAGACCACCCTAGTTGACTACGGCCATGCTTGCAGCATCGGGCACTAGTCCTGCAAGGAGGCATCTGTTAACCGATCTACTTCCTATCACTACGTGGGAGGCTTCCGTTAACTTTTTCTCCGCTTAAACATTCGTCTAGCGCAAGCATCATACGCACAATGATATACGGCAATTAATTGGTCCATCGACATAGTAGAAGTCCTACTTATTTCTATAGCACGAACGGTAGAGCGCGAGAATCACCGCAATCTCCACGCCAAAAACCGCATACTGGACTGCACAGGCATCGACCTCTGCCACTCTGGATTGTCCCTACAACATTCTGTATCGACCTCTTGCTTCCTTCTTCCGGTCACCGTTTACTGGACGTCAAACAACGCCAATAGCAATGGACTCCCATGTCGACAACAGAGAGTTTCAATTGATGCTTGATGTGAATTTAGCCAGAATGCAGCATTTCTGGCACACAGCCCGTCACCTCAATATCTTTCAATATGTCGTGGAAATAGCACTGATTCTGGTGAGCCCAGTCGTTGTGATGCTCGCAAAAAACCTGCTGAGCCGATACAATATAATAGTTCGTAGTCTACACGTTGGGCTACGTCTTCTACAACCTCTTCTTCCACCCACTCGCCAAGTTTCCTGGTCCATTACTGGCTCGCTCTTCTCTGGTTTGTTATACTCGTTGCCCACATCTATGTTCGAGAAAGACTGATACAAAAGTTAAGCTATGGCGGTTCGTCCATTCCTCCAGTGGTCGCTTTCATCGTGCCATTGACGAGCAGCACAAGCGATACGGTTCGTGAGCCAACTCAATTATCGATAATGTCTTGAGAGCAAATGACTTAGCATATTCTAGGCCCTGTATTCCGTGTGTCGCCCAATGAGCTTTCATTCGTATCTGTTGATGCTTGGAAGCAAATTTACGGACACCAGCCGCCAGGGAAGAAGCAACCTACCAAGAGTAGTTTTTACGATATGTACGGCTCTGGCTACAACAAGCTGTGCGTTGGCAGCGAACGAAACCCAAAGGAGCACAGCCGGATGAAGAGAGACCTAACGGCTGCTTTCTCCACGAAGGCTTTGACTGAACAGGAGTCCATAATTAATGAGTGTGTTGATACATTCATTATGAAGATCGGACACGCAAGTGAAGCTTTGAACATGACGAAGTGGTTTGAGATGATATCCTTTGATATACTAGGCTCGATGGCGTTTGGAGAATCATTCCACGCTGTTGAGGATGGTAGGTAAAAGAGCGATGATTGCGGGCTCTCACGTATGCCCTTCACTGATGCTTTACAGGTAAACCTCACTTTTGGTCTGAAATCATCGTCTCCCACTTATATTTCATTACCGTGCTCGACAATCTCAGTCGGTATCCGTTCCTGTTGGCTCTTGGCAAGCGCATCTTGCCCTGGGCCACCACGTCTGTGCGCGACAAACATTCGGGTTTCACCCGCAAGCAGGTGGAACGGTAAGCCTAGTGCAGGCACGATTAGGCCTGTTTGTCTCTGCTGACAGGTACAGGCGGCTGGGCACTGGATCCACTCGCAAAGACTTCCTTTCCACACTGGTCAAAAAGGTTGAAAGTGGTGAAGTAGACAAAGAGGAAATGACTGCTCATACTTCAACTCTGGTGTAAGCATTCTTAATTCTACCTGCCAAATCAGACCAAGGGGAGTTTTGCATCTAACTATACCTTACTATGTACAGGATCGCAGGAGGCGAAACCACTTCTACATTCCTCGCCGCCACAACATACTACCTCCTACAGAATGCTCCTATCTATGCCAAGCTTCAAGCCGAGATACGTAATGTATTTACAGACTATGCCAGCATAACAGCTGCCGCCGCGCAAAGGCTGCCGTACTTGCAAGCTGTAATCTCAGAAGGTTTACGCATGTATCCTCCAGGCTCGCAAGGATTTCCACGCCTCAGTCCGGCCCCGGGAACAACTGTCGCCGGACATTGGATTCCTGAAGGTGTAAGTTGTCTCCCCCATAAAAAGATCATTCTGTTATTTGCTGGCGTGCAATCCGGCTTTTCTGGTCTGGCTAATATAATCACAATGGCTATAGACCGAAATGTATGTCTCCGCATGGTCCATTACGCACGATGTGCAGAACTTTCATGACCCATTCAATTTCAAGCCAGAGCGCTGGCTCGATCCTACCTGTGGAGATAAAAGAGAGGCCAGCCAGCCTTTTTCACTAGGCCCACGAGGTTGCCTGGGTAGAAAGTAAGATCGTAATTCCTTCCCTTGCAATGAAAATCCTTCATTTCCAATTCTTCGTCCACGGCACCAGGCTTACGCATATTTGTAGCTTTGCTTTCGTCGAAATGAATCTTATTCTGGCAAAGCTGCATTTCAGATACGATCTCGAGCTTGTGGATCCACGGCTTGACTGGGAGGGCCAGAGCACTCTTCATGTCATGTGGTCGAAGCCTGAACTTTTAGTTAAGATCAAACCGAGACCGTAGAGAGTRRCAGAACGCTGGCTTGCACGAACCCTCCTATGCTATTTACAAGGTTCATGGCTACTCTTATGACTAAGAATTGTGGCAAATACTAGAAAGGGAAACCTTTCAAGGATCACTTATCAGGTACTTTCACGTGCAATACCGGGATCAAGCATGTAAGGTGTGGAAGACGTCTAATCTGTGGGCTCAGCCATCAAGAACAGTACCTGARGTTTGATCAAACAAGCACCAGGGGGAATTTAGTGATAAGCCTCTCCGTGCTCTAGACGCAGTCCCTCATTTACTGTGCACGCAACCTATAGGGTGGACATCGTAGGGGTTCGGGCACCCTAGAAAAACCACTCTACTTGTAGACGAGGTACTCAGTGTCAATCAGGGTCCCAAAAGTGCAATTAGTGTAGCCGATGCTGTTTCCGGACGTCGGGCTTGGCATTTACCACTTTGGTCTTCCAACCTCCGATGCCCAGTCTTAGCCAGCGACAACTCCCAAACGACTTCTATTTGGCTTTGAGTATCGCCAATTGAGACTTCCTGCTGCCAAAGTAGGCATGGTCTGCTGTAGGGAAGGGATGGCCCCTGTGCTAGCGAAGCCGCTGATTCAAATGCATGTCAGGTTTAGTTCGCACAGCATACGATGAATATGATATACAACATAAGCCTTTCTTGAACATCTTATTGCCTCGACTACACTTCTAGATAGTATAGTGCTTCTAAGATTTACCAACAATGGGGTCACTGCCGACCGCAACCAGCGAGCCCAAGTTCTATCCCACCTCCTCTTCCCTCCGCATACGTGACAGCTCTCTCATAGATTCTCGAAGCGATGAGGAAATCCTCGCACATCTTCTTTCACACCGGCCAGTAACATCAGCGAAGAATGTATGGGCGTTCTGGGACAAGTAAAAGATGCCCTTACTCAATATGCAGAGGAGCCTCTCATTAAGACCCGAAACCTAGGGGTCTTACGGCTATGAAGCCATGGCGGCAGCGGAATGTTATCAACTGGGTTCGACGCCTTGATGATAGCTGGCAAGTCCGAGTTCTCGACTCTGTTGAGGGTTCGCCACATCATTATGCCACTTTCATAGACGAGCGCGCGGTGCCGGAAGCTGTTAGGGACGGGACGATAAGTGGGAGGTTTGCGGGAATACATACTTCGGATCATGTGAGGCTTCCGTTACTTATTGAGCATGGTGGGGTGTGGTATGTCTGCTCAGTCCTCGTCTCAAGGCCAATAACATGAGAATATGAGCTGATTAAGATGTTAGGATGGACATCGGCCTCATTCTGCTCCGTGACCTCGACTCAATCTGCTGGAACGCACTCACCTCCCCTAACGATCCACACAGCCTCTGCAGTATCATAGACGAACGCACCCTCCTCCTCTCCTTTAACATAAACTCGTTTATCGCCTCCCTTCCGCAAAATCCCTTCCTCATACATTGGCACGCTATTTTCTCTGCCCTTTGGAAAAACCGCAAATCCTGCATCGGCATTAGCTCCGAGCCTCTCCTCCAACACGTCCCTCAATTCGACATGAACCCGCAATTCATGGCTCTCTTAGGCGACAGCGTCACAAGCGCCGAATTATCCGACTATGCAGGGCAAATGATCTCGTTCAGCAGGCTGATAGGCCTCGTAGATCCGATTTCCGGCTTCAACGGTAACAAATACTGGCATGAGAACTGCCGCATGTTTCCTGCAACAGAAATCTACGCTTTCGACGTCGTTCAAACTACCACTGGCTTCTCCGARATACGCCAAGCRGAGCTCATGGCACTACCACGCACCGTGCCCATCGACCGCACAGATCTGGATCAGGTAGATGCAGAAAGGCTCGTTGAGGGGACGCTGGCTGGGGCTTGTTTTAAGAAATTGAGTCAGGGCCCGTTTCAGAACGAGAGTCTATCGAGTATTTGGGGGAGGAGTGCTGATGGAAGGGATGATGTGAGGGAGGGAACATGGGCGGAGTACTTGCGATGGGGAAGCGTATTCTTGGAGCAGGTGAGGAAGTTGGAACCGCTGAGGGAGGTTGAGGGGAGAAGTGGAGTAAAGAGGAAGGTATGGAGGGTGGGGGTCTTGGAGGAGATTGTGCCGGGGGTGACGGAGCTGGTTGAGGGGTAATTTGAAGGCATAGATATGAGACAATATAATTAGAAGCAAATACTTGATAATTTCCAGTCGTTGAGGACTGTACGAAGCTCAAGCTTAAGCCACCGAGATACGTAGTGTAGCATCTTCCAACGAGGCTACAAATTCGGCCTCACGCGGATCAATGACGCAGCTGGACTTGGAGTGATTAGCACAGTGTCTAATATCGCCCTAGCCTCCTAGGTGGGACCCTTGTAGCCGCTTTCGTCATAGGGGGGAGAAAATGTTGATAGCGGCTCGGAGTGGCATTCTTGAATCCAATATGGCCAATATCGAGCGCCGACAGATCAGGCAGGCGAGCAATTCCTAGTATTGTCGAGCTGACGTCAATAGAACGCAAACTATGAGCAGGTTATGCGCAAGCCGAATGCTCGGGTCGGGATCAATGCTCTGGGGTTTCCTCTATATGGCGCCAATATAGTAATAAGAACATGTTCCACCCAGCCGATGCGACCTGTACAGACTCTTGCCTCTCAAACAAGTCCATACTGACCGACTCGGTGTTCCCCAATCCTCTATCACCATGAAGATCCAAACCCTTCTCCAGTCMTTGCTCTCCCTCCTCCTCCTTTTCTCCCCGCTGCAAGCACAACAACTCCCCAACCGCACGGCTTTAATCATGTATGAGCTCGAGCAGTTCTTGACCGAGACAAGCGGTATCAACGAGCGTGCCTTCGAACGGCCAATCACGCCTTGCACGAATTATGCCGAAAATGGATCCACAGTGAATAATAATACGTTGGGGAGGCAGAGCGCGGCACAGTGGATTAGAAATGCTTTCCGTATGTGTCGAAACTCTTCTTGGTTTTTCCTTGTCTTTTTTCTTTGAGTTGGGGAAAAATGCTTGTGTTGGGGACTCGATTTGGGTTCATATTGAAGTCAGGGTAGAGGCAGAAAGTGTCGGAGGCGATGATCCTGAAAATTGTCAATGGATTGCTATTAGATTATCCATTTATTAGGCTTTTGTAAGAGCCTTGACTTTGAAGCGTGGTTAGCTGCGATGAAATGCGCTCTTCAGACATTTGGCCTGTGCCAAATGTAATTGTGGTCTCTCACGCACTTCAGGAACAGGAGATTCAGTCTCTATTAGATAAGTGCTAACGCCATGTCTTAGATGATTTTAACACGGCCAACGTCCATAACGGCACCGGTGGCATCGACGCATCGATAGGATTCGAGGCCGATCGCAGTACGAATGCCGGCCCAATGATCCCAGACTCGATGTTCTTCTTCGGCTTCTTCGTCAGCGACGTGGTCTCTAGTAAGTCTCCGTCAGCATTGCTAAAAACCGCCCAAGGAAAGCGTTGGTCGCCATGCACCACTAGAGCTGACTTTTCATTAAAAGTGGCGGATCTCGTTGCTTTGGGCATCACCTTGGCTCTTGGGACCTGCGGAGGCCCATATGTCCCTTTGAAAGGTGGCCGCGTTGATGCTACAGAAGCGGGTCCTCTGGCATTTTGTAATCCTGATTCGAGTCTCAATCAGACTTTAGGTGTATTTCATCAGGCGGGCATGACTCAACAGGAAGGCATTACACTGGTTGCGTGTGGACATACCATGGGCGGGTAAGATAAGCACTAACTTTTCAGAAGCATTCGAAATACTGATTCTATGATAGTGTTCATTACAATCAAGTCCCAGAGAGCGGGACATTGTTTGCCGACATCGGTACGAATGTTTTCCCGTCTTCAGCTTTCTTCAAACGGACTACGGAACATTGATTGTCATAAATTCTCATATTGACTTGATCCTTATGGATAGTTATAGATGGACTTGCTAACGGTGACCTGCGTAGTTAGCAACGATACTATTTCACCAACCAACTTAGATGGGCGTGTTACCTTTGACAATACTCTCGGAGTTCACGATTACAATACGTCAGTTTCTCCACCTTTTGCCTGAGATTCCTCGCTAATTGGAAATTCAGCATCAAACAGTACGTTACGAATACTGGGAATCGAGGCGGTCCATTGGTGACCTCCTTTAATGAAACTGTCCGATCGGATTATCGTCTTTACTCCTCAGACGGTAATGCCACAGTCAAACGGTGAGTCCACCTGAATTCAACTAGGCTGCAAGATACTGATTACCCTCGGAAGATTAGCGACATCGAACGACTACTACGAAGGGCAGTGCCAAAAGGTGATAGGGAAAATGCTAGATGTATGGCTCCACAGCAATCCTCCTCATTATATGCGCTGATCGGTCTCCAGACTGTACCTGCAGGCGTCGAACTGACACCTGCAATTGAACCATTTGAGTACAAACCTATCAATATATCTCTTAATATCGATTGGAAGGGGGATGAAACCTTGTCCGGATTCATCAGGGTTTGTAGTGCATTCACTGTTATATTAGAGTATCTGCTAACTGAGATCCTAGTATCTTCAGAAGTCTGGCGCGCCTGCAGCACCCCGCAGCTTACCGTCAGTACCCAATCCCCATATACCGGATGAAACATATTTACATAAGTCATAGCATAACTTTAATCGATCGATCAGGACATCCCAGTAAAAAAGTCGTTGGTACCACCAATTCAACCCTTACGGGGAATAGTATCTTTGGGCCGACGACCTTCTATTCCTTCAGCATCGAATTTTCGTCCAGCGTTGGCCTTTCCGGCCTTGAAGTTGGAGGTCAGATACTGGAAATGCAAGATGGGATGTTCGTTGTTCCTGCTCTGTCATCAGTCAGCCCAGGCCTGAGTGGGGTCTCGCCTATAGACAGCCCTCAAGCCTTCACTATCAACATAACTACTGCCGTAAGTCCGAAGACTATCTTCCGTTACTCTACATTGCCAAATTAACCACCAGTCTATCAGTTACTCACGGAAAAGAACACCAAGTCGCCACCTTACCTTACRGCAACTTTTGCAAAGCCTGTTCTCCTGACCAACGCCGTTGGAAACCGTGGTATCGATAAGTCATTCAGCACCAACTTGCCTTACATTGGTAAAGCGGGGCCCTTCAGTCTATACTCGGCCGTAAACACCGAACACAACATCACGGAGAGCCCACAACTTGTACGCTCGAGCGTTGACGTGATTGGCGAAGGTGTGAGCTCTTCGGTGATGTTTTTTGAGCTTTTTAGTCTATTGGCGGGGTACTAGGGGGTAACCCAATCTCTGCTTTGAATGCGTTCCTCGTCTTATTTTTTTCAGACTCAAAAATGGGTAAAATATTGAATGAACTATATAAAAACAAAAATGGTACAAATAAAAAAAAATTTCAACCACGCGCCTCTAGTGCACGTAATCGTGCTGTGAAATTGTTGAGGGATTTCTCCCTAAATTGCATGCCCCCTCTAGTATCGATGTCCCGGAGGAGGGAACGGAGGCGACTCTTAACGATGGGGGCTGCTCGACATTGCACCCATAAATCTCCAGATAAATTGACTGGTGCTTTCATAATAGAATCTTGCAGCGTCTTAAAATACTTGGGCTTTCTGGCCCGGCTATGCCCTCCAAATTTGCAATAAGAGATAAAAACCTGGCCACGCGTCCACGTGGAAGGTTTGCCGGGGAAGGTCTAAAACATAAGGTAAGTATTGATACACAATTATACAAGATCAAAGCTTACTCTCTCGAGGATGGGATCCTCGGGCCCAAAAGACCAAATGTCAACAGGGGCAGGCATTAGGGGTATGGGGGTGTGGAGGGCTTGATAGTCGCTAGAATCACGTCAGTACAACACACATCAGAAGTTACTGGATAAGTGAACTTACGTCTCGATGTTTTTGTTAAAAGAAAAAGAAGACCGAGGTATACACCAGACTAGAGTTCAGTTAGTACCCCATTAACGTAGGAGACAACAGATTACCCACCGACGAATTGAAGAGGGTGCGGCGAAAGAGAAAAAGAAGAAAGGATGCGACGGTTGTTTTGAGGATCACTGGTTAGCAATGCATTTTGGAAGGGACGATGTACATACCTAGGAAGGAACAATGACACTTCAAACCTAAGAACAGAGTTGCCCAGTGATTGAATTGATGACAACGACAAGCATACTGATCTAGTATTGTTGTTTTAATTGGAATTCGCAAATGAAATCTTACTATGCAAAGGGTTCAATATGATATCTGAAATATGAACTAAAATATAGCAATAAGCAAATGAATAGTATTGTATGGTAAGCTAAAGAAAGAGCAAGAGCAAGAGCAAAGCAAAAGCAACAGGAAAAGCAAGAGCAAAGTAAAGCAAGAGCAAGGAGCAAGAGCAAGGAGCAAGAAGCAAGAAGCAAAAACTAAAAAAAAACAATCAACGCCTAGACTCCAGCTCTACTAACCGGGCCGTGAACCCGTCCAAGGTGCCCTCGCGGGCCCGCACCGCGTGCTTGTTCTGTTTGGGGCCCATCATGTGGGCCAGGATGTCTTTGGCCGCTGCTGCGGCCTCTCCGCTTAGCCATTTCGGCCCATCCCATGGGGGGTTATACCCCACGCAAGCTCTAGTCATCGACGATAAAAATTTTGGTCGGAATCTTCCCTCTGCAACGAGGGAGTCGAAACACTGTTGTTCCGACCAGGTGGAGGGCTTTCCGGGGTGGAGCTGAAACAATATAAATATATGAAACAAGATACTGATATAAAAACTTACGAGGCGGAGGAGGTCGTGGGTGAGGATGGTGGAGAGGTCGGCTTGTTCAACAAAGCGATTTGCCGAAGACATTCTATTCTTCATTTATCAGATACTATGACATTACTAAATACACACTCAGGATCTATATAACAAAAAGCTTTTGTTTTGTAGCGGGTTCCATATGTAAAGCCAATTTTAACAGAACTGGAGCGTATTTTACTTACGATTGAGCAAGATGGCGTTGCCGACGAAGTATGAGCGTAGTCACTATATTGGCCTTTCAAGGTCAAGTCCTTGGATCTGCTGGGGAAGTGCCTGGTCCAAGATCGCTTTTGATGCTTCCTTAATATCGACGCTATCTTTGGAGGAGGTGCGTGGAAATTGGGGGAGGCTTGTGATGGCTTGAGAATTAAGTCAAACTATGTATCATTAGCAAAGGTATACAGGAAGACATCGAACAGCACAGACATACTTACGAAGAGTAATCTAAAAAAGGGAAATATTTTTCTACACTACAATCTACCAACAATTAACAGCTTCCTACAATAAACAACAACAAGCACTTACCGAAGTTGGAAAAGGTGTAGGACAAGGAGAAAAGGGAGTCAACGGAAACAAAAATTTTTCAAGTAGCAGTCTTGGCAATTACGCATACCTTGAACAATCAAACAATGGCTCGAAAGACACGAATCTTCAATCATGAATTTCATTTTAGCATAGGTTATTGTTTCCTTCAACCAGTTTCAGAGCGATTTAGCTTCCAAGAGCCTCCCTCAATGGGTAAGACAATTTTCAGCATTGAGAGTTTTATTAATAAATTCACAATAGATGCACCTGTCGCCTAACCTGTCAGATGATGGGCATGATACTGGACTCGCATATGGAGTTTCTTGGGCAAAGGAATTCCTAACACCTCTGTTGTCGAATGCCTACTTCACTAATAGAACTCTTATTCTTCTCACGCTGGATGAAAGTGCCACGTACTCAGAACCCAATAAGGTTGCATCGCTTGTGTTAGGGGGGGGGAAGTTGACGGGGGAATAGAAAAAGGTTTAGCAGTGGTGAAAGCACCATTTATGTATCTATTCTTATATAGTTTGGTAGTGCGATTAGATAGGTACAGATACAAATGCCCCGCAAGGCTAGTATCCTCCACGCTTGTGCACCGAGCCAATGTACTGAAATGAATGATGTAGAGAGTTAGAATGGAAGCAATCTCTGATGAAATGTTACAATCAGCCACATCATACCCACAGTCCCGAGCAGCAATAACAAACTGATGCTGTCCCAAGATTTCTCGAACCCACTAAATTGACTGGAAGCTTGCCCACTTGTAGCGCACCCTGTCACAGTCCCACTAGGGCCATTCCTCTCTGAAATCTTGAATACACCGGTGGTGATATATAGTCATGTACTAGACCCGACCCATTGTAAGGCGTAGAGAAGCTGTTGCATCCAGTCCCGTTCACCCAAGTATCTGCAACTGTGACAAGAACACCTTGCCCTCCGCTTCCCACTAGCTCGACATTGGGAGTTGGGATTGGGAGCTTCTTGTTACTGTTGCAGATATCCTGGATAGCTTTGGTTGAGGTACACGGTAGCTATATCAGTGCTGACCTGGTTTTGGTACCCTGTAAAGTTGGCCACAAGCTCAAAGACGTTGGCTCCCACATCATAGCGGCCTAGATTGGGTAGGCCAAAGTTATTTTCTAATGTTGATAAGATCGAATAGTGGCTGTAGAACGTGCTATCTGTCGTGCCTTTGAGGCTGGTGGGAATGTCCCCAGCAAAGACGACTTCAAGCTGTAAGTGGTGGTAATGATAGGGTGGAGAGATATCAATATGCGTGGTAAGAAAGTGGGTATAAGCTGTGGATAGTTGGGTTAGGAACCATTGAGTAACCTTAAAACAACCCATCAACGCATGTGCAGCATCATTCCCTCCATCCTTCCTAGGCAATGTATAATCAAGGAAAAGGAGAACCAGTCAAGTCATACCCTGGACCAGAAAAACGAGTAGAGTGATGGTCGTCTGTGGAGTGCAATTAGACTATGTACCAATCAGTGGTAGAAACAAGCCACAACCGGTGACATTCACTAGTATAGCCTCAAAAAATGCGCCACTACCATCCACCAGCCTTCGCAAACCACGGTTGTCACGTGGGTGCGTTGTGATCGGAGACCAAACATCATATGACCCACGGGCGGGCCTGCCGCCAAACGCGGGTCCATCACCACCAGCAACCACTTCACACACATCAACAACCAACATCATCCAACATTATCCATCCTTTTCATCCAAAGTACACAGCTTGCTGATCCTCGGAAATGGTGATAATGGCCGGATGCGAGATTGATACCTCCTCATCTTCATAGAAAAAGTCCGGGGTCCAGCATTCACCGACCAACAGGACCCGGTGTCTCAACAACAGCTTCCTAATGCACCATATGCCTCTTGTTTAATCGCTGAGTGTACACCTGGGCGGATACAAGAATGGTAGAGTCGATGATGAGGATGTCGCTCTCGAGTTCAGCAACTTCCACAACTCAAGATCCATCGCCTTATTCAACACCGTCTCCAACCGCACCACCCCTATCACTAAATGCCGTCGCATTGTCCAGACTCCCCAAGGAACAGACGAGGAGGATGGCTTGAATATCATTGGTAGCGTATGCATGCTTGCAATAGGAGGATTCGGTATCTGAATGTCTTGCGGGAGCTGGTTGTTGGGGTTGTGTTGCTACTGACATTCTTGTTAGCAGTCCGGCATGGCGACAGTGATGTAGCTGGAAGCCTTCCCTTCAGCAAAGTCGTATTCGTTGGTCATCGATGGTGGCTGTGAATGGTGGTAACAGGGTGATTCAGAATCCTAAATGTCTTTCAGGAGCCGCTGCATTGAGGTGTGTTGCTATTGGCAAGCTTGCTACTCGTCTGACATTGCGACAGTGACGGGTGTCTTGGGCAGTAGGCCTCCCTTCAGCAAAGCCGTGTTCACCGAGACTGTGTCTATGAATGACAGTGGTTGGTAGTGAATATGATGAGAGATGGTCCGGGGTCCTCAATGTTCTTCCTTGGTTGGTATTGGGGTGCGTTTGCTCCTGAAGTCTTGTTAGCATTCTGACGCTGCGACAGTGATGGAAGTCGTCCTGGGTAACAGTCTTCCCTTCAACAAGGTTACGAGGACCTTGGTTGTTATCCACATTGGCTGGGAACGGTTGTGATGGTACGGTTGGGGATCCTGAATGTCTTTGGGGTGCTGGTGCGTTAAGGTGTGTTGCTATTAGCAATGTTGCTAGCAATCTGACATTGCGACAGTGGCGGCAGTACCATCCTCCTTTTCAGCAAAGTCGTGTCCACTAATACGGTGTCTTTGATTGTCACTGGGAGGGAGTAATGGTGATGGAGTGGTTCGGTGTGTGTGGGTGTCCAAGTTGTGACGGTGTTGGCTGACTTTGAGAAGCCAGCAGTGTCTCTTCCTCCTCATATGATCTTCTCTTGTTCGGCAAAGATACAGTGTCGGTGGACATAGCTTCGTTGAAGGAAGTCCTGCCCAAGACAAGTAACCATCACCGTCGCAATGTCGGATTGCTACCAAGACTGTCAGTAACAACTCACCCCAGCGCCAACCACGGAAAACATTCAAAAGTTTCAATATCCTACTCACTGATTCAACTCTCCGCATAGAAGCATACCCAACCCATCTCCATACACACCCACAAACAAGATCCAACCTTCAAATTACCTTCCTCCAGACCGAAGCCAGCCCCCAACCTTCCCACAATCCTTCCTCCATGATGACGACTCCAACCGATGACTCACTTAACTGCTGTCTCCGGCGGCAAATCGTCGACTTTCCACTCGCTTCCACTCAACAGATTCAAACCCACACCAAAATCTTCCCCCAACAGTCCAAATCAGGGAGGAACGGATCAACTTACCGCCTGTAATGAACGAATAGCCGAGACTGGTCGGAGGTAATATTCCCCATTGTTTACTGGTACCGCCGGAGATAGGAATTAGAGGGAGATAGTTTTAACAAAACCACCAAATGCCCCTGCAAAAAACCCTCTACGGGCGGGTGGGGAGTGCGGATGGTCTCTGGGGTGAGGCCCCACTACAAAACACCCTACCTTTTAGTAGTACTATATCAATTGAGTTAGTAGAAGTAGGATATCAAGTAGAGTAGATACTCGTAGATGTGCCTAGCAAATGATTGACTGTAGTCACCCAAAATATGCCCGTTGTTGAGTGCATAGTTGGTTGGTATGGTGGAAATGGGTTGACGGAGATGGGCGTGAGGATGAGTAGGCTTCATGGTGGATGGAGATGGCAAGTGAATGGAGATAGTTTCCATCTGAAGTGAATGGCTGACAGTGACAGGCAGTGATGAAAGATGGTGGCGTTGATGGCGATGAGTGCTGCGATGATGACCAGCAACGGGGATGGCCACAAGTAAACAAACAACCGGAGAACAGTGTGCTGGGATGTTGCTTTTGCAACAKTCTCAYGCATTCACTGTTTAGTCTGATGTCTGTTTACATGTCTCGCATTCACTGTTTGGCCATTCACTCTGCGACCATTCACTGCCCGGCTGTTCGGTATTGTTGGCCTTCCTGCCAGTCACTCACCATCCAACAACAACAACACCACATCAACCAAGACACTTGACACTGGTTCTCGTTCAACAGGAATCACATCCAGACATTCATCATGACATTTTGATCTTGTAATGAGTATGCATGACATCAGACTGACAGTGCACAGATGCTCGAGTCTTGTCTTCCACACTGCCACGTTCTCTCCACCTTCTCACCACCACCACCTCCTCCTCCTCCACTCACACATACAAAGAAGACGTTACATTCACTGGCTCCAGATATCTTTGAGCGGGAGGGTCGGATCGTCCCGGCAGCCACAGTACTTGTGGTTGGCTGGGAGAAGAAGAGGCGGATACATACCAGTGGGACCAATGGGAGACAAGAGAGGGGCACACAACATACACTGGGAGAGCCAGTTGACTTGGGACGACGACCAACAACGACAACAACAGTCTCTTCACTGTCACCATCAACTTCACAATCAGAGAGTGAGAGTTGTATGAGTCCTATCCAGATAAGATCTTTTGTGTAGGACCTGCGAAAAGGGGTTGAGAAGGGGACAATAGTAATATGAATACTACTGACAAGGCATTCAGCATCCGCCTGAGGGGTGGGTGGGTTGTGGTTCCACTTACCAATTGCTACCAACTGCGTCTAATGGCAACTACTGACAACTGCAGACAACCATGTCCGACATGCACAGTACTGACAATTATGACCGACATTGAGTCAACACACGACAGTCTACACTTCCAACTGCGTTAAGAAAGTCGAGTCGGACATACAAAATAGACACAAGGGGACATTGGAGCAACGTGCATTGACTGTAATAAGTGAATCACGGCAATCACATCACTCCAAGACCAATGTATGGGTCCTGTTCGGATATCTTTGGGATAGGACCGGGAAGAGAGGGCGAGCACAAGAGAAGCGCGTAACTAGACTCAGGGTCGCTGATCACTGGCAGATATGAACACTGCAGTACTAAATGAGCTGATTGTTTCCCCTCGTATCGCATCGCACTCGTCCATCACGCTCGGGAGGGGTGGGCTGGGTGGGCACTCTTACCACAATGCTACCAACTGCGTTCAACAATAAGTGCTGACAACTGCGTTTGACATTTAGGACCGACACTGAGCAAGTATATGACGGACTACACTCCCAACTGCATAAAGAGAGAAGAAGTCGGACATGCAACATGAATACAAGGATATATTAGGAAAGCATATAATGGTTTGAAAGATTGGATCACTACACCCACCTCACACAACAACAGGTATATGGGTCCTGTATGAATATCTTGTGGATAGGACCAGCGAAAGAGAGAAGAGAGGGGGGAACAACAGGGAGAGTAGCTACACATGGTTGCTTACCAGGCTTACCACTGGCAGGTATGAACACTTGGAGATCCACTCCCATATAAATCGATTGTTCCCTTCACGTCGCACCTTTCCACCACGCTCGGGAGGGGTGGGGTGGGTGGCCCCGTTTACCACACTGATACCAACTGAATTCAACAACAACTACTGACAACTGCGTCCATCGACGGTTAAGCTGACAACTGGGTCCGACAATCACCATACTGACCACTGCGACCGCGACGGGAAGAGCACGCGACGGAGTACACTCAATTGCGTCAAGAAGAAAGAGACGGGCATACAATGTGGACACTTGATACACGAAGAAGAGGATGGCTTGGATGCGACGGTTGAGGTGGACCTATCCATATACTATCTTATGGCTAGGACCGCCAAACACGGGCTGGGGAATGGCAACTGCGCTCACGATTCAACACCACTCCCAAATACGAACATCAGGATGGTGGTCACTTCATGAGCTAATCGATCCTTTCAGATCACATATTTCATCCCCGTTACCACACTACTATCAACTACACATCACTACACTGCTACCTCTGTATTCACGGTACCATCAACTACGTGCCGACAGCTACGTCGGGCAAGAGTGCAATATATTCATACTACAATCGATTGGGCCGAGAAGAAGAGATGTATATCGGACATACCTTCGAGCACCGATTGAGCCGCGGGAGCAACAAGACATGACTCCGGCATGACGATGACTACAACATGCGACAATTGAGTGGGTCCTATCCAATTCAATCTTTTGGATAGGACCGGTGAAACATACCGCCACGAAGGTACTTCTTGGATCCCCCTCGACTTGTTCACAACTTCTTTCATCCCATCAGAGAGGTGAGCAACTTATGGTTTCATCCACAATACCCTCAACCGCACACTGAATTTACTGACAACTTACTTCCATAGTACTGGTTGACAAGAGGAGGGAATATACATTCAAATAACAGCCAATTGTATAGGGGAAGAAGAGACGGGCACCTCATGACTACACCAACGACTCCTAACCGCGGCAATTGTGTCCCATCCTCGTACCTATTCGATCCCCTCAAGCAGTGATGAAGAGACGGACTCCAACAAAATCAAAAAAGCTTCCTCAGTCCATGGCGACGAAAATAGAGCCTCCACAACTAACGACTCTTGACTACGGCAAGCGAGTCTCATCCTCGTACCAATTCAATCCCCTCAAGCAGTGACGAAGGAACCGACTCCTAATTTGACAACTTGTATCCACAATAACAATTGGCAAGAGGAGGAAACATACACCCAGGCTACTAGGGATTGTGTTGAGGAAGGGAGAGACGGGCATCAGCCAATTCTACCAACGACTCTTAACCGCGGCAGTTGAGTCCCATCCTCGTACCTACTCAGACTCATAAAGAAGTGAGGCAGAGATCGTCTCCGACAAAGACAATAAAACCGAAATACTCCCTCATTCTAAGGCGACGAAAACAAAGGCTCTATATTAACGACTTTTAATTGTGGCAACTGAGCATCATCCTCGTACATATTCGATCCCCTCAAGCAGTGACGAGAAAACCGATTACAACGAAGATAACAAAAGGGAAACAGCTTCCTCGGTCCATAGTGACGAAAACAAAGGCTCTACATTAACGACCTCTAACCGCGGCAACGGCATCCTTCTTGATGCACCCTCAGTCTCTTGAAGCCAAAACCCCAGAGACTGGTTTATTACACAGCGAGGTCTAGAAACTCATCCCTAAGGACCCTAGCCTACACGATCTTCTCTCGAAGCTTGCAACTTTAGACAACTCCCATCAAACTCGAGAGTGCCTCTGCCGCCAAGAACGATGCCCCTGACACAGAGAGCGAGGACGACGGGCCTGACATCTTATTAATTCCACAACTAATATCGAACTTTGTTGAGGGCCTTGGCTGGCAAGAGCTACAGTACCCTCAAGCGTCCACCGAGGCATTAAAGCATCCGAACACGACTCATGACTCTTGGATATGGAAACAATAGCAGACATTGGATGATTATATGAGAGTTGTTGGGGGGTATATGTGGTGGATAAGATAGGCAGGGGATGGCAACAGAGGTCAGTCTCTTGTTCATTTCTCCGATGGGTCAGAAGGTCCATCAACCGGAGGGGTGGGTGGGCTGTGGTATCATCTCCTACACCAACAATGACAATTGCGTGCGACGATGCTAATAATTCGCATCCACGATACTGACAACTGGGTCCGTAATAGGGAACATGCTGGAGATCGACTGCGCTGACAGAGAAGAGGCGGACATCCGGTAAACGTTGAGAGTCGAGTTGGGGAGTACAACAGAGGGCGATGGAGTAAACCAGTCAATGGTTGATAAGAAAACTTCCGACTGGGTTGAATAAGAGCCGGGCACATAACATATATAATAAGCACTGTTTGACTCGGAGGTACATGACAATAACATCTTCCACATGGCCATGAACTGTTGCATTGGTGAAGTGTAACATTTGTATGAGTCTTGTTCAAATTTATTAGTTTAGAATAGGCCAACTAGGAGAACAGCATCCAGCATTTTGAATAGTTTAATTGCCGAAAAACATGGGAGACACATTAAGGGATAAGTGGGGTGGCTTGATTGAGTGGAACAATACCTTCAACAAGTGGGGGGAATGGTGGGTTGTGATACTCCATGGAAACTACCAACCAAACCTGTTCAACTACTTATTTGGAGAGACATGCACATGACACACGATGAGCATCAATCGACATGAATTAACATCGGAACACGGGGACGACATGTTTGTTTTGGTTCTGTTCATCCTCGCTACCATGTCCCAACATTTGAATGGATCCCGTCCTGTACCTTCGGCGGAAACTTTGGGTCCTAGGTAGGATGTGACCGGAATGAAGTTTCCTCGAAATCACAACCACCAAACCGCTGCTAAAACGACAAGACGCTAGTCTACGAGAGAAGGGTCACACGGACCACGAGTATAAGGAGGTCTACATTGGTACCAAGAGCAGAAATATAGGGCAGGCGGACAAAGAAGAGTAATGGCAGTAGGGTTTGGGAAGAACAGGCAGACATACAATTAGAGAACACTCTGGGCGGGGTCGGATCAACGAGTCGACAGAAAAGGGGGGCACACTGTCAGGGACCACGTTGACCTGCAACCAAGAAGAGGCAGGTACATAGCCAGAGACTATTTCAAATGAGGATTGAGTTGACGTAACTGACATCAAATCAATATTGGTCTCCACGATCCTGAAAGTCAACATTGGATCCTACTTATCAGCGCATTCGGCAGAAAATTTGGGTGGTATGTAGGATGCGACTGGAATTGAGTTTCACCGAAATTCCAGCCACCAAACAACGACTAAAACGCCGAAACGCTAGTCCACAATACAACAAGTCACACGGACCAGGAGTATGACGAGGTCTAGCTTGGTACGGAGAGCGGAAAGAGCCCCGCTAGAAATAGGCCTGAATTATTCCCACTTCGATAATTGCACCCGAAGACAAACAGCGTCGGGGACCCTGTACAATTCATCCGCAAGATGACATTGACGAACAGCCACTGCTGGGTTGACTGATACTTCTAGGTCGAGCGACTCCTTCAGGGGCAGACGGATGCAATCGAGCACTAGCAACAGTGTTGGGGAAGAAAAGTCGGACATACAAGCAGAGAACGCTCTGAAATGGGGTCGGACAGAATAGGCAGGCATACAACCAAGGACGACCTTGACACGCAACTAAAAGGAAGAGGATGGTACTCAGGCAGGGACCTCTCCGAATGGGAGAATGTTCCAGGTTAAGGTTTGACAGAAGAGGTGGGTAATAGACGAGTGGATTCTAAGCCGAGCTTGAGCGGGAGGATTAGGTATAACTTAGAGGCCACTTCAACCCATAGCTGAGAATGAAAGGCATGTACACGACCAGAGAACCCTGTGGACGAGGATCAAGCAGAAGAGATGGACATACAATCAGGGACCACTACAGGTAGGGACCGAACAGAAGAGGCAGCTTCAAGTTATAATTAAACAGAAGAGGGGGGCATACATTTAGGGTCCACGTCAATCCACAAAGGGCATACGTAAATACACGAACAGAAGCTACTGCGAACAAGGGTTGTATAGAAGAGGTGAGCGCATGGTCAGAAATCACTCAAGTATAAGGATAGACAGAAGGGGCATATACACAACACACAAATACCGCAAGCCGGGATCTGAGAGAAGAGGTGGCTATATACTTAATTGCCACTCGAACATGCGGCCGAAAAGGAAACGCAAGAACATAGCCAAACGGCCCTATAAGAGAGAGTTGGATAGAAGGGGCGGGCATATAATCAGAGACCACTGCAAGCCGAGGTCGAAGAGAAGAGGTAGACATACAGTCAGAGAAGACTTCAATCTACAGCCGAAAAGAGGAGACGGGTATACAGGCCTAGGGTACACTAGGCATAGACCAGACAGAAGACGAATACACAAGCAAAGGCAACCCTAGGCCGAAATTAGATAGGTGATACGGGTATACAGCTAAAAACTACTCTAAGCTAAATTAACACCGTCTATAGTATTATAGAAGAAGAGGCGGTCACACTAGAACGGACCACTTAGGACAGCGACTGGAGAGAAGAGACGGGAAGATAGAATACAAAGGGGAAGATAGGACTACATCTAGACGCTACATCACTCCTTCTTTTCAAATGCCGCCGACCAAAGATCAATAAGGGACCATTTTTCTGAATCCGCGGATGGGGAAAAGGGGAGGGGAGTTGCATCTAGTACAGAGGAGGAACCTTCAGTGGGAGATCCAAGACCGCGATTGGCAAAGGGAGGTAATTAAGAAGGGAATAGAGTCAAAAGAGGCAGGCACCACTGATTGACGAGTGTGTTGAAAGGTATCAGCAGCCAGCAGACTTGAGATTATATTCAAACAATAAATGAACAGTTGGAAAGACAACAGCTGTGAAAGAGTTAGACAGTCAGGGCTGGGTTGGACAAAGGGTCGCGGACTTAGAAGGGATGGGCGACTGGAAGAGCACTGGTCGATATTGATGACTGCATTCAGTGAAGAGGCGGACATCTGACATGGGGTAATGGTCGAAAGAGGCACTGACATGAGACAGTGATGGTATTACATGGAGACTAGGGCACTTGACAAGACTCAGACAGGCAAGAAGGCACTAGCCAGGCCTTAAGAACTGTATTGATAGATATCAACGAGACACTGAAGACCCCTTTGAATTAAGATGAGAGCACTGCAGACGAGGTAAGCTGAAAGAAGCATCAGCCGAGAGAGGCACTAATGGAAAGAGGCACCAGCCAGAGACGATATGCATTGTCTGTGAAGGGGCAGACAATCGAGAAAGGCTATTCTGTTAAAAGATGCCCCGACTAGACACTCAAAGCTACGTTCGGTGAAGAAAATGAAACTGAAGAAGGGACTAGTGGTAGGAAAGAGCATCAGCCGTAAATTAAAGACAGTGGCTCCCCATACATTGAAGACTGTGTCTCCTAGATAGTTGGTCAATCTAGAAAGAGCAAGAGTCGAAGGAGGCACAAGTCGAAAGATGCACCAGCTAGAAGAGAAGCATTTAGACTTTCATAAATATATTAGATGAAGCGTCGAACACTTAGAACAAATAGGCGACCAAACGAGGTAGCAGCTATACGTTAGCAATTATTTTTATAAGTAAACGAACATCTGCGAATATACAGGCTGGCGGAGGGGGGATTACTGGAGAAGGTGCCCGCCAGAAATATTAAAGGACCGGCTAGATAAGGAGGACTGTGTACGATAAAGACTAACGTACCTAACAAGTAATAGGCAGTCTAGAAGACATTAGCTGAAAGAGCTGATTAAAAAGATGTTAAAGATCGGGCTTATTAGAAAGACTAATAGCTGGACAAGAGTTAATTCTATAAAAAGGTATCAGCAAGACACCGACGATGGTGTTCATAAAGAGGTTGGTTATTAAAGAGGGGTAGGCTTACTCGAAGGTATGTTCGGCAAGAAGACATAAAAGGGACTAGAGAATAGAAGGGGCACCGATGAGTAAGCGGATAATATATTAAAGAGACTATACGAAGATACACAAAGCATTGTAACTATCAATAAAGAAAAGACCAGGCTTACGTGAGGTATTCAAAACGGGAAGGACTAGAAGAGTCTATTAATTAATTAAATTCAACAAAACCTAGAGCAGAGATAACACCAAACCTCTACGAACACCCAAATTAACATTTCGCAGGCCCCAACATTAGCCATCGCCGGCGCTAACAGACTTTCACAGAGAATTACCTGTGCTTGTGGGTTGCAATGGAGATAGATTTAGTCACTTTAATAAAAAACGTGCTGATCATCTGGCAGTCGAAGAAGCTTTGTGTTAACAATAGCATGGAGGTTCACTACTTTTAGATAAGGGAACAGTCGACCATAGTTAGATATTAATAGCGATGAAATATCGATATGAGAAAAGAAGTAGTCGTATATCTATCAAGAACGCAGCCATCTTCCAATAACAATAACATATAAACAGACAGTGGACGGAATGATAACTGTTACTTGTGACCAAGCTGCTAATAATAGATGCCTGATGCTACGCAATCATCCAGATACCAGACGTGAATTGGGAGAGTATGTCTGCCCCGTACTAACCCTAGCCAACTAACCATGCCTCTGGCTATTGACCTGTATTTTTGGACTCTAGGCCTTGTTTAACGAAGGAAGTCAATTAGGAGAGTGTGTCTGCAACTTACTAACCCTAACCACCTAACCATGCCTCCGGCGGCCCCTGCCGGGGAGGCCATTTTTGATACAGCAACGCAATTGGGAGACCTAATACAACGCGTAATATATATCCCCCTAACCCTAACCACTAACCACTAACCCTTACCCTAATGCCTCCGGCAGCCCTCCGGGGGCCCCTGCCGGGGAGGCCTATTTCTTCTACCAAGAACGCAATTGAAATACCTAGCATAACGCGTTTATATATATCCCCCTAACCCTAACCACCTAACCCTAACCACCTAACCACTAACCCTAACACTAATGCCTCCGGCAGCCCTCCGGGGGCCCCTGCCGGGGAGGCCTTTTTCTATTACTCGAAACGCAATTGAGAGATCTAATACAACGCGTGATATATATCCCCCTAACCCTAACCACTAACCACTAACCCTAACCACTAACCCTCACCCTAATGCCTCCGGCGGCCCTCCGGGGGTCCCTGCCGGGAAGGCCTTTGTTGATACTTGAAACGCGAGTTGGGAGACCTGGAATCATTCGATTGCTCGGATTTACTTGGAGCCTTGTGCATGTTGACTTTGATTTGATTTGGAGAAATCTGTTGGTTCTTTGCTCAGTCAAGATAAGATTTGATTTGGTTAATATTCGACAAACTAGACGAAGATGGAATCTAGGCCTGACACGTAGCTTGCCTAACCGCGACCCGCCTATACTCTAATCGCGTCTCAAAACTCGAAGGGAAGAGCTTCTGACAATGGGAAGAAATGCCCTTGGTCCATGCCTGCCGGTAACCAGTGGCTTCAAACATCGCAGATGGCAAGAACGACATGAATCGACTTCAGGAATGTTGGATTGAAGTAACTTGGAGCGAGTCTTCTTTTCAGGAAAATGTTCAGCCTCTGCTCAAGACACTAAATGTTACCGTTAGAAGAATACGAACCTTGGTTAGGACAGGACCTTACGCAAAGTCCCTAACCCTGGCACAATATACAACCCCTCGGAAAGACGCCCACTGACTTCAACACTGAAGAAGAGAGCCCCTGATAATGATAAAAGACAGTTGGAATGTCAAGAAAACAAGAATATTAAAGTTTAGACCAATATTCGCGGTCTCGTCATAGCACTGAGTTTGAAGACCACAATGAAAGGATAAACCTTCATCACAACAAGACCCCACGCATAGTCCCTAACCCTGACCCTTGCTTTGACCTCCTGACAACAGCTCCCCCAACAAAGGCCTTGCAATTCCGACCGAGAGGGATAGAGACTCTGCCTAGATCACATATACTGGCTTGAAAATTACATGCGACCGATCACAATAACCGAGCCAAAAACCGTCGAAAAACAACCTCAAAAATTCGAAAACGGAAAGAAAAGGACATCTAAGGAGCTCGCGCCAACATCCCAAGATGAGTGCGGAGCTTAAGAATAGGGAAAACAGTACGCAGAGTCCCTAACCCTAGCCATCACTACCTTCGCCCACAACATCTCTCGACAATGACCCCCAACTCAGACTGAGAAGATGAGGATGTTTGTCTAGACCACCTACCCCGACTTGAAGAGAGTCTAAGACCAGACTTGAAAATCCGAATTGAAGACTAATACAAAGACAACGTCGAACGACTATGGAAGAAATCAGAGAAGAGACAGATCGAGCTCAAACGTGGAATTTGAGTTGACGTAGAACAAGACGGTACGCAGAGTCCCTAACCCTCGCCCTGACCATTACTTCCTCCACCTACAACCACCCCCCGACAACATACTCCGATTGTGACTTTGGAGAAGAGAGCCTCTGATCTCGATATGAAGAAATCTACGACTGAACACAACGAAGGAGTTGAAGACGATCATAGAGAAAATAGCAATCGTCTTCAGGAGACAACGCGACTAGTTGAGACAAGACAAACATTCGGCATCCGTCATAACCCAAACGATGATGAAGGGGTTCGGAAATAAATAGAGCTTCATACAGGGCCAGACAATACGTGGAGTCCCTAACCCTCACCCTGGCACCTGCTCCCTGGTCATGTCTCCCTCTGACAACGACCTCCAATTCCGACCGAGAAGAAGAGATGGCTTGAGCTCATAACCGTGCTTCGGGGCCCGGAAATACCATCAACGACGTAGACTGTTGGAGAAACAGAAGGATGCACGACTGACAAGACGGTACGCAGAGTCCCTAACCCTGACCCTAACACCCGTGAATGAAGACCCTCACCATAACTCTGACCTCCGCAACAACCTAGAAGGACCCCCCCCNCCCCCCGAGCCGATACCATAACCACGAAGGACCCTTGAACTACCCAAGACACCTCGTAACCCTCTGTAAGATCATTGGCCCAAGCCCTGGCACCCATGAATGGACACTCACCCATGAGCCTCGAACGACGGGACATCTCATCAGAAGCCTTACGACTGCACACCCTAAACAAGCACTCCAACCCCACGCAGAGTCCCTAACCCTGACCCTGACGGAAATGAACCCCTGAAGATGATCTGCCCGACTCTGAAGCCCTTATCCTTTCCCATACCCCCACCAGGAGGACCACTGAACCACATAAGAGACCCCTGAACCCTCCATAATATCCTCGACCCTAACCCTAACCCTTGCACACACCAAACACCTCTCTCTCCCCGACCTTCTTATCGTACAGGTACATCGATAACTCAACTTGCCTGTACGGATGTAACTCCTTCGAATACCCCATGACTGATATCCCAATACCCTTGGACGAGGAAAGACCGACAAATCCAGACCGACGACAAAGAAAATGAACGAACCACGAAACCAACTAATAGCCGAAAATACTCAGTACCCCGCTGTTGCCGACAACACACAATGGACGACGAGAAAGAGAAGGAACAAAATCATAAGCAAACTCACTCCCGAAAATGGTCAATAAAAGGCCGCTGGATCCTCATCACTGTCGCATCAGCAACGTTCATTGGTACTCTCGTACAGCAAACTCAATGCCGGAAATGGTCAATAGCATACCGTTGCCAGTCATCCTCACCACTGTCTCATCAAAAGATCAACAAAAGGAAAGACAACAGCCAACTCAATCACCTTTGACAGTCAATAGCACACCGTTGCCATCCATCCTCACCACCGTCACATCAGCAACGCGTAGTCAATAGACATCAAACAGCAACGTCTTGCCTGTATTCAAAGAAGACAAAAGAATGCGATACCCATTCATGGAAGACCATCCAATGAGGTGAGCTAGGAAATGGGAAAGATGGCAAGAGGGATGATTTAAGACGAACAGGCTTCACAGGTTCAGGCACATATGATAATTAGGCGAAGGATGGACTTCTTGGGTTCAGCATACTGACTATATGATCTTTGCGTGGGGATGATTCATGAGCTTTTGGTGGAGGAAACCACGGTATCGGTGTCGCGGTCATCAGGAGCATATCGGAGAAACTGCCAGAACTAAACGATTTGTTTGTGGGGATGGCGCCTGTCGCGTCTTTTGTAACGAACTCAGAAGGACCGCTTAACAGGATATATATTGGGCTGGGTAGCCGTTTGACAGAGGAACTCGAGAAGTGGGTGAGGAGATATTATTAATTAGTCAGCGCCTTGGCACCTCGCCATCCTATACAGGTAACAGAGAACTTAGACACCCCGCATCTACATTCCCTGCCTTATAGTGAATATCCCTCAGTACGACATCGCTACTCCTAAATACTTCAAATRARCGCGCCGTACCACTGAATGTAAAGATGAAACCAAGAATGCGATCCCGATAGAAGGAGGAGTTGCACAATACAGACACCGGGTACACAAGGGGGGAATACGCCATAATAGGGGCCAATTGTGGTGATCCTTCCATCCCCATAGTCATCGTACACTGACCCGAAGGCTTGGTTACGAAGAAATTGGAAAGAGTGGATCGTACTAGGGGAGAGAAGGGGCCATACTTCGATTGCTTCACAGGCCTGTTGTACAGTCACGGGCACCATACAACAGCCTGGAAGAGGTGATGGTCAGATAGAGGGATAGGGAAGGCCATGCTCGGGCCCCTTTTCAACGCTCCTTCCACGTCAGCGGCGATCAGACAACATTCTGAGGACTTGTCTACAGGAGAGACTTTGGGTCACAGATGAGACGAGAGAAGAGGGGTTATACTCAGGTTCATCTTGACGCTCCTTCTACGTCAACGGCCATCAGACAACACTTAGAGTACTTGTTCACATGAGAGGCTTGAGGTCACAGATCGGACGGGGAAGGGATGCTATGATTGGACTTCTCTTAACACTTCTTCCGCATTTGTCGTCACCGTACAAAAGTCCGAAGGTGTATTCAGGAGGGGCTTGGAAGGTGCAGATCATACAAGGGAGAAAGAGAGGCCATATTTGGATACAGGGGATTGGCTCCAGAGAGGTGTAGGGGCAGGAGACAGAGAAGAAGGGGGGATACTCGTGACTCTGGTTGTATCGCTACTCCTTATTCAGAAGTCGCTCGCAATAAACGGGCTTCATCACCAAGTCCCCTCCATTTATTCTCGGATCATTGGTTGGAGAGATGGTTACCACTGGAAAAAGAGGAAAGACTTCCTTAGAACAAGGCTTCACACTTCGGCGACTACACTAGAGTTYGAGGAAATGTGATCTTCAAAGAACAACTGGCATCTCTTCACTTGAGCTCAAATGCCTTCTGTTCAAAGTCCAAAGGGAATGCGCCCCGCCGCGACGATCAAGTCAAAGTCTTGGCAATGCGAAACCTTTCCGGAATTCTGTATTCAACCGAAGAAGCTACAGCACATCCTCAGGGGACAGATCACGTCACAACAACAAAGGCACTGCAAGATACTACAGATCTCACATCTCAACAATCCAGCGACATGATATGCCAAGACAGTCATTGACGAAAAGGAGTCAGCTTTGCCGACTCAGCTCTACAATAAAAATACTCCACCACGACATACATCTTCAGATCAACGCTTACAGCCCAACGATGGGGGGATTGCGAAGCTCTTACATGATGGAGAATCCTTTGAGGTCTTGGCATTGCGGAACCGTTCCGAATTTCTGTACTCGGTCCATCCAGCCTACGGATGACATCCTCAGAGGACGAGTTACAACAACGAGAGGTCAAACTTAACATACCCCTGACTTCAGTGGTCGTGCGACAGATCATGTTAAGATGGTCTTGATGAGGAAAGACCCAGTGTTTCTACTCAGCCCTACCAGGAGCAAGTTTCCACTCATTCAAGTTACCACCACCTACATCACCTAATCTGCGTCGACAGCCCAACGATAGGGGGATTCTGGCTTGCCACATAATGGAGAATCCTTAACCCTAACACCAGAGGCGCTAGGTATCCCCCGCAGGCGTTAGGTTCCCCCGAAGCGTAAGCGTAGGGAGGATACGCCGTAGGGAGGATGCGCCGGAGGTCTGTACAGGGGGAGGGGAAGCTAAAGGAGCCTCCCTTCTCCATTATGAATCCCCCTATCAGCGCCGCAGGCACACGAGCGAAATTACGTCTCCCAATTGAGTTGGTATGAGTGGGGTTGGATGTATACGGGTTTGATATAGGTTGGTTGTTTCATGATTCGGCTTCTACTTGGACGAGAATTTGGATGATGACATAGTTGACACATTGGTAGGTTGACCCTCCAATTTATTACTGGCATCTACTCACGCTCTCTCGACTGCGTTTATCCAACCATGTGGGCGGGTGGGCTGGGGCGGCTTTATACAACTACGTCTTACAATTGCGTTGATTTACGCTCAACTTGCTTTCTGCTTGCTTTGCGTTATGTCGAGATTTCAAATTCAAGTCTTGCATTTTGGTGACGAGTAATAGGTTTCGATTGATTTATGGTCTCGTTTGATTGAGTCAATTTGAATGGGGTTTACTGTATACAGGTTTGATCTGAGTTAGCTGTCTCTCGATTGTGACTTTCACTCGTTTGGCTGGGTATTTGGAAGACAGTCTGATTGATAAGTAGATACGCTGAACCTGCGAGTTGTATTAAATACCAGCACTGGGCTTACATTTCTCGACTGCGTTTATCCAACCGTGTGGGCGGGTGGGCTGGGGCGGCTTTATAGCCCTACGTCTTACAATTGCGTTGATCTTTACCTGTCGTGCCTTCTACTTGCCTTGCTTTGTACTGGCCTGACGAGTAATATATTTCGATTTATTACTGTCTTGTTTGCCTTGCAGTCTTACTGACATTGTTATTTATATATACTGCCTGCAATTTCATTGCACGGTTCGTGCTAGGTCTTAATGAGTGATAGCTACTGGCTAGTTGATTTTCTGGGGTGGGGTATGTAGGGCTGACTTGGACAGTGACTTTGTATGGATTGTGTTTCAGTGGACTGTTCTGGGTCTGTTACCCTAGTCCTGGTATTTACTCACGCTCTCATAACTGCGTTTGGTCTGACGGTGTCGGACTCATGGCCATACGTCTTACAATTGAGTTGTTTTGTGTTTGTCCCGCCTTCTATGCCTGGACTTCTATCGGCCTCACTCCCGTACGTCTCACACTTAAGTTACGATTGACGTTTCTCTCGATTAGATGCCTGTGTCGTTTGCCTTACAGCATGTTACGTTGTTCTATACACATCTCACTTACTATGTCGATACATAGGCTGTGTGTGGGCCTAGTGAGTTGCAGATACTTGCTGATTGCTTCGCTTTAGTTGTATAAGTTGGAATGACTTAGTGAATTTGCTGGGATTACCTCTTAGTGGTCTGTCTTACTCTCAACTGAGTTGGTTCGTGTGGAGTTGGTTGTATACGGGTTTGAGACGAGTTTGGTCTTTTCTAGACTGTGACTTTCACTCGTTTGGTTGGGTATTCCAAAGACAGGGTGGTTGATGAATTGGCAAGCTGACCCTCCGAATTATGCCTGACACTGTCACTCGACCTACATCTCTGGACTGCGTTCATTCAACCGTGTGGGCGGGTGGGTTGGGGCGGCCTTACAGTACTACGTCTTACAATTGAGTTGTCGTTATGCTTGTTTTGCTTCCTACTGGCTTTGAGATATTACGTCTTGCATTTACGTCGATTGTTACTTGGCTTGCTTTCTACTCAGCTTGCTTTACGTCTTACGGTTAGGTGATGAGTAACAGGTTTCGATTGGATTATCCTGGCGTTTGCCTTGCACCCTTACTTACCTAGTGTCTGGCTCGCTGTTGCGATACACGGGATGTGTCTGGTATGGACGAGTCACAGGTGCCTGTCAATTACTTCTGTTGGGCTAATTATGTGGAATTGACTTAGGCTGCGACCTCGCTTGGACTGTTTCTTGGTGGAAGGTCTTGGTACTGAACTTGTTCCGATACTTTGTCGGATTATTTGTTGGATTGGTGGGTTAAGCCTGCGTTGTCTTGTTGAATGTGACCCCATCTTGTTCGTTCAAGTGTTAAGTTGGGTGAATCATGGGTCCACTTGACTTAGTCTGTATTAATTGGCCAACTGACTGCGTTCGTCCAACCGTGTGGACGGGTGGGCTGGGGCGGCCTTACTGTACTACGTCTTACAATTGCGTTGGTTTGTACTCGTCTTGCATTCTACCTGTGTTGGTTTCTACTGGACTGACACCCCATATCTTGCGACTGAGTTACGGTTAATGGGTTTTTGGATTGAATGGTCGTTTCGCTTAATTGCAGTCTTATTTATATGTGCCTCGCTTATTGTTTTGATTGCAGGTCGTGTAAAGTCTGGACGAGTTACACACATCAACAAATTGTTCGGCTGGGATGAATAGGTGAGATTGACTCGGACTGTGATTTCGCTTGGGTTATTTCTTGGTGATTTGTCGCGATATAGAAACTGTTCTAATACCCTTGTTGGGTTGGTCGTTGATTGAATGGCTGGGCTAGTGTTGTGTGACGAGTTGTGGCTATGACTTGTTTGTTCAATTGGTAAGTCGGGGTGAATGCGGGGTCAACATGACTTAGTCTGAATTGAATGCCCGATTGACTTTAGTGTCAACTCACGCTTCCTTGATTGCGTCTGGTCAAGCGGTGTGGGCGGGTGGGCTGGGGCGGTCTTAATGTACTACGTCTCACAACTGAGTTACGTCGTACTTGTCGCCCTCTTTACTGGACTGACAGTGTTACGTCTCACGATTGAGTCATGGGTAGCAAGTCTTTCGATTGAATAGTTGCTGCGTTTGCCTTACAGCGTTACTTATCCTATGCCTCATTCGCTATTTCGATACACGGACCGTGTTTAGTCTTAGTGGGTTATATATACCTGCTGATTACTTCTCTTGTGTTGAGTAGGTGAGATTGACTTGGGTGGCTGTGACTTCGCTTGGATTATCTCTCAATGGTCTGTATTATTACTGAAATTGTTTGATATCTCTATCAAGTTGGTCATTGGTTAGAGGGTTGAGTCGGCGTTGTGTTATTAGTTATGGCTTTGTCTTGTTTACTTAATCGGTTAGTCAGGTTGAGTATAGGGTGTACTTGGTCTGAATTGTTTGGTAGGCAAACCCTATCATATGTCCCCAACCCTAACGTCTAATCACGCTCTCTCAACCGCGTTCATTCAACCGTGTGGGCGGGTGGGCTGGCAAGGCGTTACTGCCCTACGTCTTACAATTGAGTTGGTTTATACTGGTCTTGCTTTGTTCCTGCCTTGCTTTGTACTTGTCACGCTTTCTACTGGACTGACAGGGTTACGCATCACAGTTGAGTCACGAGTCGTGTGTCTTTCGATTGATTTATTGTCTCGATTACCTTACAGACTGTTGTATTGCTGTTTGCGTGTCTTGATTACCGTTTCGACACACGTGTTCTTTACGGACCCGATGAGTTACAAAACGGGTCAATGACTTCGCCTGGGTTGAGTATGTGAGACTGACTCGGGCTGTTACTAAACTTTGATCATTGTCTGATAGACTGTTCTGGTGTTGAGATTGTGCTGAGACTATTATCGACTTTTTGGCTGGATGGTTGGGCTGGTGTTGTGTCGTTGAATGCGACTTTATCTTGTTTACTTAATGGGTAAGCTAGGCGGGGTGCATGGGGTGATTAACCTGGTCTGTATTTGTTGGAAGGTGAACCCTACTACATGTCCCTAACCCTAACACCTGTCTACGTCCCTCAACTGCGTGGCTCTCAACCGTAAGGGGGGTGGGCTGGGGTGGCCCTACAGTACTACGTCTATCAACTGAGTTGCTGTTCTACTTTGCCTTGCTTTTCGTGAGGCTTACTGTACTACATCTCTCAACTGCATTCCGCGGCTAGTAAATTAGGTTATTATTGTACTTGCCTTCTTTGCCGTGTTTCGTATGGTCGGATATGCTCTGATAGGTTTACTTGCCTTGTTTCTTAGAAAACTTGCTTTGTGTTTTGGTACGCAGATCTCGTGTTGTTTCAATACGTTGTGGGAATTGTTGTTTGCTTCGCTTGATTTAGGTTGTTTTGACTTGAACTGTTACTTCGCTGGAGTTGTTCCCTGTCTATTGACTCTGTGTTTGAATTGCCTCGGTACTAAGGCTATAATGGACGATCTTGATATTGGTTGGAGATTTGAGACACGCTTCTTTCGTCGATTGTGGCCACGTCCTGGTACTTTCGTTAATCGGTAAATTGTATTAAAAGACGAGTGAACTTGACTTAGTTTGTGTTAATTAATAAGCGATTTAGGCCTTTATTCTATTAAACTGGTCTTAACAGTAAGCGTAAGCTGAACCCTAACCCTTACACCTTGTTTGTACCGTTTGGGGGATGGGCTGGGGCGGCCTTGCAGCTATACATCTTATGATGAAGTTACTTGTGACAGGTCTTGCAGTTGGCTTGCTTGCTACATTTTTTACAGCCAGACATGCTCAACAGCCTTACATACCTTGCTCGATGTTTGATACGCAGGGTACCTCTTGTCAGGATATGTCGCGGGAATCGCCACCTACTTTGTCTAGTTGGGGCATTTAGTATTG
The DNA here is from genome assembly GCA_000444155.1 of Cladonia macilenta KoLRI003786. NCBI lineage: Eukaryota > Fungi > Ascomycota > Lecanoromycetes > Lecanorales > Cladoniaceae > Cladonia > Cladonia macilenta. Next base: position 23,183 of record KE598621.1, on the reverse strand, counting down.
ACTCGCATCGTGACTTTACTTAGATTGATTCTGTGTGAAATACCTCTGAATTTGAATTGATTCAGTACTGGGGCCGTGGCTGTTGACTTCAGTATTGACTAGACGATTAAGAAGGGGTTCTTTCATCTTACGTGACTATATCCTATTGATTTAGTTCGTCAGCAAGCATTTGAATTAGTCTAGATTAGAGGGTGAGTATATCCACATCATGAAACTGGCCTCGACGGTAAGCGCAAGCCCGACCCTAACCCTAACACCCACTTACGTCTCCCAATTGCGTCCCTTTCGACGGTGGGAGCGGGTGGGATGGTGTAGCCATACAGCTATATATCTCCAACTGAATTACGAGTACCAAGTCTATCGATTGGAATGGTATCCTATTAGTATTGCTTCCTACTGATTTTGCTATCTAGACCACCTTGTAACTTAACGGCGCTTGAGTTGAGCTGTTGTCTGGCTTGCCTTGATATGTACGGTCCTCACTCAAAGGGTTAATGAACGGGCTCTGTCCCTCCGATGACTGACTCTTGTACACGTAGTCGCAGATTACTAAGAGGTTACCCCTGAAAGGTGGACTCTAGCCAATGAAGGAATATTAGGATACAGATACTTACTATATTCTTCGCTAGGGTAGGGCAACTTGAGTTGAGTAGGACTGTCACTTCATTAAGATTATTGCCTTACGATTTGGTATTGGGTTAAGTGTTAATGTACGTTAACTAGCAGGTATACGCTATGAAGTGTCTCTGCTCTTGATCTTTACGGTAATAAACTGCTCTAGACGGGAAGCGTAAGCCTAGCCCTAACCCTAACACCTATATACGTCTCCCAACTACGTGTTCTCTCAACCGTGTGGGAGGGTGGGTTGGGGCGGCCATACGAGTAACAGGTTTTGTGATTGAGTTGCTGACTACCTTATCTTAAAGCCAGACTTGCTTGACCGAATCACCGGCCTCTGGGAATTGGAGGTCCCGACTGTGGACTTGGAGAKAATTTCAGTGACAACAATTCTGTAACTGTTGTAGCTACGTTCCGTGTGGTTACTAACACCACTGCACCTAGTAGCCGCTGTGGGAGACTAATATTGACATAGTGGACATGCAACAAAGCAAGGATCGGTCAAAGGATTCGATTGTTGGGGAGTAAATCCTATTAATCGTCCCTAGCACTCGCTCAAAGATCCATCAGCCTTTGGCCCCGACACCAAGCGCAAGCCCGACCCTAACCCTAACACCCACTTACGTCTCCCAATTGCGTCCCTTTCGACGGTGTGAGCGGGTGGGATGGTGTGGCCCTACAGCTATTCATCTCTTAATCGAGTTACCAGTCGGATATCTAACAATCAAGTTGCTGTTCTACCTGCCTTGCTTCTTACTGGTCTTGCTAACATATAGTATTATAAGCTAAGACTTACTTGATCGAGTTGCTGTCTGAACCGATTAATGGCTAGATGGAGTCTTATAGCATGATTTGCCTTAATTCTCATATGCCTTAGTTTTGGAGTCGGTGCATGGGCAGAATATTATCTCAGTAGGTTACAGATCCTTGCTTTGTACTAGCTGGTGTTGTGTGTAGGTTGAGTACGACTGTTACTTCCTTAATTTTCTTTCTTTACGGTCGTCTCTGTGTTTGAGATGTATTAATATTGACTTCGTCCTTGTCGCTTCCATTATTGATTAGATATATATTGGTGTTTTTTTATCTTTGAGACCCTATCTTACTACTTCGTGCGGTCGGCAAGTCTAGTTGAAGAGGAAGTCTAGTGGGTATGGCTAATTGTATTGGCAGGTAAACTTCACCACTAGTCACTAGCTGTTCTATACACTATCAAGCCAATAGAGACGGTACGCGTAAGCCTAGCCCTAACCTTAATACCTACCTACAGTCTTCCAATTACGTGGCTCTCGACTGTATGGGAGGGTGGGCTGGGGTGGCCCTATAGCCTTACATCTCTCCATTGAGTTATGAGTCGGATGTTGAACAGTTGAGTCGCCGTCTAAGTTGCTTTACGGCTAAGAATGGCCTTACAGTGTACGGCCTTGATTCTTATGTGCCCTAGGTTATGTCATGGTTCACGGGCAGTGTACTGTCTCGACCAGATACATGTACCTACTCTGTATTTGCCTGTGTTGTGTTTATTAGGTGGAGTGGGACTGGTACTTCCCTGATTTTCTTTCATTACGGTCGCCTCTGTGTTTGAATCGTCTTGATATGTGGCGTGTTTGTCGCCTTTGATTTTGGTTCAGTATGTATTATGTCATTTTTGCTGCCGTGGCCTTGACCTACTCTTTTGTTCGGACGGCAAGTTGGGTTGGAAAGGTAGACTATTTGATCGATGTACTTTAATTGGCAGACAAACTTTACTAATAGTCACTAGCTCTGTACCTAACGCCATCAGATTAATCCAGACGGTAAGCGCAAGCCGAACCCTAACCCTAACGCTCGTCTACAGTCTCCCAACGGCGTGGCTCTCTACCGTAAGGGGGGTGGGCTGGGGCGGACTTACAGCCTTACATCTCCCGCTGAGTTACGAGTACCGAGTCTCTCGACTATAATGTCGCCCTATTAGCGTTGCTCTCTACAAGTCTCGCTGTCTGATCTGCCTTACAGGTTAATGACATCAGGATTGAGCTGCCAAATGACTTGCCTTGATGCTTACGGTCCTCGCTCAACGGTCGATGATTGGGTTATATCTGTCTGATGGCCAACGCTCGTCCACTCCAGTGTCAGAACACCGAGAAGTTACCCCTGACCAGCCCTGGAGGGGATACTGTGACCATGGATTGCAGATACTTACCATGTTCGTCGCCGGAGTAGGGCAAGTCAAATTAAGTAGGATTGTTGCTTCCTTAAGGGTGTTACCAGGCCATTTGTCTGGGTATTTTCTTTGAGTTCGGTGTTAACGACGAAATAGTCAAGCCGGTGCTTCTTACTTGATCGTTGCCTCGTCTTACTTTACTTGGTCGACAATTGGGATTGGAAGACGGCTCTATTTGACTTAATGTACATTAACTGGCAGGTATACGCTATGAAGTTTCTCCGCTCTCAATCTTGACGGCATCGAGATTCTCTAGACGGGAAGCGTAAGCCTAGCCCTAACCCTGTCACCTAGACATACGTCTCCCAATCTACGCAGGTCGGGGTGTGTTGTGTCGTAATGCTAGGACTTGAATTAATGGATAAACAGTGCATTGCCTGACTTCCTAAGGTCTATGGAGCATGCTCTATATATACATGAGGCCATGAAGCGCAATGGACATTGGAATAGGGGTAGAATGCGCTAGAATGGGTGCAATGGACTAGACAAGGAAAAATTGAAGAAACTAGCTAAGCGAGCGATTGAATGGAATTAGCGATATTGCAATATGTTGGCATTGTCCCTTGTTCATGGTTACGTATTGCTACTTAGTATACCAAGTAAGTCACACCGAAACATGAGTCCAATGGTAAGCGCAAGCCCGTCCCTAACCCTGACACCCGTCTACGTCTCCCGACTGCGTGTCCTCCCAACTGCATGGGAGGGTGGGCTGGGGAGGCCTTATGAGTAACAGGTCTCACAATTGAGTTGCAGTCCAGCTTGCCTTGATGTCTTAATAGCCTTGAAGCTGGACTCGCCTTGCTGAGTTACTGGCCTTTACCAACAGGATGTGGCTGCATAAACATAAAGGGAAATCTAGTGACGATAGCCTTGTAGCTGTTGCTGCTACAGGTTTGACGGTTATGGTTATTACATGAACCAGTAGCCAGGCTGGGTTACTCACAATGAAATGGTAGACATGCGGCAAAGCAGGAATAGGTCGGAGTTTTTGAGGTTTGGGGAGTGACCTCTACCTAAGTTCAGCCCTCAAGCTATTAGACTTTGGCCCCGACACCAAGCGCAAGCCGAACCCTAACCCTAACACCTGTTTACTTCTCTCAATTGAGTTACTGCTCTACTTGCCTTGTTTCATGGCTTTTCCGCTGTACTGTGATGTGAGAACGTTGGTATGAGTGATGCAGGTGTTGGTAATGGCCACTCTTCCGCATCTAACACAAGACATTTGGGAGCAAACAGTGGACATAAGAAGCAAGAAAGAAGAAATAGTCAAGGTTGATATTGCTGGCTGTCACTAATACTAGATCCAAAGCTATGAGATTTTGGCTTCGACACCAAGCGCAAGCCCAGCCCTAACCCTAACACCTAGACATATGTCTCTTGATTGAGTTGTTGGTCTACTCGCCTTGCTCACAACCAGAATTCAAGGCACAATGCAGCCCATGAATAGGGGAAATTGGGGACAAGGGGAACAAGTGACAAGGAAAGAAAACACTAAGCTCAACCCTACTAAGTGTCCCTAACCCTAACACCTGTATACGTCTCCCGAATGAGATATTGCTCTGCTAGCCTTGATAATCATCCTATTGCAAGGCACTTGCTAAGAGAAATGGTGGGCAAGCGATAGAGGAAGAATACACTAAGCTTAACCCTACTAACTGTCCCTAACCCTAGCCCTGCAGTGACCCCAGATTCGGACTCAGATCCAGATATCAAACATAAAGCCAGACCTTTAACCCTAACACCACTCTACGTCTACCAACTGCGTTCATCTAACCGTGTGGGCGAGCGGGCTGGGGCGGCTTTACTGACAACGGTGTCTCAATTGAATTACTGCCTGCTTAGCCTCTTGCCCTACTTTTTCTGCTGACATACTGGCCTGGTACTCGACCTGCCTTGTTGAGACTCAGACATTGGCCAAAAAAGACACGGATACATTGACCCAGGTTTTTGATGGACGTTGAGGAACCTGTGACTGATGGGCACACAACCAGCACCACTAATCGTCCCTAACCCTAGCCTGAAGGAGCCCTTATCGCAGTAGAAGCCTGCAGCTCTATCACAGCCGGATTAGGGCGGCCTTACTAACATAATAACCTTACTGTCTTGGTTACAAGGTGAATGGACGGATTCAGAGCCATAAGTTCTAGGGCAGTCTCAACAATTCGTGTGAGGGTATGGATCGGAACAGGTGGACCACATTAGCCAGGGATGTATAGCATTCCAGGCCATACATAATCGTAATCAGCGCCACTAACTGTCCCTAACCCTAACATCTACTTACGTCTCTCGACTGTGCGAGCCCGAAGTGGCCATCTCTTCTCCATAAAGCACAGGTAAGCACCAGAGTCAGCACCACTAACTGTCCCTAACCCTAACACAAGTCAATGTCTCCCAATTGCACCGTCAAGATACCTACCGAAACAGCCATATCTTATTGAGCGACTCCGACTGACAGTCGTCGAAGCCAGCACTACTAACTGTCCCTAACCCTAGCCCCAAAAGCTCCGAAGCCTGGACCACGGACATCGTCATTGGCCGGAAAATACAACAACCACTAAGCCCGTCCCTAACCCTAGCACTTACTCACGTTCTCCCAACTGCGTGAACTCCGACGCTCGGCTGGGGTGGGTGGGTTGTGGTCATATACAGGGCCGCGAACTTCACATTCACGACTGCCGACTGTATATATACGAGACTACTGACTGCGCATCTAGGGCACTGATAGCTAAGATTCAGATTGACACCCTCGAGACGACGTCGTCGTATGAGTTGAATTCATTTAGGCGGAGATCCTTGCCATTATGGAGCGAGCGGGTGAGTAGGGTGGCCTTGTGGTAGGTGTCAGTCTGTTGTGTTCGTTACCTTGTGCTCTCGTTTCTTTGTTGTAATATACTTTGGGAATAATTGGTCAGTAGCTGCTGCGCTGCTCTTGCTCAGCCTTGAGGCGTTCACGCACCGCTTGTTCTGTGCTTGACGATCGCACTTTATCTGATTCTGCCTTCTGACTTTATTGGTCAAAGAGACGGTGTAACTACTAGATTATTTAGACTATGGCTGACATCATTGGGCGGTTGAATTACTTGTAAGCTTCCTCTTATGATCACCGCATATGTTTGAATAGGGGCTCTACTTCAATATAGGAGATCGACAACTGTAAGTATTTAGCTCGGTGCAAGGATATGGACAGCTTGACCCTACTAATTGTCCCTAACCCTAGCACCAATGACTCAGAATCCTTAACTCTAGCCCTGTGAATTTCCATCACTTTCCAGATTCAAACAGCCCTGCTGCCACATCTATATAGACGGAAATTGAGGTCTTAATTACCACGTGTATTCAAAGATCGACTGTCTCTAAACAATCTCTCAACTGAACTACTCTTAGAGACAATAGTTGAGATACTGATAACTGAACAAGGGGGATCACCTGGTCTGATACGAGAATCCATACTGAAGTCTTTATCCGACTTAGCCAACAACGACCAACACAACCCTACTAATTATCCCTAACCCTAACACCTACTTACAGTCTTCCAATTTGCGAAAAGGGTGGTCTTTCAATTGGCGAGAACGGTGGGTAGGCAGTAGATGTATACATAATACTATAAAATAAGCGCTGCTGACTAAGCTCTGACGACTGCATACTTCTATTACCGACGACCGATATCTACCGTTAACACAAGTGCGGACAACTGCAATTTTACCTTTGGCTGCCTTACTTGTTCGGGCGGATATATAAGAGCGAGTTCACCCGGTCGGACACAGGTATATATCCCTTGAGCAACGAGTGCGGCTGTGCTCGCTGAGGACGCATATTACTAGACAATAACATCAAGCCTCACGTAGAAAACTGGTAGAAGCCCTACCTAGCCTACTCCACACATACTATCAGCCCACTCTTAGTTTACTCTCGGCACCAACAGGCCAATACCACGAACGGTCCCTGACCACAGCCCTCAACACAACTCCCTCTGGAGCGAGGAACCGCAGGAAGACGAAACCTATTCCCAACCCTACGCGGCGTCCTCAACCCTAACCCTAACACCCGTTTAAATCTCTCGGTTGTGTGGGGATCTGCGAGTGATCACTGACC
>KE598621.1:0-14753 GCA_000444155.1 Cladonia macilenta KoLRI003786 | reverse complement strand
ACGCACCATCCTCGACCCTAACCCTAACACCTATAAACTGGATTCTCAACGACCTTGACTCTCACCTTGATACCTCTTAACAAAGAAACTCCCCTAACCCACTCCGGACCAACCTCCTCGACCGATACGCTTTATCGAATCGACACACTTATTCAAATGGACACACAGGAATGAGCAGATATATAGGCTTGGATATTTATATAAGCGGATACATGGAGTGTACGATCTTTAAGCCCTAAAACCATCACTGGCCCTAGACCTAGCCTGGAGAAACTCTAGAGCCTGAATCACCCAGATACCATGACTGCAAACTATAGCCATGTCGTGGCCCAACGTCAGCAAAGCAAAAACCTAAACCCTAACCATGACACAAACCCTAAGGTCTCTTGATTGAGTGGCTTTCAACCTAAAACAACATCCCTAGACCTCAACCATGACCGCAGTTACCAAATGACACAGTTACAGAATCCAGAACCCTAAGTAATAACACCCTAACCCTAACACTCGTATACGTCTCCCAATCACGTGTTCTCCTAACTGTGTGGGGGGTAGGCTAGGGTGTATTCATTGTACTACGTCTAAGAATTGAATTGCTGCCATGCTGTCTATAGATATCCACCGTACCTTTAACCTTATATTTCTGACCCTCTATCATTCTGTTTCTTGCCTTAAACTTTGAACTTAGTTACTAACCGTCCCTGGCACTAGCCCTAGCCCGGAGAGACTCTAGAGCCTAAATAATTCGGATACCACGACTGCAAACCAAGGCCATATCATCGCCCTATTTCAGTAAAGCACAATCCTCAGCCCTAACCCTAACACAAATTCGAGCTCTATGAATTAAGTGGCCTCCAACACCTCCCCCACAAAGTTGTGAGCGACCTCGAACTATCATCCCTTAAGGACACGGGATCCGATCCAAAACCCTACGTAATAACACCCTAACCCTACCACCTGTCTAGGTCTCCCAACTGAGTGTTCTCCTAACCGTAAGGGGGGTGGGCTGGGGCGGCTTTACTTCCCTATGTCTTACAACTGAATCGCTGACACGCTGTCTAGAAACATCTACCACCACCACCACCACCCAATCCTCAACCCTGACCCTAACACTCGCCCTTCTGAACCTCTGCCTCGCCATTTCTTGCCCTGAAACTTAAACTCGGCTTCGACTCCGACCGTGAAATCTTTCTTTCTATAGGCAGAGCTCAACACCAGCGGAAACATTGTACGACTGCAAAAATTTCAGACTATTGAATGATAGCTACGACGATCAGTGCTATCCCTAACCATGGCCCTTGACTTTGCGACAGACTTGTCTCTAATTGGACGTGTCATCTCAACATCAGCGACAGTACAACGATACATGAAGCCAACCTTGCTCTAGGATTGCAAGTGTAATCCTCCGTACTGTCCCTAACCCTCACCCTAAGGGTCGCTTCTGCTTGAGCTGTTGTCTGCTGATATCCATGCCTGGACCAATACTATGGCGTTTAGGAAGGCTCCTGTTCAGAGTCGAATATCAATCTTTGCTCGTTTGAATGTCTATTTTCGTTGATACGGAAGCCTTGACTATTACCTTGAACGCGAATTTTATACTACGACCGTAACTCTAACTCTTTCTTAGAGAACGCGGAGTCTCTAAACCTTCCCTTACGAAGCGCAAGTTGAACCCTAACCCTTTCGCCTCGTTTATGCTGTAAGGGGGGTGGGCTGGGGCGGCCTTAATAGCCCTACGTCTCTCAACTGAATTACTGAGACAACAAACTTGGCAATCAACGATAACGACGGATCCTCGACTCTCAATCCTCAACCGTGATCCTGACGCTAACAAAACCACGCCCTGACTGCATGTGTTGCTTGAAAACTACGTGTGCGAAGCTCCATCCCCGGCCCTGGCACCTCGCCGTGGCTCTATGGGTTGAGTATGTCCAGGTTTCTCCCAGTTAAAATGCTGACATGTCTTCCGATTTAATCGCAGAGATAGTAGCCTTGATAGAAGGGACGTCCCTTAAACACATCAGCAACCATCAATGCCCGACTCTCAGCCACGTCCCTAACTCTGACCCTTGGTTCTGTCAGTAGTGAGGAAGTTGTATTGATGAAATCGATCAGACGGTACGCGAAGTCCCTAACCCTGGCCCCAACAAAGCTATAGCTTGTTCACAGCTCTTATGATAACGAAGCTGGAGCATAGCCCTAGCCGACAGTCTCTAAATACCGTATGCAAGCCATGTAGTCTGCGCTTTAGTGGTCCTACACGGAAGAGCTTTGGACAGGACACACTTGGAATGTCAGTTCGATAGTCAAAAGATGACAATGTGTAGCAGGAGATCCTGAGTTTGAATCTGATACTGGTAGTGGAATATGCCGTAAACCTTCAGTCTTTTGGCCTTGAGGAAGCAGTACCCCGAGAAAAAACCATGGAGCTAAGAGTCCCACTGTAGCCTGGACAACATTACACCCTGATCCCGGGCCCAATGATGCGGGAGGCTGATGTCAACCCTTTCAGCTCGTCCATATTGTAAGGGGGGTGGGCTGGGGCGGCCTTAACAACCATACGTCTCTCAATTGAATTGCATAGATAGCAGCCTCAATAGAAAGGCGTTGCTCAGGGATATCGCCGACCGTCAATCCTTGAACCTGTAAATTGCTTCTGTTAGTGTTATGAATTTTGTACCGCTGACATCGTCCAGACAGTACGCGTTGTCCCTAACCCTATCCTTAACCAAGCGATGGCCTGTCCTTAACCGTGACAAACACGGAGCGTGGGCTCAGCCATGGCCAGCGGTGTCGGGTTACTACGGGCAAGGCGTATATTCTCCGTTTTGCTGGTCCTACACGAAAGAATTTTGAGTAGGACATATATATATGTCAATTCGATGGTCGCTCCGTTGAATTGTTGTCGTAAACGAGGACTGATCGTCGATATTCGATTCTTGTCTTGACGTCCCGTCCTGTATATGACATTGCTCATGGATAGGCTCTAGTTCTTTCTCTCTTTAGCCGTGAAGATGTAGTACTCTACCAAAAAGACATAGAAACACAGAATCCGATCGTAGCCTCAACGACATTACACTTTGATCCTGGCCCTGATGACGTAAGAGCCCGACTGTAGCCCTGTTACTTGTTAGATGGCCGCCCGTTTGCACGGTCGGGTTGTATGTTTTCTGACTGAGCAAGCTAACCACACCCAAGGAGATTAGGGAGATGAAGAAATGCAAACAGAAGTCCGTCGGGAGCATGGCTCTCCTGTAGTCAGATTTGTAGGTGGTTGTTGGGCGTGTCCGTTGGGAGGCTGTTGAAATTTGACGATGCTTTTGATGATCAGTGTGAATGAGCCTTCGAGGTCTTATACGGTCGCTGTTGATGTCAAGCATGGAAGAACGCTTGATATGAGCTGGGGACGTGGTTTTCTAGGATCACTTTTGTCAAGACTTGCGGTGTGTGTCTGTGTAGAGTTTGTTGGGTCTCGACGTTACTCTTRAGCATCTGCCATCGGGGTTTTRTCTRGTCGCTGTTGGTGTTGAACCGGGAAAAAGTGTTAGAAAAGGGAGAAACATAGCTTTCCTTGGTGAATTTCGTCAAGGTTTGCGGCGCTGGTTTGTGGGAGTCTGTTGACATACGGCAATCCTTTTCACGGTCTGCGTGAATAAGCATTTGGGGATGTTGTATGGTCGTTGTCGATGTCAAGCGTAGGAGATGGGTGGAGATGAGCTGGGAACGTGACAGCCCCAATGCCAATTGAGTTAACGTTTGCGGTGCATGTCTGTGGGGTTGCTGTTTGAAGTGCGACGGTCATTTGATGGTCTGCCTCTGGGGTATTGTACGGTCGCCAATGATGTTGACTGTAGAAGAGGCCTTAAGAGGGGCAGAGACTTGGCTTTCTGTAGCTTTTTGTGTCAATGTTTACAGTGCATTTCCGTGTATATGCTGTTAAGGTGCGCTGGTGCTCTTGTAAAACTGCGTGAATATGTCTCCGGTGTATTATGCGATCAATGTCAACAATAAGCTTGGAATAGGCGTTGATAGAAGTATACCAAGAGTTGAAGGAGGTTGRACATACACCATGAAACCCTTGCCCTGTCGCTCATTAATTCTCTTGATTTACGCAGATGGGGCGATTCTACCTGCCAGAGCCCACAAACTTGCACTGTATCAACCAATTCAGGGTCAGATATCGTCAAAGAACACGCAAGGGCCAGGGACTTGATAGGTCGGTTGGTGAGACCAAAAGCGCTTTCTGCATCTGCGATACACGAGTTTAATAACGCAAGAAGGTCGTCTCATAATACGGTTGGACGGAGCAGTCGCTGGAGTTATGGGACATTATGGCTTTGTGGTGGGAGAAGAGAACGAGCTCTGCGGTCTTTCTAGGCTAGACATAGTACGACGGGGCGAGTGGATTATGCCACACAGGCTGCTCCTCATGCTATTCGTCGTTGGCGTCAAGGCAGTGGACAGCGAGGTGACATAACAGAAAAAATTGAGCACACAATGTAATAATATGTGATGAATTTCTACTACAAGGTCACTATCTGCTTGAGCAACGGGATGTATCATGCTTTGCGAGAGCGCAACCCTGAATGTGTATTAAAGGATGGTCGCTATGACACATCATCTTCCAAAGCGATCAGATCGACATTGACTCCCACTACAGCCAGTATCTCGTGTCCAAACTGCTTTTCAACGCGTACTGGGTCTGGGCGATGGTATGCGGGACGGAGGAGGCCAGGTAGACGGTGTCTGTGTTGTTTTCTCTAATGGCATTCGTCGACTCTATGTGGGCTTGGTGACCATTCCGGAGGTTGGGTAAAGAATGCGACCGTTGGCAAGTCTGAATTCTTGGTATGCGGGATGGAGGTTGTGGGGTCCGTGAGGCTCGGGGCTTCTCCGACGGATTTGGTCGATTCAATGTCGGCTTGGTGATCGTCGCGGGTGCTGTGTGGACTTGAGGATATGGACCTTGTTTTTGGATTTAGATTTGTTCTGCTCTGATTCCTTCTGTATGGGCTTGGTGATCGTTCCGGGGGCTGAGTAAAGAATGCATCCGTTGGCGAGTTTGAGTTCTTGAGGATATGGATCTTGTACTTGGATTTAGGTTTGTTCTGCTCCGCTTCCTTCTCTTGCTCGGCATTCTGACTTCCACATTCTTGGGGGACGAGAGATGCTGTGATGAGAGGCTGTCCTCGTTGCCGTGGACAATGTCATTGTGAGATGAGGTGAGTCTTTCGCCGTTTTGTGGGCTGATTGCCGTGTGCGGTGGGTGGTCGTCAGAGGGGTTGAGTAAAGAATATATCTGTTGGTAGGTCTAAGTTCCCATAGATATGTATCTTGTATTTGAATGAAGTCCCTTCCTCTCTGTATGTCGTCGCCGATTTAATATAACGCCTGGCTTTGGCACTCATGTCTCTCTGGCCTTCATGTGTTCCGCGTATGCTGTTCCCTGGTATTAGCCTATAAAGCGGTTCACTTCAGAGGATTGGTCGATGTCGTCCAGGATGGTGGGGATGGGTTCCCGTTTCTTGTCCCTCTTCGGTGAATCTTTAGCCTCTTTGTTCCCCTTCCGTCTCTGTTCTGCTTCCTCTGCCATCCTCTGTGTATATCCCACCTCTTCGTCCCGCGTACGTCCATGTTCTGTTTCCTCGTCCCTCTTCCGCGTATGCTCTTCCTTGGTATTAGCCTGTGAAGCGGTATTGCTTCAGAGGGTTGGTCGATGTCGTCTATGATTGTGGAGACACCCTCTGTTCCTTTGTCCTTCTTCCGTGTATGTTGCGCCTCTTGTCCCTCTTCCGTGGATGTTCTTCCCTGGTATTACCCTTTGAAGCGGTATGCTTCGGAGGATTGGTCGATGTCGTCCAGAATGGTGTTGAGGAGTTCCCCTTCCTCGTGTTTCTTCCGTATATGTCCTGCCACTTCGTCCCCCTTCTCTGTTCCGCGTATGATCTTTCCTGGTATTGGCCTGTGAAGCGGTATGCTCCAGGGGGTTGACTGATGTCGTCCAGGACGGTGGAGAGTTTCGTCTCTTCGTCCTTCTTCCGTGTGTGTTCCACCTCTTCGTCGCTTGTCCGGCCACGTCCCGCTTCCTCGTTATTCCTCGTCCCTCTTCCGTGTATGCTCCTCCCAGTTTCGGTCGATGTCACCCAAGATGGTGGGAATGAATTTTACTTCATCGTCTCTGTTCCGTGCATGCTTGTCCCTGATATTGGCCTGTGAAGCGGTATGCTTCAGGGGACTTGGTCGATGTCGTCCAAGACGGTGGGGAGTTTCATCTCCTCATCTCTCTTCTGTCCGCGTCCTTGTTCCGCGTATGCTCTTCCCTCGCGTGGTCGGTGTCATTCAAGATGGCGGGAGAGTTTCGCTTCCTTCTCCTGCTCGGCATTCTGGTTTCCACCTTCCTGAGACAGATTTTGTGATGATGAAAAGGATCTGTTCTCCTCGTTGCCACTAGACTCGTGATCGGGCGTGGTATCGATAATTGGTTCGTTGACTGAGCGCTCGTGGTGGAGGTTGTCGGCAAGCTCTAGTTCTCAAGAAAAATGGGGCGCTTGTACTTAGGTTTAGGTTTGTCCTGCTCCGCTTCCCGGGAGGGCTTGTTATGATGAAAAGGATCTGTTCTCGTCATTGTTGGTAGAGTCGTGTTCGATATCACTGTGAGATGAGGTGCGTCCTCGCAATTCTGTTGTCCTGGGATAGATGATCCTCCATCTGCAAAACGTAGGGTTCTTGGTGGTTGGGCGGCGCTGAGTTGTGGCCGAGGACATCAACCTGTGTCGGTCGCCCGGCTGCCCTTTTCTTCCCATATATCAAGGCGATGTAGTATGTAGAGGCACGGTGTGAGATGAGGTGAGTCTTCGTCGTTTTGCAGGCCGGTCCATTGGTTCTTGTGGCTGCCTTGTCCTGTTCGTTTCTTCGTGCCTGTAAAGGGCCAAGGAGAGGCCGGCACAAAGACAAGGCGAGCATTCGCCGTTTTGTAGGCCCGTTCATTGGTGCTTGTGGCTGCGTCCTTTCGGCTCGTTTGCTATCTTGCGGGAGAGTCGCCGGTTGTCACCTTGGCGATCGTCTGGAGGCGTGTGGAGAGGAGCGCGGTATGTTTGACCTTGTGCTTCTTTCCTCTGGCGGATACTTCTTCTATTGGCGGGTGGCGGATGTAATGTGTAGCGCAATACGCGAGACGCGGCAACTTTGGCGGCAAATCTTGGACTGGTAAGCGAGCAGCCGCGCATTGCTTGTGTTCGCGGCTCTTGGTCGTCTGGAGAGCCGCGCAAGCGTGCGCGCGGCAAATGGTCCGCGATCGCGCTCTGAACATGAACCGCGATAACCCTATCCTCTTCGACTTCCTTTATCATTGGGACTTGGTCAAACCGCAAGTGGWTCAGATGTGATGATGATAAACCAAACTGTATTGAATCTTCTACTTTGTCTCGTCACGTTCAAGGGGTTTCTTCGATTTCTCAAGCAGCTTCGTTAGATCCTTTCACGGATCTCTCGCAGCGTCTCCAACTTGTAGGAGCAACCCCTTATCCAGTTCAATCTCATCGCCGTCTCGATGATCTCATCAGACACCTTTATCTTCATCTCATGCTTATGACACGTGTAAACGTAGATGCACAACCACCAGTAGCACAATGTGCCTCATCCACCACAAGTGGCATATACCAAGAAACCCTGCTACCCGACACATGTCCGCCACATAGACMSCGTTCCACCTCTGGGATCACATATACCAGTCCTCGGATCATTCACGATGGTTTGAGGGGTCATGAGGAATACCCGCTTGCTCTGTCACTTCTCTGCTCGTAGTCCAAGTGAAATCCCGCCTGTAAGCATGGTTATCGCTGATTTGGGAATTCCCGTGATGTGGGTGACGTGCTCTGACTTGTTGAGACACCAAAGGCTTGGTAGGTGCCACGAAAAACAATTTGTGCGTCTCTTGTTCAACGAAACCAGTTCAACATTATTGTTGCAGCAATGAAAGTCTTGCTGAGTCCGGTAGGTAGAGCAACAAGCATGTTGTGGGCAGGACGATGGAGTATAATGGCTGCCATGTAGAGAGGGGGGAACAAAGCGGGTATTCTCCTGCGGCGTTGGCAAAGATATGAGGTAAGTACCGGCATATATGCTATGGTGCAGTGTCTTTAATATTGTTGGGGCCCCGTTTTGAGTCTACCTATCCTACAAATATTTACATGTGTGGCAAGATTGTGTTGGCTCTGGCCCGCGATGCAGTGCTTCTGTATCCCCTTAACGCGATGCTACTCGATGATCCGGTGATCTGGCCGGAAACAACTCGCGTTCCCGCAGAGGTGAGAGGCCTCGTACCTCTCATGGTCCCCCGCTGATTGTCGGGACACATTATGGATGACATCGGCCTTCACATTCTCCGTGGCTGTGGCAGTCAATGCGATGACTGGTACACCTCTGAATTGTTGCCTGACCTCGTCGTGCCAGGCGAGTATGGCCATTCGATGGAGCCTCTGCCTTCATCATGGATGACATCGACCTTGACATTCTCCGTGGCTGTGGCAGTCAATGTGATGACTGGTACACCTCTGAATTGTTGCCTGACCTCGGCGATTGAAAGCTCGCCGCGTAAGTAGTCCCGAGCCACCACCGAGTCCAGCTGCCTCACGGTTTCATCTTCTCCGCGTATCGGCCACAGATCGGCGCGAGGGAGACTTGCCAGGGGCATAAGGAAGGTGATGGTGGAATGTCCAGGCCACGAGTAGGTGTGAGGGCGGGAAAGGAACACGAGGGGGGCCCGCAAGCGGAAAAAGGAGGAGGAAATGATGGAGGTGTGGGAGGAGGGGACGGTTGTTGTGGCTATGGTTGTGGCTATTCTTCCTACTCTTCAGGCACCGTCGTATACATAGAGAGCAAAAAGGGGGCGGGATACGGCGTACTCCTCGGTGTGTCGAAGAAGTCTTTGCACCCTTGGCAGCGCAATGCTTGTTCGGGTTTGCTGGATAGGCCGTCGTCGTATGCATAGAGAGCAAAAAGTGTGTGAGCGCGTTGAAAGCATAGGTGTGTCGAAGCAGTCGACTTCCTCTTCTACTAAGGATCTGGTTAGACATGATGCAATTGTTGCTGCTTGTCTAAGGCTTGCACACCTGGCAGCGCAACGCTAGCTCAACCACTCACCCGGCAGACAGGGCACTTTCCATCATTGATTAGGCACCGTTCCCGGTGACGTCGGATCCCTGACCGCTCGTCATCGCGGTTGTCTCCTATAGGTCCAGACCATGGATGGGGCTTCGTGGGGGACTGTCTGAAGCATAAAGGGTGTGAGCAATGCGTGGTCACGGGTGTCTCGAAGAAGTCTTTGCACACTTGGCAGCGTGACGCTTGCTCAACGGGCGCAAAATATGTGGGCTCCTTCCATCATCGGCTAGGCATCGTCGTACACATCGAGGGTGAAAGATTTGCGGGCACGAGGTGATCGTAGGTGTCCTGAAGAAGTCATGCACACATGGCAGCTCAACGCTTGCTCAACGGGGGCAAGATATGTGGTTTGTGTACCAAGACACGTGAGCGGTATATCTAGGACAGGCTACCAGCGTGGGGAGAATGGGGGGTAAGAACCGGAAATGAAGAGTATATACAATGGGCTGCAATRGAGTGATCGTATTGTGGTGGTGAGGTTGCCCTTTAGAAGGGGATTTATGTGGCTACGCGAGTTATAGGACTGGGAGGTGACATTCTCTTAACGGGTGATGGTCTCCCTGTTTGTAGTATCATAGGCTTATGTACAACTGCGCTGGAGTCTATAAGTCGTGGCTGCTTCAGTCTCTCAACTGTACAGCCAAAGCCATCCCTTGTTTTGCGCATTTCGTGAGGTGACATCTTCGGTATGGAAACTCTTCCTGTAGGCCCCTTAGGAGTGCCTAAGAAAGTATTCAGAGACCTTGGTCTGAGAATGGAAGTCTGCCGTACTGCATGACTAGCCATGGTAGTGCTCAGATGGTCTCCCGTTGGAAATGATATTACTTGCCCAGATACCGGATGTCGGGGCTCGTTCCTTTTCTCAAGCAGCTCCGTCAGATCTTGCTCCATTTCCCCCAAAGCCTCTCCAACTTGTATGAGCACCCCTCCATCCAGTTCAAACTCATCGCCGTCTCCAACAATGTCATCGTCTCTCCTCTTGTACTTTGATYAAGTAGCCCCGTCAGATCTTGYTCCATTGACCACGCAGCCTCTCCAACTTGTATGAGCACCCCTCTATCCAATTCAAACCCATCGCCATCTCCGGTAATGTTATCATCTCCCCTGCCTCTTCTCTCTGCCTCTTGTCCTCTCTCCTCATCCTCATCCTCATCCTCATCCTCAGAATCTGCGACTGCTTTTTTCTGGTGGCGTTCCTGGCTGTGTGCCGTGGAAGTTGGGTGGATGTTGTCGAGTGTGTGTGTGAAGGTGTGTGGAGTGGAGGGATGAAGGTGGAGACGGAGTCTGGTGGCTTTGTGGTCTTGACTCTGGCGAAGTCACGCCAATTAACACCATGGTGAAATCTATCCGTGGCCCGAGGTCAGGGAATCGCCATCAAAAACAAGAGAGATGGAGAGTCGTGATGATGTTGCACTCGGTGACTTGGGAGTAACAGCAGGAGGCCACTAGTGCATCTAGCGCGCGGCAAGTCCGACCCATCACAGGGCCGGCTGCCCGCAACTGGCTTCAACTCGGAGATTTTCAAATGAAGTGATTCGATATTTGGCCATTGCAGGCACCTTGTACTATTACTATGAATCGTCCCGACATTGTACTGTTTCGTCATGAGGGGGATGCTAGGAAGAGTCAAAGAGTTAAAGAGCCTACCACCCTGCCCATCAGCCTTTCCACCAGATTCACTGAACCTCCACACTTCGATCATCTACCCTCCCCTTGTTCTGACCTCTTCAGGTATCGCCCCATGGCCGTGCTCTACTTCCCTTGACAACCCAGCTCAAGGGTGCATCTGCCGCTAAGAACGATGGTCCTCAAACAGGGAGCCAGGACGACGGGCCTGACATCCTACCAATTCATAGCCACGACAAGGTTCAAGCGCACTCCGTCCGGATGACCACGACACGCTCACCAGGGACAGAACACAACCGCAGCCTTTGGTGGTAGGAGTAACCTGCACCAAGTAACGCGCATGATCTGCTGACATCAGTATTAGCCAACAGCGCGTCACAGGCGTTGGCTATTAAGTAGTGATTGGCATTTAAAGAGCTTGGCTGTAGGGATGACAACGCCCACGCTATATAGGCTGGGCATTAGAGCCTGGAGTTCATCAAGAGAGGAGTTATAAAAGGATTGCGACTGCTGGCCGAAGTCGTGCTAGTGTCTTCGGGGTCACTCAAGCTTGTGGGCTCGACCCTATGGAAGTGTGTTAGGGCATCGTTTGCTGGATTGTAGCAACTTGCGGCTGAGCGGCTACCAAGTGCCCTAGGAGATCAAGATATAGGGAAGTGCGGACATATAAAGAAGGGCGGCGAGGGAACAATATACTATAGGTTAGTGATTGAATGCTTTGTCGTGGATAGGATATCACGTATAAGTGTTAATCTATCTATACTTTTATGGCAACTATAAACATATCTTATATGCCGACACATGTTTCTCGCATATATTGACTTTTAAGATTACGTTGGGGAAGTGCCATCTGCCATTTACCCTACGGTCCATATATCCGATACCACATTCGCGAGGCGATGTTTGATCCCTATGGTATGCCATACCTAGCATCCCTTGATCTGATATATGAACAGTCGCCACGTTCTTCTGATGTTGGGAGAGACCCCAACGGCTTTACAGTGTCTTCGTTCTACCACACATTTAGTTTAGATCTTGGATGCATCTTGTACATCTTTTATACATGATGTTTGGATTCGCTGAGAACCATACATCAAGCACACGGGAATATCCTTGTACTGCTGGTATGTCAAATTGCCGACCGTTGAATTTTTCCAATGAGGCTTCTGCTCTATGACGAGAGGGTGGTATAAATCGATACTGTGGCTGTGAATTGATCTACTCGAGTTGTCGTTGTCGTTGCTTTGGAATAGACGCCAACTGCCAAGCAGGCGTATATTTCTTCCAATCAGCTGACACAATGCCTGGTCACATGCCACCTTGCATACCCGTAAAGCGCGGCGTTCCGACRGTAGTTTAACTCAAACTCACGCTCTAGCATATGGAAATRGACACAACGAATGACATTTGATTCACGGTATCATCTTGAAAGTATTCAAATGGTGTTGTAGTAGCCGGCAGTTGATGTGGGAGTCTTGATCTCGGTACCAGACCAGTCCATCTACGCAAATTGGTCACCAGCAGTATTCGGGGTCAAAGAAGCATGCATATCTTAGATGTCGGTGATCGAACAAGACTGGTTGTTTGCATTGTATCAGATGTGTGGAATGGTGAGCGACAGGTATTGTAAGCTCCATATCATGTTGCATCACCTTTCCAGTCAACGAAGCAAGATCTTCTAAGCGCAAACTGTGCTATTTAAGATGTGTCAAGGTAGAAATACTATCTGAAAAGTTCAAATTGACGTTGTGGATACTGTTCCGTTGTCTACCAAATGTGCATAGCTTGTGTCTGAGTATTAAATATATTGTTATTTGGAATCGTTGGTCTGGAAGGCGTTGAATGTCGAGTTTCCTACAGAAATACTTACGCTTGAGACTGCTCTTTGGGATATTGGTATCGTCGTGCGGTGTGAATGGATGACGTTGTTGTAAGTACACCGGTATGGGCTTGCACTGGTTTAGCATACCGGAATGTTACAAATGGTTGGCTTGCAATACATTTTGAACCCAAGTACTTCTGAACCGGTATCCTTCTCTGACTGTTCGAGTGTCTTATGCTACAATGCAATGGTAAGTTGTATGGCATTTCCGGATAAAGTATTTTGCCGGAAAAGGTAAAGCAGACCTCGCTCGTCTGAATTTTTCGTTCTTTGGCAACGAAAGTCTTGATTAACGCACTTATTGATGTATGTACTGTTGGTATCTGATCTGTCAAGGCGAGAAGTGTATGAGTATTGATTGTTTCAGAGCATAGAATATAATGATGTCTCCCCTCCCAACAACCCCGACGGTAAGATATTAGGAACCACTTCTATTCAATTGCATAGTTGTTTTGTGTGGTGACAGAAGCTAATTCGGTGATTTCATGGGCAATAGACAGACGAGTATGACCCAATGGGTCACTTCAATGATGTTTCCGCCTTTGTGGAAGAAAATGTAAGATGTTGAATGCACCATATATATATGAACATGTGATTTGTCCTTTGTCTTGCAAGTACTAAATGAAATGTGATTGTTTTAGTCTTCGTGTGTGCTGGAGACCTTTGTTACGGCCCCCCAGTCCAGAGCCCAGTCTGCGCCGCCCGCCTCCTCCCAAGTCTTTGACCCTTCGGGGTGTTTTGAAAGAGCCTCTGCCTTTGGGGCTACGTCCCCCATTGTCCCTCCCACCGCCTCCCCACCTCGTCGCTCCCGCGCCTCTTCGCCGCCTCCTGCACCACTACCATCTTCGCCTCCTCCGCCCCCAACATCCTCGCCTCCCCCCCCAACATCTTCGCCTCCTCACGCCGCGTCCTCGCCTCCTCCCGCCTCGTCCTCGTCGACCGAATCCCCCTCCGCAAGTGGTCTCTTCCCGCCGGCCCCCAGCTACACCGCCACCTACGCCGCCATCAGACGGCAGGCACAAGCCGCCCAAGCCGCCCCTCGCAGCCGCCCCCCGCCCAGCTCTAGTCTCCCGTCCCGGGTACCCACACCGGGCTCAAGCTTCTTGAGACATCAGCAGCTCAGAGAACAGGACCATGTGTAAGATTTATAGAATAACTTAGATGTGAATCAGGTTAATTAATGAATGTATGATAGGTCTGAGACGCCCCCCCCTCAATCCTCATCGGCATCTGAGATGCCAGAACCGACACCCTTCCAGACGCAAGTCTGGAACCAGTGGACCCCTCCGCCCGCCTCCCACACCCCTACGCCCTCCCCCATGCCTGACCCGACCCCAGACCAGGGGTTTATGGATTGGACGGCGCCGCCGCGCTATGTTGAAACCCCGACGCCGCGCTCTCCAACCTCCGAAGAGGTTCATCAGGCTGACCAGAGGGCAGCAAATTTCTTTAGGCGTTAATAAGAGGGAAGGGGGAGTATAGGCGTGGTTTTTTTTTCTTTTTCTTTAGCTTTATTTAGCTTTTTAAATTTCTTTTTCCTTTCTAATTCTCTTTTAAATATTAATCTTTTCTTATTAGATTTTTATATTAAAGATATTAACTATCTTATATAATCAAAGTCTTATATAAAATAATATTAAAAATCTTATTTAGAATAATTATTAAATTTATACTTAAGAGCTTACTTAAAGATAATAATTAAAGTTAAAATTCTAGATATACAAATCTTATATAAGGTATTAACTTAAGAGTAAAACTTAATAGTTTAAATAAATATTACTATATAAAATATTTTAAGAAAGTTATAAAGATACTTAAAGAATATAATAGATTATATATAATATACTAAGTAATTATAATAAGTTTTTAAGTGTTAGAGACTTATATATAATAAATTACTCTATGTGCGGGACCTATGGTATTTGGCGCCTAATACCATAGGTCCGGTGGCAAAAAAACAATCCCTAAGTACCTTATCTTCAACTGATGGTGGTTAGGGTTAGGGTTAGGGTTAGGGTTAGGGTTAGGGTTAGGGTTAGGGTTAGGGTTAGGGTTAGGGTTAGGGTTAGGGTTAGGGTTAGGGTTA
>KE598614.1:1665503-1678067 GCA_000444155.1 Cladonia macilenta KoLRI003786 | reverse complement strand
TCTATATAAGTAGTTAGTAATATTATATATCTTAGCTTACTCTATTCCTTTTTACTCTTTAATTACTTATCTTCAGAAGATCCCACGACGTCAGTTTATAACATAAAGTCCTATCTATAAGTAATATGTAATATCTAATGTATAAGATAAAGATAAAGAAAGAAAAGGAGGAAGGGAGGTCACTGGTACTTAAATACATAATATAAAGTGTTAAAAAAGGGTATTACGGTGTTTGGAACGCTTAAGTGTCGTGTTAGAAGGAAATGTCGCAAGGAAGTGTCGCAAGGAAGTGTCAATAACAAGTGTTAAAGAACCGTGACAGAAAGGTAGACATTGCGTTTATAATTTCCACCACGAACAGGTGGCCTCAAATTGTCATTGTCTGCATGCACTACGGCCATGTTCCAGTTGCCTCATGTAGGGACAGTCCCCAAACTTTAAATTCAGCAGCCCCTAAGACTAAGCGAGCCAACCATATACCTGGTTGCCAACAACATACATCTGGCAAAGAGATCGTAGCTCTGGTATGCGAATCATGAACCGAATTGAGCGTCCCTTTGCCTTTGAGGTATGATGACACTCGCTAATGTTATTGGGTCGAACACTTGAAGATCATCCACAGGGCCTATTGATCAGGTCAAAGCAAAATAATCATTGGGTCGTATTCTCGGAATTTGACTCATTAAGATCAGAACACAACTTTATCCACTACAGTAAGAGCCATGCTTAAGGACCAGGTCAGCAGCATCTCTCTTTCCATACTAATACAAAGTCACAGGTGAAAATTGATTGTAGAGGAACACTACCGTATTCTTTAATGATGAAATTTTCACTGACAATTGTAAGCGATGTCTAAGAGCTGGAGTTATTAACCTCGCTGAAAGATACACTATGTTTATGATAACAGTGAAAGGATGTCTAAATCGTCCTATCGCTTAGACTCAGATTGTCTGAATGAGAAGCTCATGCATCCTGTTTATGGAAACGAGCAATGACCAGCAGCATTACCAACCAACATAGGGAATGAAGTCATTGTGTGAGGCTGCACTAAATTAGTTTAGACACATGACACCTAACTTCGCAGAGACAGGACGAACACAACCGTGTTCTCTGATGTTCTTACCTACTGGTGCGAAGAGATAAGCTGTGCATATCTGGAAGCCTGGTGCCATAGGTGCTGCCGGCTATTCGGGACTGTCAAAAATTGTTGCTTCTTCTGGCACAAATCCGGCAACCGTCTGCCCAGCAGCGTCGAAATATTTCAGTACAGCTGGAGGCCTCTTAAGCATTCTTTCCTTAACAGTCATTGAGGCTGGACTCAAAGACTAGATGATTCTCTGAGATTGCTGCACTAGTGGTCACCATTGGTAGCTGGAACCGCTAATAGCATTCAACAAAGTTACCCGTCCTTACACGACTTGAACTCGGTCATCCGATCGCGTAGGTCCTTTGCTCAATTTTAGAGACGCTTCTGAACGAAACACCAAAGCCATTGTGGGTTTGTCGCCCAAGGAGCCGCAAAACCGTGTTCAATGGCTTTTGGTATTACTCGAACCTAAGACATGATAAATTACCTAGGTAAGCTTGAGTATCTAATGTAGAATTAATTCTAGAAGAGCTCATTCCTTAGTTGAAAATTCCCTACCCCAATAGGGTTGAGCCGTAGGAGCATGATGAGTAGGATTTATAAACGTTGTTGAACACTAATACTAGAGATTATTTATTTCCTACGTACTTGATATGTTAGTATGTAAACTATGCAGGGTCACTCGTAAAAAAAGCGACAACCAGTACTAACTTGATTGGTGGACGACAAATTGTATGGGTGATATTATAATTGGTCCGTTAAAACCTTCCTCCCATGCCGCTACAATGACCCTGCTTACACCCCTCACATAGATCATTCCTGTGTGGACCATCGCTCCGACCTGAGAAGGGGGGAATCTCCATCTGCACCCCAGACCATTTTTTGAGACGATAAGCGACCCTTTCTGCATAAGAATCGTCCAAAGATGGTTTACTCGACATCCCGCAACTCTTGCAGGATTGATGATATACTCTTGCATTATATCGCTGGCCGGAATAGCTTCGAATAGTGATGGCTATCTGCTTGCTTGACCAAGTACCAGCTGAACAAGCGGAATTGCGACAAGTAAATCGGCCCATGATGTTCGCGTCATATTCATTGTCGTTATTCCTGTCATCGTCCTGCTCATTGAATCGAAAGGAAAGGCTGTGCTCGCGAAGGAGGTTGGATACGTCACTATGGAGTGATGGATACATAGACCATTTCTTGTTCGACTTCGGGTTTCTTGGCGGCTTCGAACTTTTGGAAGGCTTCGGTTTCTTGGGAGGCATGACGAGGATGCTTGAACTTTCGATGGCAAGAATGGTAATGCTGTCGAGTGAATGGATGCGAACGATAGCGCGATAATAGATGAAGGTAAGATGAACATGTGGGAACGCACACCTTTTAGGAACTCGACGAGCGGCTCTGGCCCCGGCTCGGCCTCTAGGAAGAGGGGACACGTAAACATCGATGATTGGGATGAACTTTGGGCTTTGACCGAACCAACCAAAACCAGAGCGAGAAGAGCAGCTAGTCAAGATTTTCAGGGAGTGACCACCACACCCAAAACACCACCAGAATGGCCCCCTATGGTGAGGCGCCCGAACCAACGATAGCCGGCCCCACGTTCATTATCGACTTCCACACCGAAAGTAGGTTGACCCACGGACCTCTTCATATCACTTCCTAATTGGTGTACAATGAGATAATGCGGTCACGCAGCATGCAATAGTCGACCCGCCGCCATGGCCTTGGCTAGTTCCTCGTCATCGCCTAAGTTTGCACCTGCACACCGTGCCCCACGCTCAACCGATACGATCACGCCGTACTGAGACAGTCCGCGGCTCAAATCAGCATAGCCTCTTTGCTGTTTCATTCGTGGCACTACTTCGCAAGATGAATACGAGTTGTACGCTACAGGTGTCTCAAGCGCTCGGGAAAAGCGGTAGTACATTGCCAGTAAAGAGTTAGTCAGAATTCGAGCGACGGTATTATGGTTAGCAATATGATCCCTTGGCCATTATGCATAATGCAGTACTCTTTTAATAAAATGACGGACCTTGCAAGCTTGTTTAGTGTCGGAAGTTCAAGGAAGCCTGCGCCTGTCCCACATCATCTCTCTAGCAAAATTTGTATGTGGCCCGTGGCTTCAAAAGACGATTTTGAGTACAATGGCATTGAAAAGTCGACATACGTGAGTCAGAATTTGTACTCATAATGTCTGAGCTTGTTTCCTCCTTCGAATGCAGAGCAGTTAGATCTTGCCCAGGTCGCCAGAGTCCAGCAATTGCATTAAAACCCCGCTATAGACGAGACCGAGCCGTTATGAGCAGCTACCGATGTTCTCAGGGCGCTGTCCCTACCGAGACTGAGTACGACTCAGCCTGAAATATCAATTTCTTCTCCCTTCTCATCGTGGCGGGGTCAACATATATCCGCATATCCATGTCCCTTCGGCCGAGATTGAAAACTCGTAATATCACGTAGACTTCTATCGCAGGGTTCTCTGTATCGAGGGCCATACGGTGCATCTGTTCAAGAATCAATTAGCATAGACACCAGCATATCATAGGTAGGTATTGGTCACAAACCCTTCGGTACTGGGCTTTGCTAACAAAGAAACGCGAGCTGCAATCCTCTGTTGTGGTCTTGACTTCCAAATAATACTTGATGGGAGCTCCTTCTTTAAGCCTGTCCTTGGGCAGCTGCACTGAGAAGGCATTCGTTAACACAAACTCGGGACCTTCGTCCTCATATACTATGTCCGCAGTCTCTGGTCCTGTCCAATCCTCCATGTCTCTATATTTCTCATGCACGCAGACTTTCTTCCTGATATTGCTCTTCCAGTTTGGCCTTCCAAAGTTTGGCAAATCAAGGTTGAGAAGGCATTCAAAGGCCTACAATGGATATGATTAGCGCTGTCCGGGGTGGGGCTTGGATATAATTTACGTATAGCTCCCCAGCGGCACCAATTTTGATGTCATGAGCAATCTGATTCTCAGATCGTTTGCCGAAAAGAGCATCAGAATATTCAATAGGTTCAGGTATATCTGTGCATGCTGTTACTAAGTATATTCCTCGGATGGTCCATCCATTCTCACCTCCTTTAGCAGCAGCAGCGATCACAAAGCTAAGGAGCGAAACATACTCATCGTTACCGATAGATTGCCTACGTGCGTAGTCCCCTTGAACGGGAGTAGGCGCTGGACTGAGGCTTGACCTCGGCGTGTGTATCGATGCAAGGAAGCTTGGAGAGGCTGGCAGGTAGGTGTCACTACTATACGGTGATTCGATCTGACTGCTAAAGCTTGTCCGTGGTGTCGAAGTGGGCCGTGGACTTCTAGGCGTTTGTACGGGTGTACTTGCTCTTGGATGACTTGGAGGCTCTGGAGTCAGGTCTTCACTTGCCTGAGTTTCGTTACTTGAGACACTGTGCTGGACAGGATCTGGCCATGGTAGCCGATCAATAGCATGCTCCTCGAGCAACTCGCTGATCACAACAGCACTAGTGGCCTTGAGAACATCCCCGAGCACCTTGACTGCTTTGATTTCCTTGATGCCCAAATAGGCTGCTAGCCCTTCAGGTAAACCCTTCAGGAAACAAAGTTCTCGTTCAGTGCTATCCCTCGGAACATAAAGTCGCAGGCGATTGTCGCTCTCTTCAATATGCAACTTTGCACTTGCACCTTTTACAGTAACCGGTCCTATGCCATCGAGCGAAAGAGTTATAGTCTTCGTGATCCCATCGCTCTCGAATACATCTAACTCCCTAAAGCGCCGGTACAGAGCGTCATCACACCCGCTTGCAGCTCTATAGTGGACGGCACACCTGGAATCAATATGGTCAGCTGATGAGAGACAGAGTTATCGATGGGCATTCGTACCGAAAGATCGCGTAGGACTTCTCGCTAATGCTGTGGGTAAGTCTTGGGTGCCTTAAAGCGACATTCACCGTTGAGATCTCTTTTACTATAAGAGACATATATCTGTTGGCCAGCGTTAGAGCTGATAAGAACGGTTGTAGCTCGTGAGCTTCCTCCATCGTGTAATCTAAGATTGGGACCTTGCCATCAAACAGATACTCGTAGTCGTGACGATCGCTGATCGCAAATGCATCAGACGGTCTTCTTAGAGTTACTCGACCATTCAAATCTTTAACCGGAAGGATAGGACAACTTTGTAGTTCCTGGAGAGATTCTTGGCGAGGCCCCATGGAGTTTACGTACTGAATTAGTTCCTTCATAATTTTCACGGAAGGGCTTTTGGTGCCAGCCGCGAGAAACTTCAATTCCTCAATGTATATGTTGATATCTGGCTCTTTGACCTCCAAGTATTGTACGAAGAAATCTTCAAGATCCTGGTAATGGGCTATAGATACCTTTCCGGATGTTCGGGTGTTAGAGGTCCAGAGGCATGAAGACGGTGGGTACCATGCCCTAAGCTGTGGGTGGTAGATCAAGCGGTCATTTTCAAATTGTTCTCTGAGATCTGGCAATTTCGATTCGCACCGGCGAACTTCGTTCCAGATAAAACGATAGATGTCAGAAACATCCGTGTGGAGTATGGCACGCCGCTTTTCCTCTCGAAGCTGGTGTACACAATGTGACCAAGTTGCATCTTCCACCCCAAGTATAGTGCGAAACAGACGTTCAAATCTCTTATTTCCGTCATAAAGGGTTGAAGTAGCGAGAGGGTACCACAAGTCGATGAAATCTGGCGCATGCCATAAACAATCCTGAGATGATCCCCACACAGCTTCCTCTGATGTCTTAGACGGTGTGTATATATGCTTTCCATCATTAAAGACCTTGCTATGATACATTAGATTGATGCGGAAGACTTCAAAGGTGTAACTAACCGAACTTGGTCGTAATCGTCGACCTTACTATGTCTCTCGATTTCGCGATAGACAGCGAGTAGACTCTGGATCTCCTTTCCCTCCGTGAGGCCGATATCAAAGAAATGGAGTGCATCGAGATAGAAACCGAGGTCCACTTCATAGCCGACATGAAACAATTTAAGGAACTGCCAGTCTGCCAGATCATGACTCAGCGCGTAAGGGAGTTCGATGAATGGTACTTTGTGACTCAGGCCCAGGTCTGAGGTACGCTGCTTAAGTTCGGCTGTAGGCAAATAGGTCTCCCACAATGGCGTGTCCCCCACATTCTCACACCGAACCTCAGCTTCGGATAACGCCTGAATGATTTCTTCTTCCATCAAGTTTTGATACTCCGTCCAATATGTCTTAAGAATGCCCACAACTTTAGTTGGTTGGGTACTGACAATGTGCTGGAATATTCTCGAGAGCTTCAGAGGATCTTTGGAGTCAATGAGGCGGGGAACGCTGCGGACGCCTGCAACTGTTTCAAGCCACTCTTTCCAGGAAAGGCTGGACTGACGTGCTTCGGGACGAACAGCATCTAAGTATGCTTTGTTGATGAAATGGACGGGAAAACTTGGGCCTGTATTTATTCCCCCATCTGTAATTTGCTGTAAGAGACTCTTCATCCCATACTCCTCTTCTGTCTCCAGATATAGATCGTCCACAATCAAGTCGGGTTTCCCAAACGTCACAAATTTCCGATATACAGGAACATATACTTGGTCCTTGAGGTAAATACGCACGTCCAAACTCAGACATTCTGGGAGGTGCCAGTATAGGTAACGCATGTGCTCCACAGAAGACCTCAATTTGACCCTGTTCCACTTGCTATAGCGGTAATTAATAAGATGGATAACCTTTCCGGGCTCGCAGTATTTTACCCCAAGCTTCGAGAAAAGAGTCTTGCGAGAAGTGTTCATGTAGGCCTCGAGATCCAGGAGTGAAAGACCTATGTCGGTGGGTATCGATACACCAGTTTCACTAACAGGATAATATATCTCAGCACGATCTATGGTACCAAAACCAGAAGCGGCCGGCTGCGCCGATATAGAAACCCATTCTCCAGTAAGCAGTGGGATCAATGGCAAAGAGCGAAGTTCATTCTTTGTCGGCTGATCCTTATCACGATCCTTTTCAAAGGGCTGTATGAGCAACTCTGCAGCTCGATTATGCCAGGATTCTTCGGCTGTAGAAGATTTGTATTTCGATTTGGGACTGCGTAGATCTGCAGTAATCCTGGGCAGCATGTCTGCCATGGTCAAACTCTTGACCCCAAGGGTTTCCAAGATGGACTTATCGCCTGATTTGTAGGAACGTGATAGATATAGCTCATCTGGTAGGTCATCGAAGAGTGGCACTCCATGTTCGTCCTCACAGCTTGGGGGTACCCACTTGAGTTGGCTAGGAAGCTTCCAGCAACTTCCACTTCGGGATAACAAGACCGGCGCAACCTGCAAATGAGCAATTATTCGCGACAGAAGATCGGCCCAGAAATTGTCAGATATGGAAGCCCCTGGAAGGTATTTTATCCACTGAAATCTGAGTTCGTTAGGCTGCTGACAGAACTGTACCACTGCATCTCTGAATGCTTCAGCGACCCCTTCACGGATAGCATAATTCCGCAGCGAGTGGACAATATCTTCTCGACTAGCCTGAGTGATGAAATCGGACTGAATTTGAAACTGCTCCATTTTAGCATTTGTATCTCCGCGGATACGTGTAGGTTACCTACATTGAATCCCACCTTGCGCACAGGTAGAAATGCAAAAACATGTTGGTGCTCGATGATCGGGAGCGATTTCTCGTCCAGTGGAAAGGCAAGAACGACTTCTGCCTGGTCCGTCTTAGGACGAGCCGCATCTTTGGGGAGATTTCTGAGGGTTCTTTTTGTAATATGAAAGTGTTGCGCAATATAGTTGTTCTTGCCTTCGATTAAGCGGCGTTTTGTCAAAGTCCCTCGGTGATTATCGGAACTATACTGATAGGCGTAGACGATTTTGGAGACGAGTTCGTTCCTTGCGTTCATCACATTGATTGTGATGCTTTTAAGCTTACTTAAGAAAATTAGCAAGCTATCTGGGAGATCCTCAAAGTCCTTGACCAATTCAGCAAAGTCAGAAGACGGAGAAAGGGTCAAGGAAATGCGGCTCTGAATGCCGGATGGAAGCTCCTCGAATTCATCGGGAAGGGGTGTAACCATCCCTAAGCCACTATCGCCAAATTTGTGTTCAAAGGCGAAGGAAAAAGGTTCAGATTGGATGTGCACTCTCGAAGCGACTTTAAAAACCGATTTAAAACCGATACCCTTCTCGCCTATGTAGCCCTGAACGTTCGTCTTAGTGCTCTCCGTTTTACAGATAGCTCTGACGTCAGCTTCATTGAAGCCATCTTCATTAGAGTCGATGACTATCTTCGAAGGATGAAGCGTGAAAGTCAGGAAAGGATCTTGTTTCGCTATTGCTGCTTTAGTATATTGATTGTCTTCCGCGTTCTGTATCAACTCATATACGAAGCGGGTCTTTGTCGTGTAGAGGTCTGTAGCAAGCCTGCCAAAACACCAGTTAATTAACCAGCTCGAATGACTAGGGAGGGCGAGAACACCTCTTCACCGAAGCCCCCCATTTTCCTCGAACACTCTCTAGAGCCTCGAGGACACTTTTCGGCGTGTTTGCTCTATCGTCAGGGGTGATTCCTCCGTTTTCCGTGCTAATACTCTCTATGATGGCGCGAGCTTGCTGTCGGGAAAGTGCGGGCCCATTTGCTCCTGCCACAAGCTCTTTCCCGAAACTAAAAGCTGCTCTCCTTGATGATCCGTCCATGACAAAATAACAGGATCCGGGAAATAGCAGCTATGAAAGGTCCAGAGACAGATGGACCCCCGACTAGGCTCGCAAGGACTAGACACGCCGGAGTTGGAGGACGACCCGGGTATCTCAACTCCTTCAATATAGTGGGAGAAGTCCCAGATACATTGTTTCTATAAGGACATTCGTCGTATCCTTGCACCATTGACGACGTGTGAGGCTATAATCTTGTTATGGGGCTGTTCACCCAGGACTAGGCTGCGATGTGACATAACATGCGTGCCAAGGAAAAGTCAATAGGCAGCAGATGCTCGTACTTCTGTGCATTGCACCCAGCTGTTTCAGCCCCGAAAAGCAGTGCGGCGGCTACAATTGCCGATATGTTCTCCAGACTAATGTCGCGCCGTCTCGAAGAACTAGAAGGTGAGATAAGCTACGTACTTCGTAAATGATTGGTCTTCACAAAGGGCTAGAACAGGGTTCTACTGGTCGCGAAGCCCAGGGTAGCGAATCCTTCGCGCATTTCTTACATATCCGTCACCACAACGCTCATTTAGCACTCTCGTTTAGCACTTCTCGATTGGTCACGATTGCGTCTTATCTGTTCCAGGCATCTCTGAAACCCGAAAAGCAGCACGCGGGCTTGGTGAACTGCAACATAGCCTGGGATGTGTTTCCTGGAGGTGGTTTTAGTTGTAATACAGCGGTTCGACCAAGAACGGAGCCCAAGACCAAATATCCAAGTTTCTCTACAGCCGATTCAATGATAATGCTCCATCCCTGTGGTTACTTCCCCGGAAGAGGAATGTCAAGCAAAGTCATCAAAGAGCGGACGCGCAGAGGCGGGCCCCCAGCGCTAACGCTCCGGCTTTGATCAGGCTGACTAGTATGGCGTCTTCTGTGACTGCCATGTTTCATGGCTCTTCAGGGTTAGGCACATAGTTTCCTCGAGGAGCGTCTCAGTTCTAGGAGATGACCGTCACGGGAACTTTGGTACTTTCTGCTGATGGAGATGTTCGGGTCACACATCATTTGGTCTTTCTCCAGCCCATGATATTCCCGGCATGGCGAAGAGATATTACCAAGTCTGTCCACTTGTATACTTGTGCTAGGTATAATGTTATCTGGTGTTCCTGGGCGATTATTGAAGCTGAGAGGAGGCCGAGGTGCATGAAATGGGTCGTGATGCGCGCAAAGTCAGCGTTTAGACTGGGGCTCTAATTGGGCTGGGATTCCGGCTCGTGCTCTCCGGGAACTGAGGGGCTCCGCCCGGAGAGTGGGGGCGGCAGCTCAAACACGCCACGCGAGCTCGGGCGTTCCACCACGCCCATCACAATTTTAGTACACAGCCACGAACCGGGATACCGAAAGTTCCCCAACCCTAGATCCCTAAGATGTTATCTAGGTCTTTCCATATCCTGCCCCATATTGCAACCTTAGACCTCTCGCGAATCAGTAACGATGCGATCATGTCCGACGGTCACTTGCAGTTCTTAAATGAAGTTGATGCGCTGTCTCTCTGGTGTTACTCATCAGCCTGTAAAGTATGATACGGGCATAAAACCGCTGGCTATGAATATGCTCCACCCACCTTGGATATTTGCCATTACTTTGACAAAATGCAAGAGTACCAACATCACGGCATATGCTCTACCGTTGTGGCGTAACCCATCAAAATGGGCCATCCTTAGTCCTTGCGATGGGCTCATCCGCAAGGATATCAAATGAGCTCCGGCTTACACAAGAATTCATCTGTTGACCGGTTCCTATGCCCTTGGCTCCTGCTCATCGCTAGGACCAGCCCATGCCGATTCCATCGGCGGCAGATCCATGAGTAAGAAGGCTGGACTGCGCTGCCAATCTTAATACAAGCGTGGTCAGGGCGTACGAGCTTACAGCTCCAATAGGTAGTAAGATACTAAGCGGAAGGTACGGAAATGGCTCACAATGACAAAGACAACGAATCATGAGGGAAATACCTGTTTACTCATCGCTGATTTGAAATTTAAACAACCCGAGATGAAGCCGAGGTGCTTACATCTGCAACAACGCGTGTCATCTACTGTACGACTTATCTGATCAACATGCTATCAGAACCAACGATTGTCACAAATAAATTTAAGCATAACTTCCGTGGATGCAGAATCGCCTTCGCACAACTTTTACTGAGCTCATTCTTGCATATTACGTATTTCTCAATGTATCTGCAACAATGCCTGTCATTTACTGTAAGACTTATCTGACTAACATGCTAGCAGGACCAAGGATTATTACATATCAATCTAATTGTGACATCCGTGGATGCAGAATGGCCTTCGCAAAATTTTTACTGAGCGATTTTTCGCATATTACATATATATCAATGCATATAAAGCCAACTGACGCAGGATCCGGTGTATTGCCTATATTATAATCTCTCAAACCTAACCATTTGACATCGTATCTACTACAGTCCCTGTGCAAGCTTACTCTTTTTACGAGAAAGAGATATGAAGATGGGATCTGAGAACACAGATTATTTGCAAGTAGCCACGAAAGGCATGGCAGCATATAGGGCTCCATCTTTATTACAACCCCACAAAGCCAGACAAGCGATTCGGGATGCCTATGAGGGCAAGATCAAGCCCTTGATAGGCTATTACTGTGGCATCAGCAGCGTACCCACAGCGAGAGTGATGGCGCAGCTAGGCGCTGACGTCGTGTGGATCGATTGGGAGCATTCTTCATGTGGGGTAGAAACAATGACGACAGTGAAGTACCGACCTGGCAATTTCATAGATGGCGGTACTAAATCATAACAGATAGTTCACGAGATACAATTCATGAGCGAGGGTAAGACCATGCCGTTCGTCAGGTGAGCACAGTGCTGGTCCATCCGAATCATGATCCCAAATCTGATATAATCGGCAGAGTCCCTGGCCATGATCACGCTGCAATAGGGTATGCTCTGGATGCCGGGGCGTCAATCATAGTTCCACAAGTAGACACAGTCGAGCAAGCTCAGCACGTCGTTTCCGCCGCCAAATTCGGCGTAAAGGCGAAGGGAAATCGATCGGCTCCTCCATTCCGATGGCTTCCAGGACTCAGTGACACTAGGATTGACCCTTCGCGGTCACTTTGGGAGAATCTCAACGATCAGGCAGCCATCATCATTCAAATCGAATCTGAGGAAGGAGCCCGTAATCTGGATGCTATCCTGACCGCAGTCGGCGACCAAATTGACGCAGTCTGGATGGGGACACTCGACATGAGAATTAGTATGGGATTTGATGGCATGTGGGGCTCAGAGCCACGATTCCTCGAGATTGTGGAGTTGTACCAGAATGCGCTAAAGAAACATGATGTACCAAACAGCGGGATGTGTTTGGGTGGTGACTGGGCAAAAGGCGTCGACAAAACATTCGTCATCGTCGGTGGGGATGCTTTTGCGTTTCTAGCCGACACAGCTACCATTAAGAATGCGAGAGAAAATCTTCCTGCGCTGCGAGGCAGGTCCAACCTTTATAACGATTGATTAACTTGTCTTAGGGTATCAATTGAATATCCAAGCAGGTTCCTCATGGAACCATAGCAAAGAATGTGCTTACTACAAAATGATACAGATAGCTAAGGAGTGAAAGTGAGGGGTAGCCCCTACTGTTTACTGCGTTGAACCCAAGATCCCCAGCGTGCCGGCCGTGCAGCCATTGAGCACTAAGCACTAACTGACTTGGTGCCATGTATGTCACGCTTTCGTCGACAGATCCACTGCTGTCGCCCTCTCACTTTGTAATCTCGTCATCGTCGTATTCCACAACTGCATTCACGAT
>KE598614.1:1620013-1665413 GCA_000444155.1 Cladonia macilenta KoLRI003786 | reverse complement strand
ATCTCGTCATCGTCGTATTCCACAACTGCATTCACGATTGCACCGCTGTCGTCTTCTCGTTCCCTGATTCCACCGTTTGCGTGTCTCAGAGTGTTCTCTTTGTTCTGGTTGTCAATCCCCTGGATAGGAGAGCGTTCAGTAAGACGCCCAGATGCTGCTATCCACTGTGCCTTAGCTCTGACATGGGAATCATGTGTCGGAAAGGCAATTCCTACCAGCATTCAAAGGAATGCAACTAGTACATGACCAAAGGCCGACGAATATGAGTACTAGGGCTTGGATGTGCATTCTTGTTGGTATAAAGATGAAACTGAGGTGAGTGGCTATCCCGGATACCTTTTGGACTCGAATTCTTCTTATGATAGAGCGTGGTCATAAGAGAGGAGCCTTACTCGAACACTTTCATCGGCTTTTAATGTCCAAAGATATTCTGCCTCGGCATACCCTTACCTATGGGTGCATGGGCCAGTCACTCTGCTATTGGTCTAATTCATTAGTTCGTGCTCGAAGGCCTGTAGACGTGTATATGTTCGTCACATATCTTTCAGTTCGCCAACTGCGCGCCAATTGCGAGTACTGTCACGAAGTGAGTATGGAGCTAATTGACTTTCAGCACGTAAGTCTCGCTGATCTATCTTGCTGAAGTGGCTAGTATCACAATTAGTGACATCTCATTGTACATCATTCCCTGTAGTAGTAAGATCTCCGGTGCATAGCTTTTCCTATAAGACGTTCTCAGCAAGAATCGGCAGAGACGAGGCACTTGTGGGTCACTCAAATGAGAATATCATGCATGGCCGTTAGCATCGTGCTGTACAATGACGGCTACAAAGCCCTGACATCCACCAGCCGCACCTGCAGCCAGACCGGAGAAAATCGTTCTTGAATACTGCTACTTTCCTCCTTCCTCTTTTACATTTACAAGCCACAATTGAAACTTTTCCGGCACCTAAGAGACGGCTGATGGTTGCCTGCATGTACGATGTCGTAGATATTTTCGAGGACCATTGCCACTGACGTACGTGGACTAAGTAAGTCTTGACTTGTCCGTAATGTAATGTTTCGGTACGAACTCTACATGAGAGTGGATTGTGGTTCTGGGCTGTCCGATCCACATCCACGCAACAACAACGTCTTCCACACGCATATACTCATGCCACAGACATGAAATCTGAGAAGAACACTGTGTATCTGCCAATACACCAATCCGAGGAGGATGAAGCGGTGCTCAGAGACTCAAGCTCTATCTTGGCTTCAGATCCTCTCTTTGACAGCAAGCGAATCTCTAAAAGGTCCAATTCATATAGCAAAGCACTTCCGTGGCTATTACACGTCATTCTACTATCTATCTCAGCCTTGTGCCTTCTGGTCTCCTTTGCTATAATACGGTCTTCCGACAGGAGCTGCATCAACAAACTTTATGAATACTGTAAGCCTATGCCTTTGAGAGCGAGAGGGGTGAGTTGACCAGTCTTCGAAGCTCCTGGACTCCTGGCTGTGAGCGATGAGTACCAGACTGTTCGCTTTCGGGGTTCGTTCGGCCTGCCATCTCCTTACAAAGGTCCCGTTACTCCAGAAGTGGACGCTAAGTGGAGAGAAATCGAAGATAGTGAGTGGGTGTCAAACATGCTAGCGGAATCATTGCTTAACTTTTGATAGTGGGCGCAATCAGCATTTCGGAGGAAGAGTTCCACCAGCTTAACTCATCAAAGCACGCTGTAAAAGTACCCGAAAACCTCGGTGGTGGCTTCATGGCTCTTCCTGAGTTTGTGCATCAGATACATTGCGTGGTAAGGCCGTTCAGACGTCATCCTTTAACTGTAAAGCGCTGAGCTTTGAATCCAGAAGATGTTGTGGGAGCAAACCTATCCAGATTATTATGTCGAGGCGCACAATTGGTCTCTGGAGGATCCCAAAGGGTTTCACGAACATATCGGTACGGCTCCAAGTCAAGAAGATACCTGACCATCCCTTCTCACAAAGATTGTAGATCACTGCGCAGACCTATTGCGCCAGAAATTCATGTGTGACGCCGACATGACTCTCATTACATATAATTGGATCACCAATCATTACGGACCGCATCCGAACTTCAACGTACAGCACAAGTGTAGGAACTTTGACGCAGCAAAGCAGTGGACGATACAACGTCGAATCAATGGTTCTTCACTTGAGCACCACTACTTCACTCGGCCAATAGAGCCTGTTGTCGAATTTGATGAGCCACCTTTTGATCCGTTGGCGAGTTAATGATAGGAGAGATAGACGCCCCTGAACAGTCTATAACCGAGAACCTATGTTTGTATTGATATTTGATTCGGCGCAGTTCTCCTCCGACACCATGCCGTCCACTTGTTGCGCTTCACACATAGCGTATTGAAGCTCCTTTATCTGCAATAAAAAGCAATGACTGATCACCAAAAGTGAGCGCAGAATATATGCCAAGGTCCGGACGGGTTCAAAATTTGCGAAGTGTGCTAGATTGTGAAGCATTCCACAAAACATACAAGGTCACTAGCGGATGTAATCTATGTTACAGGACCAAACCATGCGACCCAAGATAACATAAGGTCTACTAAGGGCGACCGAAGATCGAAAACCCCTTAGCTTCGCACCTCCATGTTTTCAACCTTCACCAAGTTGTCGCTCGTTCTTGCCGATTCAAGTTGACTGTCCAATGGTTTCCAAAAGAGGGTACCTTCCACATTTGCATTCGCTTCTCCAATTGGAGCGCAAATTGTGCCCCGTTTGCCCGTAGAATAGAGGCTTCACGTGGGCAAGCTAAATGTTGAGGGTGGGGGCCCCAATGTGTAGTGGCCGGAGGCCTTCTAGCTTGCAGAATCATCGATCACAGCATCACTTGCCAAATAGAGCTTAACTATTGGAGCTGTCAGATCTGAAATGTAGCTGCTTTTTGCCTTTTAGAGTATCACTTTAAATATGACGGCAAGAGAGACGCGGCCCGGGCAGTCAATCGTCAAAACGTCAATGTATGGGACGATCTGATGCTGCAGTCCCTATTCCCATCAAAGCAGGTGCTTAAGTCTCGTGCATTAAAAGGTCACATTCGCGTACCTGGCCCGTCCATCAGCGGCATCTTATCACAACATCTGGATCGAAGTGGGACAGGGTGGTCTATACATGGATGTTGCGAGATGCCAACAAGGCAGATCGCCAAGGAGATAAGGGCAGCTTTACTGCTGCGGGTGGAAACGACGTCATCATACCCGCTACTCCTGCACCCCGCGCCGCGAGTGTGCATTCAGATGCTTTGCAGTCTTGGTTGCCCTCTCTTCTGAGGGCGGCACAAAGATTCATGAGCTCATGAGCATGTCCAGTAGTGGTATACACAGATTGGTACGAGAAGCCACTGACACCATCTTGGATCAGCCAGGCTTAGTCTCCACCTAGCAATTTAATCTCGCTTCCTTACGCTTTAGCGAACAAAGAAACAGAAACTAACAACTAGCAAAGTTACATTGTACTTTCGAGGACCTTCATTCGGCCCGCTCAGCTTTGGTGAAGGCGGCACTCTGAGAGCTGAGATGCTCATTCTGTAAAGATCATACTTTGTTGAAGATTTTATCGTGGCATATTTCATGCTATTAATGAGCCATCAGCTCGGTTTATACATCCCAATAATACAAGGCTTCAATCAGCCAGCTATGAACGAGACACTCAGCTTTTCAGAGCTCTGAACCGGTGCTTTCAAGACATTTGTATCAACGTGCACTCTCGCCGTCCAACGCTCCTCGGACTCCATATATAGGATCTTCACACAGTATCCCTTGCATCCGTAGGTCGATCTGGGGAATAGGGCGTCCAAGTCTCTGCCGGAACTTGAACAGGATGTATGCCAAGCTCGACGCCGGTCAATGCATCGGTATCGTGACTGTGGCTACTGTGCCAGGTAGTACCTCCACTATGACCCAGATCCTGATAAGAAGTACTTCTGGTTTTCTTCACAATTCCTAGTAGTGCTTTGTAGGTAGGCAATGAAGACACGATCACTGCGATCGTTGGTTCGAGGATATCCCAGATTGTGTCTAGGGCAACGGCACCCCCGTTGACGGTATACACAGTTCGAGTGATGTCGAAGACCACATCAGTAATAGCAATCAGAAAGACTGCGGCCAAACCGAGCTTCCGGCTCATCGACATCTGTAGCCTTCGCAGCATCCACAGGGGCAGTATTATTACTGTTCAGTTCAGCATATGCGTTCTCTAATGCGGTGTCTCACTTACTGCTCAAATCGGAGGCGACATTGAGCCCACACCACATGGATGTAGTTTTAGCATTGATATTCAGCGCTCGTTGAGACAAGCATCTTTCTAGTAAACATCAGCTCCTTCGATCCGTAAGTCGGACACATTGGAGACAAAGTTACCTAGCACGAACAAATAACGAGGAGCTTCGCAGGCCCAAAAAACGGAAAGAAAATTGACCAGGAAAGTGACCACCGTAAATGCAGACACTATCCACCAGGCGCACATAAAACCCTTGGATATTCCAAACAAAAGGCGGTAGAAGAGGAGGAAGACAAATTTGACAAGATATATAACAACCCAAAAGAGCAGCGAAACGGCAATCTTTAAATGGAAGTATCTCCTCAAGTCGGAATCGGAGGGTTGCTCTCCCACGCCTGCTATCCAAAATTCGACGGAGTAATTGAGAGGAAACATGACTGTGTACGTAGATATATATCCAATAAGAACGACCAGGGCAAGTCCATGGACATAGTCGTCTGCTTGGAAGGTTCCAATAGTCTTTAGTCGAATAGCATACCGGCCAATGGTTAAGACGACAGCAGTACCTGTAAATACCCAAGTAAGGACCTATGCGTCATGTCAATCATCAGCATAGAGCAGCCAAATAGTGGAATTGGAAACCCACAGTCAGTCCGTCACGGCTCAATTCGCTCATCACGACGTATAAATTGTTGTGTTGTACGTGCTTAAAGACTGGCAACTTGAAGATTGAACAAGATAAAGTCAATTATCAGGAAATCGCGAATATGAAAACTACGAGCAAGACTTATTGTTAGCTCGCATTGTTCAGCCGAGCCGGTATCATACAGCCGTGCCGGTATCATATAGCTATAGACAATCTTGCTTGAGATCAATGCTACCTACCTTCTTTGCATAAGCCTACCCTTAGCCTCACTCAGGTCGCATTGTTCTTGCGCAGGATTTACTGCAGGCCCCCACCTCAAGCCGAGCAACTTGCATTCAAGCACGCGCCGGGAGTCACAACATGCAACACTGACGTCAAGTGAAACCGCTATTCTGTTAATGATCACAATCCTTCCCATTCATCAACTTCAACCAAAGTGTAGCTCGATACACAGACCCATCATTCAATATCTCTGCGCAGAAAGAGACATATATTTGCCTCCACGATTGAGTACATGGTACCACAACTGTCCCCACCTGGCTGGGCCCTTTTGGCCATTGCAGCGCTTACGATCATCATGCAAACCCCAAACATCTATAATCCCTCTGCTTTCATGGCCGAGTTCGGGATCTCGAATAAGCCTGCAGCACAGCTGATTGGTAGGCCTTTGGCCCTACACAGATTCTCCATACTACACCACTATTATAGCTTGAGCACAGTCGATGCTCTCCGCACCCCTTCTCTGTTTGTAGCACTGAAAGCTGATCTTTTGTCTCTATTAGCCTTCCTCCTCGTCCTCATTAATGGCTACGATCTTCTGGGAGCATCACAAGATAACTGGACGGTGTACTGGTACTCGCTCCTGTCTCGCGCCGCGGCGATGGCGTTTTTCTGGGCTTTGGGCGAGCCGTGGAGCAAATTGGTGGGGTTTGAAGGCGCTACATTTGCTATTCTGGGAATTTCGATGTGGTTTGGGTGATTAAAATACTCCAAAGACATAGCTTCTGGAAATTTCGAAATGTCATCTTTGATTGATTATTGTTAAAATAGTCGCAGCTTTTTCAATAAGGATACAAGACAAGTTGTAGAATTCTATTTAGTCGGAAGTGGACAGAACAAACAGATTTTAGAAGACCTACCCGGACATATTTCATGTTGCATTCGAAAGGCCTTGGAATGAGGTGGAATCAAGTCACCAAAGGTGACATCGCGCCATTTCCGTACTTGGGCGCTGAGACAGTATTCGGCGAGGATCATGCCCATAAATCTCATACTGAATAGCTAAATAATCGGGTCACGGCGACCGCACGAGTTATGGCACTATATCGCGCTTCCGGCACAGGCAATTCTCGTAAAATGGCTCTATATTTTCATCAAAATCATTGAATGCCAGCCTATTTATGCCGCGCAAATGGCCTGGGTCCAGGTCGGATTTCCGTCGAATTAGGGTGTTTGGTTGAACACGATCTTGTATGAGTGGGAGGAAGGTATTGGCAGGCTTGGCCAATCATTGTAATTCTTTCTTGATTCATCAAAGACAGCTTGAGATCAATTCGGGGACTTATCCCTTCGACAATTCGCTCAGCTTTCTATTGCGTAGAAAGAAGGCGAGTACGAGGGATAGAGCCGCTGTTGCTATCATCTGCACCCAGGCATCCCTAATGGCATCGAAAGCTGCCTGTAGGACCGATGTTCTGAGCGGCTCCGGGAGATTGTCAGTCAAAGAAGCTCCCACACCAGCAATTGCATCCTGCACGGTGGTTCTGGGAGTGCTTGGCAGTAGCTTTTGAATGCTGTCTGTCGCACGATTAACAAAGATACTATTGGCGATCCCTACCGAAAAGGCACCACAAAGTGCATCAACGCATCCGAAGACAGTGCTCGCGTCCGCAGCGTGCTCTTTTGCCACTATTGCTGACATGACAGGACCGCCATTCATTGCATACAGTCCAGTTCCAACACCGCCAAGAATTAGGTAGCCGTAGATTCGGCCGTGGGAGGAATCGATCCCAGCTGTGTATAGACACACGGACATAACTAAGGCCAGGCTGCTGCCTGCAATGAACCAGAGCTTGTAGTAGCCGAAGCTTGTTATCAGACGTCCGGATATCAACATTGCAGAAACAGAGGTGAAAAGGAATGGAAGGAGGTCGACTGCTGATCGAATTGTCGATTCCCCTCGTACGAATTGAAAGTACAGCGGAATGTAGTAGATGGTAATGAATAACATCCCAATAGAGCAGCCAGTCTGAATGATTAGAATCCACATTTCCCAAGAATGCAGAATATGGATGGGAAGGATACGATCTTCTTTCGTCGTGTAAATGGGGGTAGCTTGCTGAATACCGAAGATAATCCAAAGGATACCGGAGCAGCAGAACAACCCAATTATGGTTCCAGTGTTCCAGGAATACAACGCTCCACCGAACGATACAGCCATGATTCCTGAGCATAGAGCGCCGGCAAATAGAATAGACCCGAGAATATCGATGCGACGAGCACGAGTCCAGAGACATACAGGGGAAGCTACGGTCTTCCGAGAGGGTAGAATGAAAAGGAAGACGGGAAAGGTGACACCAACAAGGATTACATTAAAGTAGAAGCTCCAACGCCACCCCGCGGCAGTGACGGCGAAGCCCCCTCCAATACAAGGTCCGAGACTGAGCATCTATTTAGCAAGAAAACAGTGTGAAGGGGCAGCGAACTAACATGGTACCAAGTCCCCATACGAAGCCAATGTAGCCAAAATATCGACCTTTTTCGACGGGGGATGTGAAAGCGGCAATGATATTTATTATCGAAATGTAGGATCCACTGCTCCCAACGCCAGTGATCGCCTTGCCAACAATGAATGCATTCATGGAAGGCGCAGCAGCATTCAGGGCGGACCCAATAGCGAATAGAAATCTGGCAAAAAGTAGAATCTTCTTACTATCGAAACATGCAAGCAACTTTCCCCTAGCTGAGATGAGTTGTGACGTCATCCCGATTGCGAAGAGGACGGAGTAGGCTTACCAGAGTAGACAGGTACCACCCATGCCCAAGGAGTAGGTGACATTGATCCAGGGGAACTTTGCGATTTCGCCAAAGGTGTTGATGATAGTCGGCTGAAGATTGGCAGTTATGGTGGTGTCGAGAGCCGCTTGCATTTCTGCTAGAAGCAACGAAGAGCAGAGGACCACCCAACTCAACGTAGTCAAGGACGCGCTCCTGGGAGACCCCTGATCTGAGCCACTCTCGACTCTTTCTTTGGGGGTTTTTTCATCTTGAGCTGATGACAACGTATCATCTTCTTTAGAGACATGTTGGCTAGCTCCCTCCTCCATTCTATTGCCAGTCTTACTTGCGTACAATAGTCAGTAGATGAAGGTGACACAGCAGCCGTCAGCAATAGTGTCGAAGTATTAGCTCAAAGACTAAGCGCTGCATGAAGATGTCTAAGGTGGGTATCGCCTTGGATGGCTACTCGGAGGGTAACACCGTGTTATTTTGGCTGCTGGTCTGGCAGCACCAGGGATTTCCTCACAAGGGAAAACGTCGGTATTGATGGACACTGTAGGACCGTGATCCGAAGACATAGTATCGTCGTTGCTGGGGGTCGATGCTAAGATGTGCAAGCAAGCTATGACGAAAGATTTTCGTCTCTTTCATATTCAGAAAATCGAAGTGCGGGATAATCACAGCGCTGACGGCGGGCTGCCCCGCCAACAAGCCACCCGCCTCTATTAGCTTAGGGCACAGCAAACAACTCTCCCATGATGAGCATGCTTCCTCAGCATGGTAATCTACATGATC
This sequence comes from Cladonia macilenta KoLRI003786, assembly GCA_000444155.1. Taxonomy (NCBI): domain Eukaryota; kingdom Fungi; phylum Ascomycota; class Lecanoromycetes; order Lecanorales; family Cladoniaceae; genus Cladonia; species Cladonia macilenta. The sequence goes on along the minus strand of KE598614.1, from coordinate 1,656,724 downwards.
GACATCCAATAAGCAGATATGACGACACACAACAAGAAGCAATCATAGGAAAGACCAGAATGTGGTGTGAGTGGGACATGCATTGATCAGCTTACTGCAGTCTTGAATCGCACCCGAGCACAAACGAAGGATTTCGCTGTTACGTGGCGGCTTGTATATTGTTTTAGCTACCTATTAGGTACCTAGCTGTCTGCGGCGGGACCAAGGCTAAAACACACTAGATCTCTCCTGCTCATCATCTTGCATAGGTACGTGACTGCCCTACGCCATTGCTAGGTACTCGCATCCAGTTCAAAGAACGCTCACCAAAACGATATCCACACCAGCGATGTGCCCACAGAGCCTGCGCGCTTCAACTTCGGGTACAATTCGATGCCTCTTCTCACTTCAATAGGCACTACGTAAAAGAAGCATCAGCAGCCGGTACTTGTCTCGCTGCAAGTGCGGCACGCCGGCTGATCTTCCAGAGCTGACAATCCCTCAAGCTCAGTCCTCTAGGCCCGGGTAGAGAACTCACTCGGGAGTAGTCTCACCCACTTACCTTCGCTCTGCATGCAACATTGGGTCGAATGCACGCTCTTGGTGTGAAGAACCCCTGTTCAACAAAGGCATGAGCGACGTCATCGACCCACCTAGCATGGCAAAGGGAATGTGGTACCGTAAGCGATCGTCCAGCGCTCCGCCTCAGTGTTGCTGTAGCGAGATCCATCTACTGCTTCAGCCTCTACCCCCACGTCTACACAATGCAAGAACAGTATCCGTCCTCCACATTAAGAGGTCGATTCCCTTCATCAAGTGTACCCACATGCCACTTGACAATTTTTCCCTTAAATGACCATGCATCATGATACTAATGGAATCGTCTACGTCTCTTTGGAATGGATCTTTATACTGGTCCAGATACTAATTATAACTCTCCGGGTTTATTCAAGAACCTTCCTCACACGATCAGTCGGGTCCGACGATTTCTCTATAGTGATAGCTTTTGTGCGTTTTATGCAGGTCACTATTTTGAGTAACGAGCAGCTAACAATGGCGCGCAGGCACTCAACCTCGTAGCCATAGTCTCTGATCTCAAGGCTTTCCTCAATGGCTGGGCACAACATGAAAGCGACCTCACTCCGGGCGAGTACGCGGCAGAAGAAAAGTGGTATGATCCATATTCAGTTCGCCGAATTAACACAGCCTCTAAGAACTGTGTAGGGAGTACATTGGTTATATCCAAGTCTACCTTTCCTACTTCTTTATCCGCGCTTCGGTAATGCTGTTCGTTTTGAGATTGCTTCCGATCTATAAGAAATGGCAGCAAAGAGTGGTTTATTTGGCGTTTATTATGAACTTCCTGGTGACTGCCTATACATGCATCGCATTCGGTGTTTCTTGTATCCCGTTCAAAGCCAATTGGGATACTGTCCCGAACTCCAAATGTTTTTCCAAGGACGTTCTGGTCATCACCAACCAGGTCAATGCCGGTAAGGCTTACCTGTCTCCATCTGATTAGGACAGTGCGTTGGTGCTGAAGTCATGTAGCTCTTGCGTGCGTATGCGACATCGCCGTGGCTTTAATCCCCCAGTTTCTGCTGTGGGGCGTACAGATGAGGGCGAAAACCAAAAGGCAGCTGAGCTTTCTCTTCGGTCTTGGTCTGATTACTGCAGTGCTGAGCATTGCTCGGGCGGCTACAATCACCAAGAAGACCCTCACTGAGGACACGACCTGTAACTTCAATTGAGCCACTATCCGTTGTCCCAAAACTGATGGATGAACAGGGAACATGGTCCCAGCGTACTATTTCACTATGTTCGAATGCAACCTTGGCATTATCTTTGCCTGTGGGCCTGCCATTCGTCAATACTGGGCGTATAGAAGTAGAACGCATTCATCTCTGCCGACGAAGCACCGACAGTATCCGAACGAAGACTTCGAGAAGATGCGCTATCGCATCAACTTTCGCGACATCGTTTGGTATCGCAAAGCTCAAATGGTTGGCAATAAAGTTTACGATGCTACCCCAATATTCAGGAGTAAATCCCCACCACCTGATGCTTCTAATGATCATCCACAAGACTCTTCACAGGTCAGCAATTCTGTCCTTGACGACTGGGAGAAGAGAATCAAGGGGATATTCAGTACCGGACGCCACCATAAGGTAATACATCTCCAATTGGAGGCTACTGCTCTTCCTCCATTGCTGTCGAAACTTCTGAACTGACAGCACATCAGGGCGGCCATGATCCTTCGCCCGAAAGCGCCATGGGCACCCCCTCGGAAATTTCTGAGAAGGAGGAACCTCGTGAAGCCTCTAGACAAGCCGACTTATCTTCGAAGGAGCCTCACACCAATCGGAGATGGGGCTTATTTTTACCTAAATCCGAGAGCAGCACTGACAGCTCTAGTGGGAGGAATTTTCTGCTCTCCGCGAATGGAGCCGGTACAAGTACCACCGTGACGACGCTGGAAGAAACATTTTGGCCTGTACCCGAGAGCGAGCGCAGGAATGATCACAGATAGCTTCTTGTTCGCTTCTCTGTCAATGATATCTAAGTCATCGTAGTGAGAGAGTAATAGCTCTAGCGGTACTGTGGCTTTTGCGATCTTTGAGCTAGATCCTGACTTTCCAAAAATCACTGTTGAGCTTTACACGGAATTTTTCAGGCACCGATTTAAAACACTTGTATCATAGATGATGTTCGCTAAGATACTGGGGACATCTAGGTGTTTTTCGAAGATCTGCTGATAAGTGTTTGGCGGGGAATCTCATACATTCCCAAATCTATTGAGCTTACTCTTCTCCACCACCACTGCCACACCCACCTCCCACCGCATTCAAGAAAAAAACCATTACTTGCTCTAGGCGAACATCCAAGATTCCGTGAGATCCATATCAATCAAAGCCACCGTTCGGCTGCGGGGGGAAGGCAATGTCTGAGATCAAGCTGCTTACTTTGTCAAGAGCGGCCTTAGCAGCCTTGACAGCCTGCTCGATTTCTGAGTACTTCTCGGCGTTGATTGTCGTTCTTTGCTGGGCAGGTAAAGGCTGGTAACCCGTGTTGGCAGGCTGGAAACCGCTTAGATTGAAAGTCGGGGAAGCTAATGGATGTGTAGGCTGGAGTCCGGCTTGTTGCAAGTCCTCTGAGCCCTCCTGATTGACAACATGGAAATCTTCGTTGTTGAAACTTGGGGTCTTTGATGTATCTGTAGGCTGGAAGCTGGTCTGTTGGTAACCCGGTTGTCGAGGGTCTTCCGTCTTAGACTCAGTTGGTGGGATGAACCCGTGCTGACCTTCCATGTTGGCGGATGGATGAATTTGTGAAAAGTGATGGTGTCTAAATGACTTCTTACGCGATCTAGGTATGGCCTTGTTGCCTGTTGCGTGATGTAAGATTTGGTGAGTAAGGGCGTCCATACTGCTTATGTAATGCTTAATGGGGAGCCCAGGAAAGAGCATGGCCCAGCGAATCGCTGTAAGCTCATGTATTTAAACCTGTTCGCTTTCGAACCATTGAGCTCTTTGGCTGTTATGTAATTGCTCAGGCGCAGCCGGGTATGCAGTGTGATAATCCATGACTGCGTTTCAGCCAGCCACACTTTCACGACGACGTAATCGAGACCATGGTCTTCCGTTCCCAGCGGGTCATTGGCGCCTTCATACGACTAACTTCTGCATTGATTGAAGAGATGGGTTGAAGGTGATCAGCTGACACAAGCTTGGAGACTGCGCTGGCACTTTTTGAGGGGTAGCAAGTAGTACTACCAGCTAACGTTGCTCTGTTTCGTGTGATCGGCGGGCTACTCTTGATGACCAACAATTCTTATCAGCCTAACGAGAGGTGTTCTACCGAGCACAATACTCGAATTTGATAGCAAAGACTTGCCGTGGTTGTGCGGCTATGTCAAAGACCGAATGTCCATCTAAGCCGACAGAGGGCTGGGAAGGTAAATCATTTAATCACATAGTTGTGGTATGGTTTCGAAGCTCCAGTCCTGAGACCAATCATCGTACAAGTTAGTACCAAGTCCTGGCTTTAACCCTTGCTGTTTTCGAGCCGGTCAGAGCCAGTCTCAACGACCAGGATAGAGAATTCCGGGTCAGCAGTAAAAGGGTTAGCCAAAACGTGTTCTGCTGTTCCCCCTCGGACAATGATCAGATGCTATCCTTCAGCGGGAATCGAAGACGTGGATGAAGTCCTCGTGGCGTTGTTGAAAGAATCGGCGTCTGCATAGCCGTCTCTCCAGTAGCTTTTCCTCTTGTTCCAGGAGCCTCCTGAGAACTGGATCTTCTAATGAAGAACAAACATTCCCCAAATGCGATGTCAAAAAGACGGAAGAATGAACCGCTCCACTATGAAACCCTAGCAGGTTGGCCACTAGGTAGTAGCTATACGTCTAAACACAGCATTGAGCTTCAGAGCAATACCCAGCCTCAGCAGCTGCCTTGTCACACTTCACTGCAGCTATACTATGGATCATAACGTATGTTAGTTGTTTACCTTTCCATATTTCTGAAGAACATGTAACAGCTTCACGCTACGACAATATAGAATGCGTATCCAACGCATACTGATCACCAATTCCAGATGACCGTATGTGATGCAAGCGTTTGCTTATTGTTTGATCCTGATAAAATGGAAATATCAATCGAAAGATCCTATTGTTGCACGTTAAGAAATTTAACGTATGCTAGCTTCGCTAGTTCGGCGTATCTTGAATCTCGATGAAGCTGACAGATGCGTGGTTCGTCATTGGCCCGTTTAAAGCTCCCTAAGGTACCCAATCAATTGGTTCTGCCGACCAAGTCGCTCGATGGGGTAGGTGGAACGATAATAATGCCACTGACTCATTCGTCATCGGTCAACTAGTGGAGTGAGTCCTCGAGGAGCACCACCACGGATATAATAACAAAAGTGTGCAGCAAAGCTCCTAGTCCTGTGCTGGAGAACGTACATCGTGCGTCCGTCCTCACTAGCAGACGAGATAAACCCATCCATAACTAATACACAATGCTCGCCTCAATGTTGTCTTTGTGGGCGCCTCAGCTGCTCGATTCCGGCATCCACCATGTTCTTTTGCTTATGCTTGTCCCTATTTTATGTGTTACAACCTACAACGCTCTCTACAACCGATACTTCCATCCTCTGCATGGGTTTCCTGGTCCTTTTTGGGGTAGCGTAACGGACCTGTATCACACCTACCTCCTCAGTACAAGCCAGGTCCATTTAAAACAGCTGAGGCTGCATCAAACATATGGTTCGTATGAATATTCTCACAGTGGGGCGATAGTCCAGCTAACAAATCCTTCGTCTTTAGGCTCAGTCGTTCGCGTGTCTCCAAACCTATTATCTTTCAGTGACCCAACTTTGCTCCCAAGCGTCTATCATCGACATTCCGAAAAGACCCCTTTTTACAGCMCTGGTATGGCAGGCGAGGAACCGCCTCTACTTCAAATCCAAGGGGATGTCGAACATACGGCGAATTTGAAGATTCTTAGTCCCACGGTAGATCTCCGTTATGTCTGACGGGCGATTTCAGCTGACACCTGTGCCAGTATTCAATGGGACACATTCGACTACTTGAAGCGACCGTAGATGAACGTATTATGAAGACGAATCAAGTTCTGCAGTCTAGATTTTCTGATACCGGAGAGGCCGTAGATATGGCCGCCTATATCAGGTAATACAATCCTTTCAACGAACTTGTCAGACCTCACCGTCACCTGTACCATGCATTTGGAGAGATCTTCCGCTCGGGATCTGATTTGACGCTCCTAGATGGCACATATACGATACTATGACTCAGGTCATATATGGTGTTCCCGTTGGAATGGTGGAAAAAGGCCGCGATGTCGACCGCTTGATTGGTGAATGGCACCGGGTTTTCACGTTGGGGGGGCTTATAGCCACTTTGCCGTGGCTAGTCGGTCCTATTATCAATAACCTTTATCTCAAACCCTTTCTTATGCCGTCTGAATGGCATGCTCATGGAATTGGACACATCGTGAGGGTGGGTTGGTATTCTATGCCTTTCTAGTGCGTCCCATTGCTAAGGTATCCATGCTGACTGCCGCCTCAGTCKCACAAGAGGATGTTCAACCATCGTCTCAAGAATCCTCAATTATCTTGCCCAGGCAATATGTTCGATAGGTAAGCGAGCAAACCGTTAACGTCTGTGTTCTGTATTGACCACAAAACACCCAGTCTCCTGCTGATGAAACCCCCCGATGGGACTAATACGAGTCTTCAAGAGGCGGAGAGACAATGTTTTATACTGACAGTTAGCTCCCAAGACACGAGTGCAGCCTTCATAAGTGCATATATTAATAACCTTCTTGAACACACCGACATTCGATCCAAGGTGTATGCTGAAATCCTCCAATTCGAGCAGAGTCAAAGACTCTCGTTACCAGTAGTCACCTACCAAGAGACAGTGGAAATGCCATATTTCATGGCTTGCGTTTATGAGACGCTACGTCTTTCTCCTCCAATCTCTACAGTACTACCTCGGTATGCTCCGATAGGCGGGATGTATGTCAATGGACAATGGATCTCGGGGAAGGTGGAGCTTGGAGCGAATCCATATGTAATACACCGAAGTACCACGATCTTTGGCTTAGACGCAGAAACTTTTCGGCCCGAACGCTGGCTTGGGGACCCTGAGCAAGTACGACTGATGCACAAATTCTCCTTCGCATTTGGTTATGGAAGTCGCAAGTGTCTTGGTAGGAATATTGCATTGTTCGAGTCACAGAAATTCTGCACTCAGGTAAGCGGACCCGCGAGCATCTGATGGACGTTGACAACCAGCTAACACACCGAATGCGAAGCTGCTCAGAGATTTTGACATACACACTTGTTCTCCAAAGAGACCATTCAAGGTCCATAATTGGGGCGTCAATGTCTATGTCGAACAGGATCTTATGCTTATGGCACGGACGAAGAGGAGCGAAGAAACTATGTGTTAGTAAGGCTTATGTAAAGTTTCTGTATTTTCTGCGGAATGGGGCAAACTACCTTACTATTACTCGGTCGAGACCGATCTCTCATTCTCCATTCATGTTGATGTATGCCTAAAATGTCAGTAGTATTATTTATTCACCTTTGCGTGCCAATATCTGACCTGATACGCATGGCTTAGTAGAGCTCAGCTCTTAGATCCTGATTAGGAACAATGAACGTGCTGCAGAGAAAGCATCAGCCGTACCTAATAGACATGAGGCTAAGAGCATCTATCAGACTTGTTTCCCCGGTTGCATAGCGTTGTACAAAGGAAATACTGCGAATTTTCTATTATAGTCCTTCGTCCAGTATGCATACCGTGGATTGCGGACTCATCTTAAAAGCTGATAGAGAGTGAGGGCCAAACCTGAACAAGTAAAAGTCGGGGTGACAATGCTCTTGGAGTCCATACGTTAGAAATTATCAAGACAGTACTCTTAACGCTAACTTCTAAGCTGAGCTCGAAGACAGTGTCATCTGTACTAATTCTCCCAACTTTTAGTAAACTTACTATTATAGTTTTAGTTACATGTGTGCAGTACCTATTCCGCAGATTACACGTCATGTAAATCAACCAATACTTTCGGTTTAGCAAGACATCAGACTTTAGCATTCAAGAAGTTGTTTATGACATTATAGGCGCCCGTGGCGTTGTAGTGAAGGTTTATTCCGTGGCCAGTATTGGGCTGAATATATGCTTCAAAGTTGTTGGAGGGTACATGAGGAAAGTTCATTGCCACGGCGGCGGGAATAGAGGGCAGTGACGCGTTACCAGTTGCGAGACAGTCACCGCCACAAAATGGTAGATCGTTGGCTGCGCAGGAAGTCAGCATGGTTTTCTTTATAGAAACATCTAGGTCTGACTCACAGCCTGTGATAATTAGAACTGGTCCGGCGTACGCATTCGCCATGGCCAAGCCCCCTTGCGTCAATAGTTCACCGACAGTGACAGGTTGCTTAGTCACTTCCGAATAGATCAGAAGCATTGGGTCGAAGTAACCTGGGAGAAAGAACTGATATTGGTTATTGGTGGCATCCGTATTTGTCAGGTAGCCATTGGCATAATCCAATCCTGCTGAGATCCCGGCACCAGCTGCAAGGTCGGTGAGGCCGTACATGTCCAAGACCGATTCAATACTCGAAGTGGATGCATTGCCAAAGCGGAAAGGCTGGTTGAGATTGGCTTGGACGAAGGAACCACCCGCAAGGAAATAGCCACTAAAGGACGAATTCGTGGAGAAGCCAGTCAAGACAATTCTGTCCGAGATTTTTGGGTACAAACTGACTAGCGCATACGTTTGCGCGGAGCCAAATGAGTGGCTGCAACCTGTTAGTTATCGCCAACCACCTGTCCTTATCACGAGAGCCTCCTACCCGACGTGCGTGACTTTGCTAAAAGTCTGATTGATCCCAGGGAATGTCCCATTGCGCAACAATGTCGTCAACTCCGCCAAAGCGGCTACCTCCAAGAAAGCCTGTATCTCGTTGAGGGGTTCGCCATGCGACGAATTGCCAATCTCCAAGCGATCATACGACAGTGTGCAGTATTTATAGGCGTCGGTAGCGACATCAACATAGCTATAATTGAAGTCGTTGTAGGAGATGTCCCAGTATCTGGTCAAATATTAGTGGACTACTCAAGAAAGCGGCGAACCGGCAGTCACGTTTTGTCAAATCCAACCCCATGCGTCAGAAACTGAACCGTAGGATTGGTTACGTTGCTGGCACTTGGTACACAGAATTGTGCACTTATATTGTATGTCCCGGAAGTAGTGGCGTATCCCGAAAGCGCGACGTCGCTGAAGTTTTGCCCTTGTTGAGTCACGTTATGGGTGAAGGTGGTTGCATCGAGGTTGGTCTGAGGGATGGCGATATCAAAGACACCATTACGGGCAGAAATGTCAACCGGGACGGTCATGTTGGTACATTGTTTCGCAACTGCTGAGCCTACGAGTATGGCCAGTGCGAGGGCTTTGTACGCACACATCATTTTGGGTCACAGATCACAGAACGATAGGTAGAAAGGTACAGGAGACTATGCGACTGCCTTGATCGAACACTGAGTAGAGCGGAGAAGATGGTATAGGCCCAGGTCCCAGGGAGTGGTGCGACTTTTGGTGGCAGCTGTAAGACATGACATATCTCTCCGTCAGCGAAAGTTTACTGCCGCCATCATGTCATTATAAGAGCCGGTGGGTCCGCAATTAGAGCGTGTGTTACTGTGAGATGTCAGAGATCGTCTTGCGTCGAATCTAGATAGATCGTGAGAGGGAGAAGGCGCGCTGGTTCCATAACAACTGGCCATCTTGGAGACAAGCCAAGCTGGCGGAGAAGCATGACTGATTGATTGATAATCCGCGTGCAGTCGTTCGGCCAGCGGATCCTGGGAGGATGAGAGAAAGCTTGGTAAGTGGAAATAGTCAACATCACCTCTGAACAGCACTAGCACATCCGCGAGGCGCCCGCAGTCCCCGCAGCATTCCGCCCGACCCGCAAGAAGCTGGAACTCTAGGTGAGATGATGGTAGTACGGCGCGTCATTAGAAGTAGAACTAAACCGCCATAAGCCCTTCAAGGACCTTTCCTGACTTCTCAATTATAGGCAGAGAGCGTATATATTATCATTGGCAAATCATAGAGCTGCTTATTACGCTTCTGCAGCTGTTGATATCATGGCTTTTGGGACTGGACGTGATGAATCTGTTATTGTAGGATTGTCAATGTGAATTCGGAAGGTTTGTTAGTTCTAGCGCTTGGCGGGGCCAACTTGGCCCTAAGAATACCCTGAAACTGGAAATGCTCAAGGCCCGTTCTAAGGGGATCTTCGGGGGACATCATAGGGCCCGCCTCAGGTCCAGGCATCGAATATCCTCCGAGATACATTAAGCATATGGGTTTCGGTCCATCTTATTAGGTAGATCACTTTCGTATCACCCAATAGTCCTGTATAGGGTAGGATCAGAGGATCAATCTACTGCATATGTAGGATAGGCCAGATTGCTGAGCAAACATCGTCTAACGTGTTGCCATATCCCTTGGACGACGTCATATGAGATAAAATCAGACAATGTTCAATTGATCAAATATTCTCAGGGCTACTACCCCCAATAATGACCGCGACTACCGGTTAAATACATGTATTCCTCACTGTTATTTCGTCGCATGAGAAACAGGCGTGTAAACGAGTGACTGTTCTGCAAAAAACCAAAAAATCAAACGACTCAATATCAAAACAACGAAGCTTGTCCCTGCATCTGCTGACACTGTCGCCTGGAAGCCACCACAGTGCTGCAATCCTTCACAGGCCTGAGCCCGGAGTAACTACGCACCCTTGGGCGGTAGTACCTGTCCAAACGGAGTCACCTTTCCGTCAGTCGCTCCAACGCGAACCTCTCTTGGACCTCCAGGAATCTGGACCATGCTGAATGTGTAGTTGGGCTCCTTGTCACCGCCAGGGAGAATGGAGGAGTCAAGAGTCGCGCTCGTATATGGTCCTTTGAACCCAGCCTTCTTCATAGCCTCGTCGGCTTCGGGAATGTCTATCTTAACAGGGTAGTCGAAAGATTGTCGGTCATCGAGTACTTTTGGGTGGAGCTCGATTGGGCCGTAGGGGCCGTACCCAATAGTGCTCACCGATGCGAGCTGCTTCCCACCATCGACTTCGCAATAGACCGTTAAGCTAGACAGCTCGTATGGATTGTCGACCGGCTTATTGGACGGTGAAACGTAGTCAACGGCATGGAGCAGGGCGTCGGGATACGTTCCCTTGATCTTCTGAATACCCTGCTCAACACGAACGGCAGGGGGAGGAATCAAGCCATCTTCGGTAAGCTCGAGGAAAGGTTCATTCGCCAATCCAATGAATACGTCGTACACCTTTTGATAGACATACTGTGCAATACCGCCAGAGAAGAAAAGCCGAATCTGAGTGTCGCGAGTCGGTTGAAGGGCCTTGAATTCCCAGTAAATATTCTTATCTCGAATACCGGCGGTTAGAAGTTCAAGGTATTTGGAGTCATGGTCCATATTGATAGAGCCGAGCCTAGGCACCTCGGAGGCCACCTGGATCGTGAAATTGCGACCATTGATAACGTTGATCTCTTCATTCTCAAGAGCCTGGGTTTGAGGTAGCTTTGGAGGCTCTTGCTTAGTTGCAGAGTCGGATCCCTCTCCAATGCCGGGAGGAATGAATCCTGTAAAGTGAATGGGGATAGGCTTGCCCTTCAGGTCACCGGCGTAGACGACAATCACATAAGGATTAGTCGGAGGCGGCATCTTAATTCTCTGGTCAACGCTGTAAGGCCTTGGCTCGCCCATGACGGCCAACACACGTCCTTCCAATTCAAACTCCAGGCCGCACGGCAATGGGATACGTTTGAAATGTATGTCAGATGTGATAGGCTGTGACTTGCCCTTGGCAGAGAGTATCAACTCATGGGTCTTGACCTCGTACAGAGCCTCGATCTCGTCCGCAGGAAGGGGGTAAATATTGTCCGACATAGTGAAAAACTTCGATAGTAAATTTGTCTTGGCTTGCTAGTTGTTTTGAGGTCTCAATTGGTACTTGGGCAGAAAAGTTATGAGAGAAGGTCCTTGACTTGAATCCGAGAGAGACAATGAGGTTTTAAAACGTTGGTCAACCCCTCACGCCAAGGCATCCTGACATACGCTCCAAGGTGTCAGCTCCACATTCGTCCAGAAGCTGACATCTGGGGTGTAGCGGTGTCACATCCTTGCTCTTCAGCTCCCATCTAGACGATGGCTTGCACAACTTAGGCGCGCCATATGACGAAGAAACTAAGATGACAGGTTTCTAAGGACTCGAAACTCAGCCGTGGCGCATTCGATCAGGCCTCTTTTGAGTACAGATCGTGATTATGGTAGCGAGGACAGGATTCGGGCACCCCCTCGCCAATTGTCAATTTTGTTCTAGTCTTCATAGGGCCTACTCTTCAGCCAGCCATTTTTTGTGGTGCTGGTCTGGACTCTTCTAACTGATTCATAGACCACAACAACAGCCATGGAGTGTCGATTTGGAAGGGAAGTGGCGCCAATGAACGTCTCCTGGCCGTTCTGTTTCTGAAAACTAACGACATTGACCAGCTGTGGCACCGTCATCCGGCGATCCCTGACTTTACTTCGTCCTACTTCGTACGTGCGAGCTGATGATCAATTACTCGATTGATTCGCTTGGGCCAATGATGGCTACTATCAATTTAAATCAGCACGTGGACTACGGAGAATTCCATCAGTCTGCCAAGCCTGATGCTCCAGATTCGCTTAGCTATCATTACGAGAACGGCATTCTTCTATGTCTTAGTAGTTATGACAGTGTACGAACCGAGCAGCTGAAAATGGTCAGCCGTGTAAGGTATTGAGAGGCGAAGGACTAACGTTGTTCTAGACCCCCACTGTCACCCCGCACCTGAATTGTGGCTGATCTTTCGTGCAACGGCTTTTCCTTATGAGCACATCTTATGTCATTCCCGCCCATTCAAGTTAGAAATGGCCAAGAATTTTGCCTTACGGAATAAGCAAACACTTAGATTAGTCGAACGAGGACGCGTTGCGATAGAAGCACGAAATCAATCCCAATCATTAGTCCCGGACTCCAATATATAGAGACAAAAGACTTTCCTATCAAAGTCGTCTCCATTGAGGACCGGCGTGAGCACATACTTCGTACCTCCAGGGCGGGATCGGCTGGTTTAAAGCGGGAAGCCCTCCCGCAAGTGGCTGGCTGTAAATTCACCGCATCCGTTGAAAAAGTGAGTGGCGCCGACGCTAGCCTGATTGACAAGCAATCTTTACCTAGTTCGTTCCACAAATGATACGAACTGTGCTTGTGGCTGGCTGAATTACAATACCTTCTCATCGTACAAGTCGATGCTGAAATGAAATGCTATCCTTTTCAATAGCGCGTGGTCTGTGCAGAATCGCCCGTGCTCGTGTTGCTCGGGACTGGAGACACTAAGACAGCGTTGGAACCAGTCTCGATGGTCGGCTCCTGTTACCCTTGGCGACACCAGTACGCCTTCTTCCACAGCACATTTGAGCACTATTCTTCGTCGGAGAGCTAGACTACTCTGGTACACAGTGCATTCTATCACGTGCAGTGCTCTTACTGGTGGTAAGCTTGTGGCTCCACTCGCGAAGAGGGACATCATGTCGACTACTGTTTCCAAAATCTGGCCTAGGGACTCAGCGAATTTCTTCAAGGCCGAAACCCCCAAAATGAGCTTTCTGTGAGTCTTCGTATCACCTTGAGGGTTTTAGAACTCATGACGAGGTTCTCCTAGAAATTCGAACGACACAGAGATCGCTCATTTTGTGGAGCCGTAGTGGCGCAACTTTGGTCGGCAACCCCAATCGACCTAGACAGAGAGCATCATATAACGCTGGCCATAGTCATGAGCTTTCATGGTGGGTTAATTGATACTGGCCCCTATCAGATGTATGGTGGACATTCGGCCCAAAGCATCCTTTATACGACAGGTCCTCCGCTATATTTCTAATGGCTAATCCACTCATCTGTTGGATGAGGAACGATACCCTAACCATGCGTCATTCCATCATTTGTCATACTATCTGGCAGTATAAGGTGGCAAAGGATGACCGTTTGATCTTCTGATCCATGGTGAGCGTTATGTCTGCCATAGTACTACGAGAACCTAGCGGGACCGGAGTCTATGGTAAGTCAGGGTATTACAGTCCGTATCATTGTGGGTAACACCTCCATAGGTCATGAGCCAACAAATGTGCAACTTTCGTAAACGTGCGCTACTTCGTGTTCCCTATCTTCGCAATTGGTTCTGGTCCTTGAGCCTATAAATGTTTTGGAATCGCACCTTCTTCTGTTCCTGTGGTCAACTCCTATCCATTTCCAACAAATCATAACCAAGATGTCCTTGGTATAACTCAACCAGCCTAACAAAGACTCCCTTGACCAACACTTTGTCGATAATCAATTCATCTTGCTCGCTGTTGTGTCCGCGTAAGACTATGCCCCGCTAACTTGATACGAGACAAGAGCCCTTGCTAATATTGCCATGAGAAGCCGACGATCCGGGTTTATGCAGACTCATTTTTGAAAAAATGAATAGTTCTGGTCTTAAGAAAGTGAAAAGACTTGGCAAAGGCTTTGAAGGATCGGTATGGTTGATGCAACACAAAGAGACCGGAAAACTTTATGCACGCAAAAAGTTGCAACATTGGACAACAGTAGACTTGGTGCCTGTGGAAGTCCACATCCGGAGACACTGTATGCCTTACCATCACCGAAGCCTTCTCGATTTTCACGGCTATCATTTTATCAGCTCTAAGACGGAAGAACATTGCAAACTGCTCTATGAGTATTGCGCTGGGGGAGATTTAGACAATTTGATTGCCAAAGACCACCTGCCTGAGAGCTTCATTTGGCACGTTTTTATCCAACTGGCGGAGGCGCTCGATGCAATGCACTACCGTGGACCTCAACACGTCGTTCACCGGGATATAAAGCCTAACAATATTTTCCTAACTTCAAAATACATGCCCAACCACAGCTATCCCACAGTCAAGCTAGGCGATTACGGCTTTGCGACCACGGAGCAAGTCACTTATGATGGTGGTGCATGGGACACGAGGGGTCCGGAGATTACATGCAGTGCAAAGGGTGATGTATGGGCTCTCGGCGCGGTAATCCACGCGCTCTGTCATGGGTTTGGTCCAGTGTCACAGGATTTTTTTGGTTGGCAAAAGAACCCACACGCTAGGAGGCCACAGAGTTTGCCGTCTAGATACTCCAAGAAGCTGAATCACCGGATGATGTCTTGCTTAAAGGCAGATCCTCACGATCGACCATGTAGCGCAAGACTCGTACAGAAACTGCGCAGCGAAAGGCCCACAGCCCATTAGCAGGAATCTTGTTAAGGGTAACTGGCTATCGAGGAAGAAGAGGTGGCTTACATTACTAGATTGAACCTTGAATTTAGCGAATACAAATATTCCGAGCAAACACATGAACCGCCGTGCAATCCCCCTCGCCTTGTGAGCGAGTTCGTACACGTAAGCCTGAACCTTGTAACATGATTGTAACGCACGCTGCTCGCAGTATGAGTCATACTCGCCGCAGTGCTAGCGTTTTGCCTCTTCTTAAGGCCGTATGCACAATCGTATAGTACGGTTGCACACCTTTGGGTGCTCCGGAACCGGGAATGTCGGCATTACGCTACCAGAGTACAGCACGAGGGAGTTTCTGTTGTATATTAGTTCGTATGCAACGTCCTCAAGACTCAACTCAATAGATAAAGTCGTTAGCTAGCCTGTCAGAGACCCTCGATACTTATAGGTATCTGCACCGCCGATTCTCCGAGAGCGGACCTGACGTTCGTACGTATCGTACAAAGCGGCACTTCACTATACGAGCAGGGTCGCTAATGCTACTTTGAGAAGACGTGGTAGGAGACTTTTGAGATTTAGCGATCTCAGGTCGTGGTCGTTATATTTTGATTTAGATGGACTTGTCCTTCCAAGAGCGCGTAGCTAAGAATGGTCCCCAATGAGGCGCTCTCACGCCAATGGACGACCCAAGAGCATCAAACAGATTGTTAGTCTTATGACTGTGTGATCCAATTCTTCGGGGTCTCATATGGCTCGTTGTTCCTAATAGCAGGCGCCCTATGTTGAATTGGGTGGCCAGGATCCGCACAGCCAAATGGTTAAACAAGTCTGGTGCGGCCTTGGCTTTGTGTCTGTCCAGCTGAGACACATCGTTCCTCAAGAAAGGTGAGGTCACTCGTCCTAGAGCTAATGTGTGACAGGTAAGTCGCGGCTGTATCGCTATTTCAGGGGGCTAAAAGAGTTCCACAAAGCTTATTGTACAGCTTGAAAGAGTCTCACAATGGCGTTCGTGATTAGCATTGATGAGATTTTGAAGTCTTGTCCATTGTCTACGTTGCTTTATCTGCAGATATCTTTGTTGGTACAATGGAATTGAGAGAACAATAACACCCACTCAGAACACTATATATGCTTTTAATACAATGGCTCTTACTCCAGTTTTCTCGAGCCAGGACCTAAACACTTGATTATATCACTCCAGATGGCCTTGGGATACATCAGAGTCGGCACTCAAGGTGGTGGTCCCCTGGAAAGAAATGAGCGCCAGTATGGATGTCCCAAAATGATTGATATCCCACCTCGCAAAGCCCATTATCAGGAGATGTATCCGAAGCCTCCCCCTGCACGGAATATGGCAGAATTAATGGCACAAGACAGAGCGCGTTATAAAGAGATGTATCCGAAGCAACCTCCTGCACGAAGAAGGGTAGAATCGATCGCACCTGGCAAAGCGCATTATCAGGAGAAGTATCCGAAGCCGGCCCCGGTACAGAAAAGGGTAGAATCAATCGCCCCAAGAGGGCGAGGCGAACACCCCAAGCATCAAAAACACCACAAGGCTGCCTCATGTCAGCCCAAATATCGGGGAAATGTAGATAGGCCAAGGGAACAGCCACCAGCACAGCGCCCAAGACGGCGTGAGGAGCCTCGCCGAAGATCACCGAGTCCGCCCAGAAAATATACAGTCCCCAAAAGAACTGTAGCGTCTTATCGGGAAATCAAAGCCCTAGGTGAAGGCGGGCAGGGCGAGTGCCACCTCGTGGAACGACGTATCGATGGAAAGAAGTTCGTCAGAAAGGTCTCGCACACCTTTCAGATAATAAAGTCAAGCGGACAGCCACTTGAAGCTAACATTTTGGAGGACGTCCTGGGCCAGCACGAGCGAGCCATTAAGCTGATCGATTATGCCGTCGCAGATAATACTTTGACTACCATCTATGAATTCTATGCTGGTGGGGACCTGGTATCGTGGTTGCCTAGCGAATACGAGAGGCCATCGGAGGCCTTCGTTTGGTGCATCTTCTTCCAACTCGCGGACGTCTTGTCATATCTTCATGAAGGTTTTGACTACAAGAACCCATACAACACAGCGCTTGGTTGGCGGCCGGTCATTCACTGCGACATCAAACCGGAGAATATCTTCCTCCGTGAAATCCGGCGCGAAAGCCCTTACCCTTCCATTGTCCTGGGTGATTTTGGCCTTGCAACGTTGTATCCAGGCACGACTTATGGTGGAACCAGGCCATATCAGAGTCCTGAGCTTGATAAAACCAGAAACACAAAAGCTTCGGATGTATGGGCTCTTGGCGCCACAATCCATGAACTAGTCCATGGATACACCCCTGATAGACACAGGGGTGCCGATCCTTTGCCAAACTCATTCTCATCCTGCCTTGACAAAACTGTAAGGGCCTGCCTGAATAAGGACCCTTTCTGCAGGATATCGGCTCGAGAGCTTGTCCGGAGAATTAATAGAGATTACTACGGAAGGGAATAAAGAACTGATTCAGACAATCAAGACAAATCTCCGTAAGTAAATCATCAAACGAATGCAAGAGTATTGGGTCTTCTATATTTAATTGTGTTGTCCTCTGTGCAATGTGACTTCAATCAGCGACTTCTTCCCAATGTAAGGTTAGAGAACTTACTGGAAAAAAGCCAATACTTGTCTCGTCCTTGGAAGTTCTTTCAGATCCAAAACCTCGATCTTGGTCAACGCGTGACTGAATGATAACGCCAGTGACCAACATAAATGTCGGGAAGTGATACTAATTTGCATCTGGGTCCTTCATCCGATTCCTTCCAACTTGGTTGAATTCCGAAGGCTAGCTTCTTCGCAATTATAATGCCAAAAAAACTGTTGCTAAAGGCTGTCCACAAGAGCGTGTAACGATGCGATATGGGTTCTGGTGGTAATTGAGATCTTCATAGCTTCCACGTTTCATGTGTCACAACCTCAAATATATTCATCGGTGTGATGCGATTTGTTCCAAAGCCCTTGCATCTGCCCCGACTTCTCCATCTGATCTAATCAAGCAAGCACAATTGCTGGCCTCGCCTGCATCCCCCTTCATAATGCTCTTATCAGTGGATTTCACACCTTCACTCTTAGCAGGATACGCCTTACTGCTTGCAGCGTACAACTGCCTCTCTAAGGCTCTTTTAGATATTGAGCATCCAGGGTGATAAATGATTTCAAGGCGAAATTAGTGGCTGATCTGATGACCAAGTCAGCGTCTGGGTTGAGCCCTGTTTTCACAACTCTCGGGCACGTGTAACAAGGGCGATAAGAGGGTGGTTATTGACAGCTCCCCGGGGGAGAGATCTCTCATTGTGATTGCCTGGCCTTTGGAATTGCGGAAGGAGTAATTCTCGTTCAGCAACGGCCGTTAAGGCGGGAAAATGTTTTCAATTCTTCGCTAGAACTAGCACCCAAATGGCTTGGGAGAGCAGTGACGAGGCTGCTTGGATGAGGGGAAGCAGTCGCTTGGTGAGTCGCATGCGGGAGTAATATTTAGTGGCCAATTTGCGGTTCAATTCCTGTGAGGTTTCTACCGTTCGAATCCATAATCCGTTGGCAGATAACTTTCTCCTCACAGTGGGAGTTGTCCCGCCTTGATCCTTTAAAGACATTGTCCTCTAAATCATGGAAACCAAATTGGATCTCTTTGCCTTTGGTGTGATGTTATAGCAGACATCATTCACGCTCCTCAGAGGAAAAGGCTCTTGGAGGAAGAAGCGTGTCTAAGCGTTTGGCTGGATAGCTACGAGCTCGGTATCAGTCAATTGCCAGCACCTTCGCGAAGATGATTCCTGTGAATCTCCAGTGTACTCCATATTATGGATAGCTTATTCAGATTTTGGACGCTGTACCTGGCCAGTAGATACACGAGGTCGGACGGTACGTCTGCAGGACTCCTCGAGAGTGCTCTCGTCAATACCGCTGGTTGCACACTGCTACCAAGACTAGACGCTTCTTAAAGTCCTATCGAGTCAGCACAATTGCCAAAGATCAACCGCTCTAGGAGGAAGATTGGGTAGTTCTCATGGCGTGGCTTTTATCATCTACTCAGGACATACGATTCTAGGGGCACATGAGGTAAAAAGCAACAACATGAGTCGCATCATCGCCCAAGCACGAGGCTGTGATGCTATGCCTGATACTGTGTCGGACAAGTTTAAGTTAAGGTTAAATTACCTCGGCCGAGAGGGACCCACTGCCGCAAAAGGAGAACTAGCTCCGGGAGTTCCTTTCTCCGAAAACGCCTCTTTCGCTGAATTGGGCCATCGCGCAACAATCAATGCGCGCGCCATCCCAGAAGCAGTCCAGTCATCAGCTTTTACATTGTCACAAGAGCCTGCGAACATGGCTTCAAATCTGAGCATCGTTGCTTCGCCATCATACCGACTGAGACGCGCAGCCAGCTGTTTCCTCAATCCAGCCAAGATACACCGTCCACCAGCTCCACAACCGCTCACAAGCACGCAAGACCAGACTTCAGGGTAAAAGCAATCATGATGCTGTGTTCGAACAGACCAGAGGGATTTGTACGCATTAAATCGGATCCTCACTCGTGAAGATGTTGCTGATTTACAGACAGGGACCCCTCTCGCACCTCTACAGTCACATCCTCACCTCCTGTTTCCTCGATACGATCCTCGTCCCTCTTTGTACTTGGCTATACCTCCTCGTGGTCGTTGTCCTCGCTGCAGTAGGCGCACGACGCTCACCTGGCGTTCGGCGAGCTCACAAGACGAGCGAAGATGTGGAATTTGATGGGCTTGCCGATAGAGGCCACAAGCGCAGCCATGGGATAGCACACAAGGCCTTCTCGATCCTATACTACTTGCTGCTTCTAGCACAGGTCCTGATGTGCGTCCTTGAGATCACCCGACTCTCTTTGGCCCATCTCGGTATTGGCCTCCTGCCATTCACCTTCGTCTCCCTGATCCTGGCTTGTGCACTACACTTCACACGTGGATTCAGGGGCAGAGTTCTTGGCTGGAAGTGGGCGAATCTGGCAGTCTTCGTTGCGCTGGCTATCACAAATGGTGTGAAGATTGCGGAGGAAGTCAAGGAAGGAACCGGGCAGAGGAAAGGGAGCAAATACCCAGAGTCGGACGAAATTATAGATGTGTCTGTCCTGATAGGGGTATACGCTGCCTTGGCAATATTGGAAACGATATTGAGGCCGTGAGAAGGATACAAATTGGTCATTAAGTGGTCAAATTTGGGTTTGGGTTTGGCTTAAGCTTTGGTGTTTGACTGGTGGCTTGACTTCACATCGAAATCGCGTATAATGCAGATATACCCATATTCTTTGGCTACCTTATATGCCTGCACAACCGCCCAATATGCCTTTCTGCGTTGTGTAATATCCAGGTGCATTGGCGAGGTTACGTTGGAGAGATACAATTTTGACATGGTATTTGACTGAGTTGGCAGGGCAATCTCTTTCTCCATGGTAAACATTGGATCGATGCATCACTCCTCAAACAATGACAACAAGCCTCACACGTACTACGGCTCCACTCATGGTAAGCGCCGTTGACCGTTGGCTGTGACGCACAGGTTTGCACACCTGTGTATCATGCCTCCGGTGCCTGCATGGGCCAGTGAAGCCAAAGAGGCCAATGATCATGACGCAAAGTGTGATAGTAGTCAATCTCGCAGCTGGCTTCAGGGCTAGGACAGGGCAACAGGGTTGCTGCTTGTGCCTGGAGCCCAAAACAGTGAAAGTGCTTTCTCTAGCGGCCGGGGATACTCTTCCCCCTGGACCAGAGCACCCTAGGGAGCCTTAGGGTCTTAATAGCGGCGAAAGCCACGCGACAATGGCCTGGCCGGAAAGAAAACAAAAACCCCCTCAACCCCACCATTATTTTCCTTCCTGGCAGTGACCACCAGCCGCTCTTCGCAGTCGAGTGCTGCCAGACTTCCTGGAGGCTTCAACGCCTACCCAGGCTGCCTGGCTGCCTTTGGGTACTGGAACAGCGAGTGTCAGAGCCTCAATCAATTAACCTCAAGCCTCCGGGACGAACCTAGCCGATCCATCCCACCCCCCACCCAGTGTGCCTGAACACGGCTCGTAACGATGATATGCGCTACGCCGCCCTCCCCAGCAACCATCCTTGCGCGAGTGCGGGAGCCTCATGAATCAGCCGCACACTCCACCAGCAGCACAAGCACTGCCAACAACACATCATCATCAAGACCACATACACCAATTGCCGAAAAAGTCCTCACTAACCACCCCCTCACCCTCTACGCCATCTCCCGCGTAACCAATTGGTGTGTAGAAAAAGAAGTCGCCCCCACCGTCCTCTCAAACACAGTCCTCGACATCCTCCCCGACGACCCTTCAGACGTTGCAATCAGCAAACTCCGCAACCGATGCAGCTACATGGCCAAAGCGCCCTACCAACGCAGATCCAAAAAGAAAGCCCTCCGCGACAAAGCATTAAAGCTCTCCCCAGCCACCTGGCTAGGCCCCACCATCATCCGCGTCCACGACCGGTACCAATACAAAAAAGACCGGAAATACACCCAGCAAGTCTACCAAGAATACCAAGAGCGAAGGGAATTTTCAGACTCTACAATCGCGATACACGACTTTGATACGCAGCCGGCGCTGGTCGATTGGCCGATTGTCAATGATGAGGGTTATCAGATCGATCCGTGGAAACTGCCGCCGATAGTTAGTGATGATGTTAGTGAGATTGGGACTGCGGATGGAGGGAGCTTTAATTTCCCGATACCGCCGCCGATGAGGACGCCTTCGCCGTTGAGAGCGAGGACGTATTTTACGGCGCCGGTGGTATGATGATAATTAGTCATATATTAAACAAATTGGGATGTTCAGTCCAAGGGGAAGGTGTATTTGAGCGATCTCTATCATCTTTTGTCCGCATCGAAGGCGTTGTTGCATTGAGCGTTTCAGCAGGCACTGATTTTCTCGCGAGGCGCTTCAGGTTGTTACAGGATAGGTGTAACAAGACTTGTAAATCTGGATTCTGCAATAGCCATTTTCTCGTCTGTGTTATACGTCGATCTTTCGCCAGGAAGCTAGCTAGGCTAGAGACCAGCATCAATATAGTCTGATCTACCTTCTAGTTGTATAGAGTAGAAAATTTTCACGTTTGCAGTCTCCTATTGTGCGTGCCTATTCTTTCATCATCGCCTATTTACGTGTCTTAGATTTCGCACGGCCGCTTGGACAGTTCTCATGCCAGGATTTACCCATTCTTAGCTCCGCGTGGAGTTCATACTATAGCACCACTAGAGATGTAGTTTTCTTTGGCCTTAAATAGTTACGATTCGGTACCCTATCAGAGATTGAGTTTACGAAAAACTTAAGACTCATCGCTAAGAACTATTTCTGGCACTTTGTATCTACCTCGCCGGATACAGAGGTAGGTGGGTTACTCGACATCTGTCATCTAAGTGACTAGACAGAAGGCAAGAGTGACTTGCTCAGACTGATACTCAAGGCTCATGAGGTTTTGGAAAAGGTTGGAGGACACTGGAGACCAGGAGCGCACACACTTGTATAAGGCGAACCTGCGATTTCACCTGTGACATACTCTCCATATCCTGACTTTGCACCGTCTGAGTTGTTGTTGATGATGATGTCGCTTATTGAAGCCTAGGATTACAGGGCGTCGGGTAAGAGGCAGCGGGCGAAGCCCCTAAATAAACAAAGCGTACCGCAAAGCGTCCGATGGTTCATTAGGCTCTTAGATGGATATTACAGGCTAACATATGTAAACCCTGACTTCACGTCTTTCAAGACAAAAGGCCTCGTTTATTTCCATACCGAATCAATGACTGATAATCGCATAGGCTCTTCCAATGCTCAAACCTATGTATATATACATGCAAACTAGCTCAGGATAGACTCCGTAATTGTCTTAGTCCTTGCAGCCAACGGTTCCTCTGTTGATACACACGTGAGAGGTATAGGGCCCGAAATTCGGGCGATATAGTATAACAATTAACCAACAGACATAGTAGTCCTCAAGCCTTCTCAATGAACAACTCCGGTTAATGAACATGAGCGTACTTTCTAGACCGTGATCTTGCTCCCGCGGCTAGACAGATAGGGATGGGTCGACGTTTGATGAGGATGATGCCATGGTCCTTTGTGCGGCAGCTTGCAGTTGCGTTGAGAGGAGCTGGGTTGCTCTGCTAGGCGTCCCATTCATGGTTGCACCATTCACGGGAAGGTTTCCAACATACCCAAGAGGTAACTGATGCTGCTGGAGAAGTCTTTGAGAAGCCGGAGTCATGAACTCTCCCTCGTCACCAGTAGGCGCGTCCACACTTTGCGTTGCCTTATTAGCTTCCTTATTAACGCTGCTTTTTTCGTTGTTATTTGAGTTTATAGAAGCGTTCAAGCCGTTCTGGCTATTGGGTATGATGCCGCTGCCCATGTTTGCCGTGGGAACAACGCCATTCTGTGATGACTCGTTCTGGCCTTCGATCCCGGTCATTGGTTGGTCGCCATCCTGGACTGTGCCTCCTGCGAGCGCTATCACGCCCTCATAATGAGCACGGTCTTCCTCACTGGTCCCTTTCTCCTTGGCTTCATTTTTGGCCGCTTGACCCGGAGCACGGGTCTTGAGCTCGCCAGTGACGAATTGGAGGTAATAGGGTACCTCGATGCCACTCTTCAGAAAGAAAAGCTTTAGATTGCGTGCTTTGTCTTTAAGCTGAACTTGATTCCGATCTTTGAGTACTTCGTTGATAGTACCTCCCGGACCAAACATTGCAAGGATTTGACTCCAGTGAGGGCCTTTTACACGATCAAGGCCTGCCATGAGTGAATTCTCCTCGTCTGCAGTCCATGGTCGGCGTTGACTCGGCGTCCCGGAACGTCGACTGCTTGGCGAAGACTTTGTCGTTGCGGCATTCCGGGCTCGCTCGTAGAGGACCTGGGTTGGTGCTGATTGAGCAGGATTTGGAATAAGTTGTTGGTTGCTATAGGACTGATGGATTTGATCAATGCCCATCTGACCCTCCCATTGTCGTTGCAGTTGTTGGGGCGCCTGGAATTGGATCTCCTGCAGATATTGAGGAGGCGGAGGAGCGGGAACATTTGGATGAAGCTCATTCTCGAAGTGGTACCGGATCTCACGTGTGGTATGGGGGTTCTGATTATGGGGCGTGCTTGGTACTTGGGCTTCGACTCGTGTTTGACCATGCGGAGGCTGCTGAGATATTTCGGCTTCTTGACTATTGCCCCAGTCCTGTATGGCCAAATTGGCCGCACGGGCTGCCTTCTGAGCAAAAGCATCCGTATCTCCAATGGGGGCATCCTTACGGGAGCTCGCTGGTTGACCCGGAAGATGTATGCCACTCGCTAAATCGTCGTGCTGTGTCTGCGATGTCTGCGGTGTCTGGTGAGAAGAGTGCGGATGATTAGGTCGGCGTTGCCCGCGAGTCTGTTGGGCTTGAAATTGCTGCTTCTGATCTGTGGTAAAATGACCCGGGGCACGAGCAAGCCATGGAGATTTGCGAGTCTTGTCAGGTAATGGTAAGTATTCAACCAACAAAAGGGGCGAATCAAAACTCACAGATACGCCCGCAATAGCTTCGAAGTTTTTAGCCACGTAGGTACTTATGTCCCTTAGAAAATCTTCCCAAATGTATTTTTCTGGTAATGACTTGACCGCCTCGTCAGTCCTTGGTTCTTCCAAAAGCGCCTTGCGCCTATTTCGGGCACGTTGGACGAAGTCCGTCTCGCTGGGGGTGAGTTGTTTAGCGCCAGGTCTCCTCTTTAGTAGGCGTTCATCGAGATCGCGGGGGAAAAGATCTTCGAGGATCTCTTCCCTACTTCGATCTCCACTATTGACTGCAGATATATACGCTTGTGTCTTCAGGTCAAGAAATAGCTGGGCCTGGTTTTTCAACAAACGGCTGCCATCTGAGAGGAAAGTGTCCAGAAAATTCTCATTCAGATGGTAAAATCCGACGTCTTGACTACCAAAGACACTGGAGACGAAAGTCGCCATGTTCGCTTTCTTGATGGTATTCATATAGACTTTTTCAATAAGCCCAAGTTCGTAAGGATTTAGAAAGGGTTCGTGGATCGAATAGATCTTCTTGGTGTGATCGAAAAGGGATTTCAGCGTTGCATAGGCTTGTCCAGGGTCTGAATCAGGTTCCGTAGCGATTGTGAGTATCTCGCGATACGTGGACTTCGCAAGGGTGTTGAGGATTTGAGTTGCCTGAACAAGTCAACGTCTGTGCAGTCCTGCACTGGTTCAAAGGCTTACCAAATTGTCGAGAATTGGAAGGCTCTGGGTCTTGAGGTGGAAGCTCGCGCCCAACTGGTGAAAGCTCTCAGTGTCTACTATGTCCGTCACATCATAAGCCTGAGAATCTTGACGACTGTCCACTGTCTCCCCATGATTGCTCTTGCCCGCAGTAACATCAGATTCTTCACCGGACTGCGGTTGCATGTTAGTCGCAGCTTCTGGCCGAGTGGTCTCAGAAGAGTTCGCTTGCTCGAGCTGCATTGCTAAAAAGTCTCCCCGATCCGGTCTACCAGCAAATGGAGGATTTGCTTGCTGTGAGAGCTCAGGCTTTTTAGAAGTCGAGGAAGCAGCTTGAGGTGGAGAGGCAGCTTGCTGATGTTTGCCCGAGGATGCGGTAGCATTCTTTGATTGAGTCCGCTTAGGCGCTGGAGAGCTGTCATCGGTAGGAGACGAGTCCGTACGGCGCCTTTTGCGTAATCGGCTTCCTATTGATTCGGTTCCCTTGGTCCCAAATTCATTGATGGTCGAAGCAGGGGTCGTGTTCGCAGAGTGTCCCACAGGCCAGGCGGAAGGTAATGCTGGTTTCACGTTAGCAAGAGGCGGAGTGAAGCAGGTATAAGCAAAATGCTGGCCGCTGGCCTTGCCCCAAATGGGAACATTTCCCAGGGAAGCATTGCTCATGGCTGGCGCATGTGCATACACGACGGAATCTTGAACTCACCAGGCTGGACTTGGTCGCTGAAACTCCCATCGTTAGTAGACAAACCCTTGGCTGCAACAGCCTGCTGCCGTCGAGTAGGCATCGTGTTCTTTCTTCGGCTCTGGACGCTCGATATGGCAGTTCGATGGAGATGGTAAAGAGGAGGTCATAACCCTAGCTGTTATGCCGGCATAAACTCGGTCCGGCAGTCTTGGCGCTTTGACTCCCTAGGATTTGCGCTTGCATCTTCATCTCGTTGCTCCCACTTGTTGTGAAGATGAGGCAAATACGTTCAAAAGATCGTGATAAGCGTGTTACTAATGCGCAAATATACCTTAGAGTGCTTATCACGCCGCCAAAAGAGAAAGAAAGCTTCCTGAAAGGGTCGAGAATTCGAGTCGTCAAGATATTCTATGCAAGCATGCCCACACGTGCCTGTGAAACCGGTCGAGGCGGGGAAGAAAGAGCGCAGACTTCCTTTTGAGAAATAACTCGTGGGCTTGCAAAGTCTCCGATGCCTCTATCATGGCCGTGGCTTGGTATACTGGACTTTTCTGATCTCCATTCATGTCATGTTGGTGCTACCACCCAATCGAAGACGCTAAGTTTGTTGCACCAGACTTGTAGCAGCGTCTCAAACATCGTAGACATGCACATCTCATTCTTAATAAAGAAAGCAAAGGGCCCAATGGCCTTTGTGCACGCCTACAGCCCGTTTCGTTTTCATTGACTGCCAGCAGGCATTGCTTCAGAATCATAGCTAATACTGACTACTTAAGACCCGGCATCGCCAAATGGTCAAGCCCACTATGCCAGTGTTGAAGCAGGAAGCAGCTTGGGTGGGGTTTCTAGGGCCGCACTTGCCTGTAAAGCAAGCTCTCATTGCCAGCTAGGAAGTCCCAGGGTCTTCTCTGCATTGAAAATTAACAACCTCATCGTCCTCTTCTATTGTCGTTTCATTCACTCTCACGGTCACGGCCGCTCGGTTCGGAAATTAGGCGCTGACATAGCTTGCATACATCGAATTGCTTTCCTCAAGTAAGCTTGGCTCTTTTCCTACAGTGATCGATCACCTTGAACACTCAATGTCGAAGCGAGTTCTATCACCGCTTTGCAATAAGTCTGATCCATCAACATGTCATTGACGGGGAGCTGGATTAACATCCACTCCCCTCAGCATTCATCAGGCGTTGACTCTGACCTAGATTCCTACGTTTCGTCGTGGTTGACCGATACCTTCGAAGCATCTCAAAGACACGCCATACTGACTGTCACCGCAATAATGAGTGCTTCAACTAACGCTCAAGACTCTCGCGAGAATATCGCACCCAACGCGTCGGGTACAGAAAACTGGATAAACGGTCAGTCGAAGCAGGACCTACCTCGCGATGCTGCGAGCACTCGACGCGCTCAAAACAAGACTCCTCCACCGCGTCCCATCCCATCCAATGACACGTATATCAAAAAACGGTGCCGCCCTGTCTGCAATGCCAATCGACAGCCTGAGAAGTTGGTTTACTCAATTGAGACTTTGCTCACGTTGAGGGAGACTCAACGTAATATACCTGTGATGCTACGGGTCAAGCCAGAGGCTATTGCTGGTAAGCTCCATGAACATCCCAGCGGCCATCTCTTGATCTCGCTAATTCAACCATCGCAGAGAATATCTTCCAGTACATGGGAGCTAACAGCAGACACCGGATTTCGACCTACTCCCGCGGTCTGTCTGAAGTATCGAACATCTCCAGAGGTAGCTTTGACGCTTATAATCATGCTACTTACCCTGGTGCTGGCCCGGGTTTGATGGAACAGGCTGTTCGCCAACCTATCGCTCCTCCGGAGACCTCGATGCTACAACGTCATGACGGTTTCGCACGCTTTTTAAAGCAACACGCGTCCCCTCCGCATCATCGAGTAACCGCAGGGGGCCGCATAGTGCCTACCGGGCCGTCCTCACCGCCACCAATGTTCGACTATGCTTCACTCAATGGGCTCCTCCGGGAACGATCGACAGCCTCGAAGCCTGGGCAGAAAGAAAGACAGTCAACCGAAAAGAGTCATCAACAGACTGTTCAGGCGCAGACACTCCGGTCAATAGATTCAGCCAGTCAAATAGGTAGCACTACTGGTCAGCATATGTCCTTCACGAATTTGACTCAGCTACCTATGTCTCATAATGCTGTGATGGGACCACAGCCCTCGATGACGCCGGTAATACAGAATTCAACATCTCTTGTACCCTTGGCAGTCTTTCCAGATGGAAGCACCCTCGTTTCGTACAGCGGCACCAACTATCGCACGTACTGGAACGGCATGAATTTAGTGATGGAGCCGCTTAACGCAACACCTCTTCCTGTTGAGTCACAAATGTTTACCGTGGCCTACCCGCAAGTATTGGCCAACAACTTTGATAATTCTACAGATCAGCCCGGGCAGGTTCCAAATCTTTCAATGCCTCTTGGAAGTGCTAGGAATGAGTATCGTGCACCTTCGTATCATTCAGACGGAGCATCTCAGGTGCCGGCAGCGGATAGGGAGGAAGATATGAAGGCCCAACTTTCGAATCTGGATAAACATCTTGCTCTCCATCACTACGATATAAAACCCGCGGAGCGGACAGCGTTCATAACCCGACGTAGACATCTAGTTGAGGAGATCGACAAGATACGTGTCACCAGGGAGCAGAAAAAGCGCACTATTCCTATCGTCATGCCAACTACAAGAGCGTCCGCTATGCCAGTGTCGAACTCCGGCTCCACAACGCAAGCAAACACTGCGAGTGGCAGTGAAATTTGTGACAGCCTTCACAAATTGGCACCTGCCAAAGAGAAGCAAAGCACCAAGTGCCTTTCACCTGCTGCGCCTCCCTTCATACCAATGAGCATGCAGAAAGGCGTCACGTCCAGCTCAAAGATTCGCGCAAGCAGTGAGCAAATTCATAGGCCAAAGCCTGACGAACCACGCGCTGGATATAGCACGCTGAAAATCAAAGATGTTGCCACTGCTGCCATGAACCGGAGGGCGAAGATGCCACAAGCTCAGCAACAAATGTGCCCAGTCGCTTCGCAGCGAGAGGTGTCCTCGTCAAGCGTGTTGGATCCCTCCGATCCTGCCATGCGCATTATTGAGTTCGAAGATATTGAGTACGCTGCTAGGTACCTTTACAACTGGGGTCATGATAAGAAGACGTATTGCACGACTGTTGAGGAGTTCCAAGAAGCTATTCGTCGCGTTCGTGAACAAGCTCGAATGTATGGATGTGCAGGAGGGTCGAGTAAAGACGCGGCTTATGATGCTGAGCAGGATCTTTGGTGGGCTATTTGTGACCGCGACCCCATCCCATTGCCTACAGATATCCCCGATCATGTCTCCAATCCGCGCCCATGGAACTGGAACGACAGTGCTTTCAATTATCGCCGCGAGGAAGCACCGCCAGCCGCACCGGGATGTGAGCACGCTCGTAACTCTCCACGGCTCTCTGGTTGGGACGCTGCTGTTACAGAGAGCATGAAGGACATGATGGATGTGTCCCGGTGTTACTATGCTCTCAAGGGCCAGCTTCCGTCAGTTCCTTTCCGTGATTTTGCCTATGATCATTGCGGAAACAAAGTGAATATAGAGCCAGAGGTGACAGCCCCTGCAGCCAGATTTGGTGCTGCGCGTTATCCGAACAAGGACTCTATAGCGGCCAGCATGATCAGTTCAGAGACGCGAAACCGACCTACGGAGTCCAGAGCGCTCAAGAATTCGACACAGAACGAGGTTAATGGGCAGGGCGTGGGTCAGCCTGGGAGTGCTCTGGCCAAACATGGTAGGAAGAAGAATCTGACCGAGGGGGATGCTATAAGACCTGTGCCTTCACTATGTGAGGATAATGATCCCAATATAGTCCCCTGCGCTGCATCGGGAACCAAGTCTCCCGTGGCTCGTCTTGTACACCAAGCTTGCCCTGTACATAGCCCGGGAACTCCTGTAGAGCGTCACCTTCACACAGATCCCCAAGGATTTCACAGAGACTCCCAAGGATCGCCAACACCCGGAAGAGGTACATCTATTAGTATTGACCAGAGAACAGATATCAATAATGGTGATGCGAGGGTCGAATGTTATCCGCACTCGGTCCATCAGCGTGTTTCAGAACTACGCCATTGTGCCGAATCACCATATGGTGTTCGCGATCCATGCTACCCTGTCGGAGGGGATTCAATTATACCGGAATATCCAGCGAGTCCAAAAGCATTGCAACCAGGAGACCCTAATAGTCTCAAGGTGTTGCAAGCGCAAACAAAAGAGAGTCTTCAATATAGTCCCAGCCCTTCTCGTAGCCCTTCTCGAAAAGCAATCCAATATACTTGCGAGTATTATCAAGAGGACCCCGTTGGTCAGGAACTAGACTCAGTGCAGACGAGGTGTCAGTGGGGGCCAGAAGACAACACACCGTCTCCCACCAATCGCGATCACAAAGGAGAGCCAGCAAGCAGTGAAAAAGCTGTTAGAGCAGCTAAGGTGAATATCCCGAGGGTTGCTGCTGATCGCTACGAGCCCCATGCTTCCGATGCAAAGGAGTTAAAGGCAATCAATATCACGAAGCAAGTATCTTTCTTGCACACTCATTGGCAAGTGATCTTCTAACACTTTGTACAGGAATATCAGTACTCATGCTCACAACTTCCTTCGTAAAATGCTCAAAAGTCCACCATTCACTGCGCCTCAAGCACTGAAGACGTCTGATCTGATCAGCGCAGCCTTGAAGGACAGAATGAACAGAGATTGCACCGCCGAAGCCAGTAATATGGCGAGTAAAAAAGAGCTAGTGACCCGTGAAGAAAACCACCCAGGAGGCAGGTCCTCGGTCTGCGACGATAATTCCAGTCCGACATCACCCTTCAAATCTCTCCCCAACGCCTCTATCAACAAAACCCAAGCATCCTTAGCGTCTTCCAAATATCAAGTACATGGCCTCTTGCCTCACTTTGAGGCCCCTGGAAATGCCTATTCGTCTTCTCTACCTCAGGATTCGGGCGGCCAACATCCTCACTCGCCAATGCGTGTGAAAATTCCTTCCCATGATGCCCAGCATGGCAGAGAAGCACTGCTAGCTTCGGCTAACTCCCGGGATCAGGCCACGCAAAGCGCCTATGATGTCCCGACGATTCACAGCTTGCCAGTCAACTTTGGATTTGATGGCGGAGCAGATTCGGAAGCTGCCAATGACACCAATGCGGCAGGATCGAATCAGCATCCTGATCCAAATTTCGACTACAGAGGAGTTACTACAGTCGATTATGAGACTCAGCGCAAAGATTGCGACAATACATGGCACCGGGGCAAAGTGGAGGATTTCTTCCAAGAGCTGGGAGAGAGAGAACAAAAAGAGATTCTGGCCCACCGAGCCAACACAAAGCGTGCTGCTTGATCAGTCGTGCCTCAACATCAGTAAAAGTGGAGGATGCAACACTATTATGTATAAGTTCTTCTAAGAGCTGTCCGGTAGCAGAGTCATATCTGTATCGGCTTTCTTTGCTGGTGAGTGCCTCTTCGGACCTCCCTGCACCAGACAGCCAGCATGAACAACATCAATTTGGTGCATGTTGCGACAGCCAATTGGATTCGATTACGTCTCCTTTTGCCCAGTGTGGCATTCTTTCACGGAGCGTATGTTCCGTTATCAAATACATTTTGTAACCAGGTACTACTTTGCAGCAGTTTTACGCAACTAAGCGGATTGTTAGCGATGATTATTAATGATAAACCGAGGAGTGAGGGAGTAGACCGAGATGTGTTATGATGATCATTCAATCAAGCAGAGTATAGGACCTCGACTGGTGTGCAGATTATGATATTCTGCTTGAAGAGCATAGCATAGCAATAATTTCACTGTGATTGCCTCGCATGTTCTGCTCAATGTAATGGACTACTAAGTGCAGACATGACTTGAAGGTACCTAGAAGTCTCCAAGTAACAACATTGCAGTTCATCATTCAGCAGCGGAATCAGGTGACGTTGCCTCAATGCGTTTGACGTGTGTCACTACGGAGATAGAAGCGGAGATAACGCAGGCACCGTCATGCAAACAGCTCCCACCGCAGCGCAGATCGCTTTCCAACTTTTTCTTCTAACCAATACTTGCCCGCAACACATCACCACAACAGCGACGATTGAGCCTCTTTGTCTCAATTTTGGATTCAGTTCCGACTTGAACTGTCTTCTGCGGAATCGAACACAACAATTGATTCCTTATCGCGCGTGAAGACGTCATTCTTCGCCTTTACTTTCACTCCAAGCGAACCGAGTAGCCAACCAAAGGCCGCGAATTCAGCACGCTTGAAAGGACTGATGAGGCTTTGACCTGGCCATTCACATTGGCATTGTCTTCTTTACTACACACCAACCCCACCTACCGCTCTTTCATGTTCTCCAATCGACAGTAACACCGCCAGACTACGAACGCCCACTATCCCACACACTCATGGCCTTCCCAATGTCTGCTTCTGCGGTATCGTTTTTCGCTTTCTGCCGCATTAGATTGCGCCCCTGTCGATAGCTCTACACATTCCCTACCTTTCCTTGCCTCTTTCTTAGCTTTACCACCAAGCTTGCACACCGTCATACCTAATTCACGATGAAGTTCGGTAGCAACCTTCCACGCAACCAAGTGCCAGAATGGGCATCCTCGTACATCAAATACAAAACCTTAAAGAAGCTTATCAAGTCGGCGGCGGAGCATGATAAGCATGGAGAGGGGGCTGACACGGCTGGTATGTCAGACTGAGGGGCAATCCCCTCTCCACACACTGATCACCCATAGAATTCTTCTTCTCCCTGGATCGTAATCTCGAGGATGTCGACTCCTTCTACAACAAGAAATTTGCCGATGCAGCGCGCCGGCTTAAGCTCCTTCATGATCGTTACGGTCGCTTCCTGGACAGTGCTAATGGCATCGACAAAGACGAGGTGGAAGAACTCATGGGGGCCCTGCTCGAACTACGAAGTCAGCTGAGAAACTTACAATGGTACGGTGAGGTTAATAGAAGGGGGTTTGTGAAGATTACGAAGAAGTTAGACAAGAAGTTGGGACAAGCCTCCACGCAACGACGCTATCTGGCATTGAAGGTTGATACAAAGCAATTCGCAACAAATGTTGAACTCACAGAGACGATGAAGTCCGTTAATGACTGGCTCTCAAAGCTCGGCGATGTCAAGGTCTGGGATGATAAGAGCTCCACACATTCCTCTCACTCATTGAGGCGAGCAACTTCGAAAGCAATGATGAGCCTTCCAGCAGGCATACTGGACAGCATTGATCATGCGACACGCAAAGATGACACTGAGAAACTCAACGAGTTGCTTGCAAAGGCATCATCTCACACTGAGACGGTCGAGGAGGAGCTTCCACCTATCTTGATGCTGAATCTTTTGCAGCGGGCCATCTCTTGCCGCGCAAAGGCATGCATCGACCAGCTTTTGGCAAGAATAGATACCGTTGACGAAGGCGATGACATAAATAAGCGGAATTGCATTCACCGTCTTATTATCAGTACAGGACGGTCCAAGCCTTCAGATGATGGAGAGACCCTTGCTGATGCAATGCAAGCTACAACACTTGACACAATGAATTACATCAAGCCAGCTGCACCACCTAAGCTAGTCCCTCCCTCGTCCTTCAGCAAGGAGCAAGATGGAGTGACGCACTTAAGCAGAGATGACAAGGTCGTAATACTTCTGGAGTACATATTGGACAAGCTACGTCCGCATCAGCGAGTGGCTCTTCAAGCGAGAGACGTATACGGACGGATGCCGCTTCACTATGCTGCCCAGTACGGTTTTGTTGTCATCTGCCAGATCATCATATCACGTATGCAGGCCTGGGGCCAATTCGAAGTCAGCGAGGGTATCGATGCGCCTTTCTGGCAAGATATTGATGGTTATGCGCCCTTGCACCTGAGTGTCATAGGCGGCCATCCAATCACTACCAGGACTCTGCTTGAGGCGGAGGATTGGAGAGGATCAGGTGACCGCAAAGCTGCAGTCCGCAAACACATGGCTAAATCCGGGGAAGTCCTTGCTCTGGCGGTCAAGGCCAATTTTGTGGTCATTGTGAAGCTGCTCGTGGATGCAGGCGTGGACCTTGATTATCAAGATGATCAGGGTGAAACAGCTCTGCATGTTGCGGCTCGTTTTGGCCATACTGAATGCGCAAGCATTCTGCTCCAAGGGAGTGAAAGCCAGAAGGCCAATCCTGAAATTAGAGAACATACCTTTGGTTGGACTCCGCTTTTCATAGCATGCGTTGATGGCCGCATTGGGATTGTCGAGCTCTTGATCGCAGCGAAAGTGGACTTGGATAAGCCAGACTTTTCCGGATGGACAGCGAAAGAGCATGCAGCGCTGAGAGGTCACTTAGCCATTGCAAGGGTTCTGGCCGAAGTCACAGCATTGCCTTTGTCGTCTGAATCAGGCTCCTCGTCAGCCCTAACTTCGAACGGTGTATCGCCTAATAGGTCCCTTGCTGAGAGAAAGTCAAATGGGACTACTAACAGCAATGGCACCACGATGCGAGCTCCTGAACCCGTGAAGACGTACGGCCATCGCTATCTTACGAAAGAGACTATGATCCTTGTCAGTCTTGGCAGCATGGATACACGCAAGGCGGTGGAAGCAGTCAATCTTGATCAGATACTTCTCACAGATGCTCACGCGACACAACTTGATACTGCTTTGTCGGTTGTGGTGTCTGCGAGCGGTGCCAATGGAGAGCCATCCATTATAGACCTCCCTGTGCAAGACAACATCAGCACCGATCCTATCGTCTTCACTGCGCTTGATGCATCTAAGGTGAAGCTGCGGTTCGACATTGTACCTACTTACGCGGGGTCCAATGATCAGATCGTTGGTAGGGGTGTTGCATTGCTCTCAACAATTAAACCCAATCTTGGCTCTAAGCGGATTTCTCTACAGGGAGACTTGTCTGTGCCAATTATGGCCGCAAATACTCTCGAGGTTATTGGGTCTGTCAATTTCAACTTTTTGATAATCACACCCTTCACTCACCCGAACATGACCATCGCTGAAGATCATACCTATTGGAAGAAGATGACTTCCACTATGGTCATCGGCCACCGTGGCCTGGGGAAGAATGTTGCCCCCAAGAATTCTTTGCAGCTTGGAGAAAATACCATCCAGTCTTTCATCGCGGCCGCTAACCTAGGAGCTTCATACGTCGAGTTCGACGTACAGTTGACTAAAGACCATGTTCCTGTCATTTACCATGACTTCTTGGTTAGTGAAACGGGCATTGATGCTCCCGTTCACCTACTCACTCTAGAGCAATTTTTGCATATCAACGACGGCCGCACTCCAAGACCTTCTCGGCCGCCATCGCCCGTCTTGTCCAATCGGACAACTTCGCGAACCACAAATGGGTCTGAAGGTCGGAAACATCGGTCCATGTCAGTAGGTGATGTAACAAACGACGGTACTTCGGAAATGATTGAACGTATGAAGCACACTCGTGATTTCAAGCAGAAGGGCTTCAAAGGCAACAGTCGCGGCAACTTCATCCAAGCTCCGTTCACAACACTCGAGGAGATGTTCAAGAAGCTGCCCGAAAGCATTGGGTTCAATATCGAGATGAAATACCCCATGCTTTACGAAAGTGAGGAGCAAGAAATGGACACTTACGCCGTGGAGCTTAATTCTTTTGTCGATACTGTCCTTACAAAAGTTTACGATCTGGGTAACAAGCGGAACGTCATCTTCTCTAGCTTCAATCCGGATGTCTGTCTTATGTTGTCTCTTAAACAACCATCTGTGCCCATTCTGTTCTTGACAGACGCCGGTATGGCTCCGGTTGGCGACATACGAGTTAGTAGCCTTCAAGAAGCCATTCGGTTCGCTTCGAGATGGAACTTGCTTGGCGTGGTCTCTGCAGTGGAGCCTTTTGTATTATGTCCAAGGCTTGTCAAGGTAGTGAAGGAGTCCGGGCTTGTTTGTGTGAGCTACGGGACGTTGAATAATGATCCTGAGAAGGTCAAAGTAAGTTCATCGCTTGTTGTAGAGCATCAACGAGCTAATGTTAGCACAGCTGCAAGTTAAGGAGGGCATTGACGCCGTCATTGTTGACAGCGTGCTTGCTATACGCAAAGGGTTGACTGATAGCGAGAACGGATCCGTCGAGAACGGATCCGTCGGGAACGAGTGAGGAGCGATTATGATACCCCATCTATACAAAAATCTCACCGCAGCGAGCCAAGTGGCTTGCTTTGAGACTACACCTGATGACTCAATTCTGTTGCCGACCCAGGTTAGCAAATCATCTAGAGCTTGATGCCTCTGAAAATCTTCGACATACCATGCACGAGCTTGCAGAAGGTGGCATGGGGAAGAAAAAGCCAGGAGTTGAACAAGGCGAAGGTTTAGTGTAGACATTCTGATATTGGAGCTTGGTCCAAAAAGTTCTTCTTAGATCAACCATTGATGTTGGTGGTCATAGTCCGAGTCCTCTGTAGATGGTCCGCCATTTCATAGATACAATAGCTACAGCCTGTAAGAATACTTTATGCTTTTCGACTTCCCCGGAGCGTGAGTTGCCATTCAGCAACCACTGTCTTCCAGCCATGCCCCCTAATCCTTCAATTGCGCCCACAAATGCCATCTATGCACACCAACCCCCCCAACACCAAGAAAATGCACCACCCATCGCCTCATACCCACAACGCCTCTCCCACCCCCTTCCCATTCCCAAACCC
The DNA here is from genome assembly GCA_000444155.1 of Cladonia macilenta KoLRI003786. NCBI lineage: Eukaryota > Fungi > Ascomycota > Lecanoromycetes > Lecanorales > Cladoniaceae > Cladonia > Cladonia macilenta. The sequence continues at coordinate 1,620,149 of KE598614.1, read as the reverse complement.
TTCCTCCACCACCGATTATGTGTAAATCACCGATAAAACTCCCCCCTCTTAACATTAACCCCATACTCCCCCACCGCACACCCCAAATCCTCCATCGTCAACACCGCCCTCCCGCCCTGCCCACCCCCCGCCCCTC
>KE598614.1:1580953-1619708 GCA_000444155.1 Cladonia macilenta KoLRI003786 | reverse complement strand
TTACTGCGTCGGGGATCTAGGAGTAAGGATTTGGTTAGGTGGGGGGTTTTTTGGTTGGATGAGGGAGGGAGGGAGGGAGGGGAGAGGGGAAGGAGGGTGAGGGGAGGGAGGTTGTTGTGGGGGAGGTGGTGGGAGGGCATGGATGGGGAGCGGGTTCGAGATGCGGATGGGGACTTACGATAGGAGCGTAATCATCCATCTTTGAGAGGAAGTCCCGGAGTGAGATATCCTTCTTCGTAGGTTCTCGTATTTCAGGCACGGGTTCTGGTTCTATGTTTAGATTCTCTGGGTCTGGAGGGGCTGGGTCGATGGACATGTCGATTTCGGCGTCGACTTCGGTGTCCATGGGGTCGGATTGGGTGGAGGGTGCGGGTTGGTTGGTTGATGCGGTGGGATCGGACATTATGAGGGGGAGAGGGGGGGAGATTGGCTATTGTGAGGCAAGTGGTGATGAAGGGAGGCCAGGTGGTGGAAGTGAATGTTCGTCCAAATATTTCAGCCCTACGATTTTTAGGTCGCTGTCTGGCCCCAACGAAGCACTCATGACACCTCTCATGGAACTTCTCAAGAAACAGATACTTTGATGACATCTAGCAGATTCTGAGTTGATATCTAGAGCTATCATAGCTCACTTCAGGGCGGATCATTCCATACTTGTGGCCTACTCAGAAATATTGATAACGAGAAGTTTTGTATAATGCATCAGTCGCATATGAACTTCGCTAACGTTACAGAGTTGTGTCTTATAATTGTCCTCAACTTCTCGGACAATGATCAAACTGTCTTTGGCTCTGGTACCTCCGAGGTCACGTCTTTCTCAGCAACATCGTGATTGGTCTCTCCCTGATTCTCCCAATACTTGTGTTTGTCCCTGCCCTTGATCAAGCCTACTATGTCGAATGGGTCAAAAATTGTGACGATGAAATTCCTAGGGTCTTCAAAACCAGGCCCCTCAATCTCGGTAACACCATCTTTAGCAAGGTATATCTTGTTGCTGTGGGGTAAGAAGCTCGCAGGATGTCGAACATTAAGCATGATGCTGTTAGTGAGCATGAGCAGAGCCTCGAAGACCCAGAAGAACCATTCGTAACGAACGATAGGTGAGATAGACAACGGATTGAATCCTGGTGTGACGTGGATCTGCGCAATAGAGAAGTACTCTACCGTACGATAAATAGTGCGAACCATGATAAGTGCACTGCTGCAATATAATGTGATGAATATAGACTTCAGGTTCTGCGGAAAGATATTGTGCTTCTGGCATCTGCGTTGGAAATAGACAGCAAGCGTGACGAAACTGACGATGACGCCGACTTGAATGACTAAAGCAGCTTTGAGGAGATCGCGTCCCATCTTTTGCTTGCTTTCGGGAAGGGTTGAGTTGGAACTATAGGATGCACCGTTGCCGTTTAGGGCCTCGACAATACCGGATATTGCTCCGAAGGTAGTCAGAACACGGCCTGGGTGTAATGGAGAATGGTAAGGCACATAGTACAATATGCGTCCTAGGATAATGTAGTTTGCAAGCTCATAGAACGGCCTGTACTTGTCAGCGTAAAGATCGTCCATGTAGAAAGAGAGCCACAGTGCTTACGGTGCAGCATAGACCAGGCATATGCTGGAGATAAAAATGTTGACATTGCCGTAGTGGTAAGCACCTACTTCACGCATGATGTAGCCACTAGTGAAGACGAGAGCGGCCCATGGAAGAAGTCCAGTGAACTTCCAGGCCTTGTAACGACTTTGGAATGCTTAAGTTGACTCCTGATGCGACTGAAGGGAGGAAGTTTACCGGCATTGCCACATGTGGACAGCACATGAGACTGCGAAGAAGAAGGCCCAAGCAACAGGCGCCCCTTTATTTGGTGCATAGAACCAAATGCTACCAGGTACTGTGAGACAGTCAATGAACGTGAGGCTCATGATTTGTCTCCAGCGGAGTCTTACCATATTGACCACCCATTCTTGGAAACTATGGCAGATGTCTTCTTTGCTAGTTAGTTACAGGGGTAATCTTGAGAATAAACACTGTATGGCTTCAATAAAGGCTGCTTAAGGGTCACAGTATACGCTGATGGATCCTAAGTAGTTTTCAACAAATACCCAAGCTTCTGCCTAACCAGGGGATTGCTGTGGGAGACTTCATCGCAAGGGACTTGGTCTCATATATATGCCTCGTGCGTATCGAAGATGCAGTTATTATTATCACCATTCCTCCCACCAATACCCCTCGCCCTTCGCAGCCATGCCTACCATTCTATAAGTAGGCGCGTGACAGTGTGTATTAGTACGCTCCCGTAGGGACGAAAGCCGTTGACGGCGATCAATTAATTTCTTAGCTGCCTCTTAGGGCTTGACCTACTGACCGCCAAAACCTCTAAGCGAGTTGTCTAAAAATGCCTCATCTAACAAGCAATCATTTTCTCCCCTATCCCCAGCATCACTAAGCTGACTGAATACCCGTTTCTCCTACAGCAGGGTCTTGTTTCGGTGAGCCCGTTGGTTCACCTTGCAGACCGTGCTGGAAGACTGACGCCTCGCGAATACTGCCCATTTCGACCTACGTAAGGCTGCCCTCAGCTTGGGCTGACTGCTGGCTTTATGCCGCAATTCGAGGGACTAGAAGCGGAATTTCACGTCTAGTCTCCCCTACCCATGCATGGACCTGGTAGAAGGGTCACTGCCAAGAGGATCTTTCGTTTGGCAGCTAATATAGCGTTGTATGTGCTAAACATGTATCAACGGTGATTGATCAATCTTCCCCTGTCAAAACAATAGTCTCGCAATCTTAAGCTTACCAGCCAGCATCGCTCCCGTCCACTGTTTGATCTGCAAGCCTCCCCGTCAGTCACAACGCCCCACTGGAGTGGCAGCTTTTGGAGAGATCTACTCAGTATTATGGTTGTCTATCATGGTCATCTAATCGAGCCCACTCTGCGAGTTCTTTGCGGTATGCGAGGACTAAAGGTAATTCCTGCATATTGCTACCATTACTAATTAGCCCCGGGCTGGCTCGTATTGAAGATTGTGTTATCATTATTCGTTAGGTCTACCGGAAATTGGCCGCATACAACCTGGTACTGTAAGGCCTTTGTCTATTCAATTCTTTGTCTACGAGTGGCTCACAGATTTTGGACAAGAGACGGGGAATGGACTCTACTCGCATCTACCATTATGCGAAGAAGTCTGAGTGTGTTTTATTGTCAAGGAATGCACATGGTCGCTCATGGGAAGCCACGCCAAACAACTGAAAACACCAATCTTCTGGATGCGAAAGAGAATAATGAGTTATTGGACAACTTCCACACTTTCCATTTCAGTCGGTTAATGCTGGCAAACGGCGCGTTAATGCTAGCAATCACATTCCGCTGGGCTATATACCGTAGGCAGTGCCTCACTGATGAGTTCCTCCTTTACTTCCTCCATCATTAGTCTTACAGCTTCCCTATATCATCAAAGGGCGCGAGGTGAACCCAGCGAAAAGAGGAATTGAAACGTGCGCCATTCTTAGCCATGCACCGAGCATACATTTGGGTTTCTTAAAGACTAATCATACTAAACCCTCACGTCGCCTCTCTTATCTACCAAAACTGGCGAGATTCTATGTGTTCCAGAGTTGTACTATTAAATTCTTCAATGATCCACTGAAGCCAGCGAAACTATCATGTTCAGGGGCAATGTTAATGATCTCGTATCGGGCTCCTCTCCCCTCGCAGCGACGACGTTCGATCCGTCCCTGCTCTGACTACTCTATCCTGAGGCCACGTGGGGCGCTTCAGTAATTCCGATATTGGACGATCGTCATCAATTCCGGAAGCCTGGGAACCAAGTCCTGTTTCGGTTCCAATCTGCCAAACTGAAGGCGGCTTTTGGTCCAGGTGGTCATCTATTGATTGCAGGCCACCACTCATCTCGAAGCTCTGACACGGTACTGAAGCTTGCGTGGATGTATTTCGACTATGGACCAAACTAGCCCTGGAGCCATGTCCCTGCGAAAGATCTTCCTTTCTCATGTCGAGCTTAACATCTGTCCCTCATGTCAGCTGCATTGGCCAGCGTTCTTCGCGTTACATTACCATCATATGCCTCTCTGGCCACGAAGAGTGTGGAGCTCAATAAAAGAATGGGCACAATTTGACCAAATGTCATTGCATTCTCTGAGCCATCCATATCCCATCGTGGAATTCCACGATCTCTGAAGACACCTGCCAATCCCAGGCCGAACCAAGCCAAGCAGAAAATCATGTTGAACCAGCGAGAGTCGTTAAGCGCAGCCACAAGTTTGTACAGGAAGATGTACCATTTGAGACCCGTTTTAGCGCACGCCATTAAGATCGAGTATAGGAAGTATCGAGCCTGTGTCGTTCGGGTTGATTGGGTAATAATTGCACTTCTTTTGGAATCGCAATATTCGATGAACCTGTGGGAAGCTGCCGCTGGTTCATCGTGGAGCCGTCTTTTGACAAATCTTCCCGGTGCCTTATACAGTCCCGCAATACTTGGAGGATATCCAATTACGATGAAAACGAGATTCGCATACATCCATAGTGCAGGTACTCCGCCTATGTTAGCAAAAGTAAGGTTATCGAACACACATTGCGCATCGTAGGGCCAACTGATGTACCAATCTCGGTGCCCTTGCATAACGGTGGAGGCTGTAAGAAAGATCGCCATGCAGCCCATTAACACGGCCCGCCAGTTGCGGAGGGTTGGCCGCTCTTGCAGGTATGGCAGAAGAACATCAAGGGTGATGAGATGCACGTTTGAAGCGAACCAGGCCAAGTCGCTAGTTAATGCAAAATGATATACCGATATCGAACAGTGTGTCCAGAATCCTCCAATCAGAACTGCGGTACCAGTAAGAAGAAGCTGGTCGCTGAGATTCAGGATGATCTTTTCGAAGAATCTTGCAAAGAATTCCTTTCTTCTTTCCACTGTTCTTGGTAGCTGTGACACATGTGCTTTTCGTTCGTCGATGTATAAACGAGCTGAACTTGGATCCCTAATGATATCCCAGACGAGCGGGAAAAGCCTTGGGGTCCAGAAATCAATAATGTTACCGTCGGGAGAGGTGGTGGGTGTCAACATAATATGTATCAGCGACAACGACAAGGCAATGGTGCTACTTGCTATAAATACAACAAGTATCTGCAAATCAATACGATAAGAGCATAGTCAAGTACGAAGCAGTCAGACATACCCCAGGGCCAGCTACATCAGGATCCGCCTTGTACACTGGGGGGTCACCAACCCACCAGTTAGTACAATTGTTACTGCAACCCATGCTTGTTGTGGAATATCAGGAAATCAGGGTGCATACTCTGGTGATTCCTTAGAATATGCGAAGAGAGAAGAGGCAGCAAGAACACAGGGTGAGGAAAACCAAGCTAGCCAAATACAACTACCCCACTTGGTGGCTTGAAGATCACTCGAAATGGTGGGAATGAACATCCAATAAGGGGCGGATATAGGATAGGTCTGGCGCTTGGCAGCGCTACCAATCACTCTAATTACGAAGCCGAGAATTGAGGCTCAAAATGGTGCTCACATCTCGATCGAACATCGACATACATACATCACATTCACGGCTCGAAGTTCCTACAGTCCATTGAGCGTGCAACGAATCGGGCAGCGGGACACGTTGGTAGCAATAATTTAACACAGATCCAAACAGTGGTGGAATTCACACGCAGGCACTCAGCACTCGTGAATTGCACCTTAAGCTGCTCTTCCGTCAACATCACAGCCGCAGGCTTGATGCCCGTCTTATCGAAGAGGCGAACAGTACGGTAACATCCTTGACTGCCATGACAATAACACAGCGGTCCTTGGATGATGGCTTGCAAAATTATCCGGAAATATTTCTTCGAGTGAAGACGGAGCTGATGACTTGCTCGAAGATGCACCTCCAGCTCAAGATTTTGGTTCGAGACTGCTACAATAGTAGCCACAGTAAGGAAGAGTGTTCAGCTTCGCTAAGTGACGCGACTTAACGTACGTGTGAAGTGTACAACCCAGTCTGTGGGCACGTGAGTAGCGGTGGCAGGATGCTCAACAGACACTAAATGTTTTGATAAGGACGATGTTCAATCATCTCTCCTTATATATATTTATATGTTCGGGACTGCTGGACAGGCCCAGAAGTCACGATCACGGCTTCAGTGTACACGTGTCTCGCTGTTATATTCAATAAAGCTAATACCATCGAATGAGCCAACAGCTAGGCGATGCGCATCAACAATGAAGATTTCCCACCTGAGTAAAAAGTGTGTGTCTACACTGTCTTTGTGTAACAGGACTATTCGATACAAAGATTATCTCAACACAAAGCATCCTTATATCAACAACGAAAAGGATTCTTACACCACAAATGGTACGTGATAAGACAATTAACTTATTGGCACCACAACACTTTGTCCAATATATATATAAATACGACATTAAGCTCCCAGTTCGGATCATAAAACTCCAACCATCTCGCAACACTCAAGATCGCTCACCGACAAAGCCTTCGCTGTTCAACATATTTCGCAAATCAAAATCTTCCTTGCCCAGATCAAGAGCAAAAATAAAGATGAACGCACCAAGAGATACTGCTATTGCGCCTCAAGAGCAGGACACCAACAGATCTGGTCAAAGTTCTCGACAGCCCCTTGCCGAGCCATACAATGCACCAGAGGTTGAATTACTCTCCGTGGGTGATGGCGAGAGCGAGCACGATGGCGAGCATGACAGCGAGAATGACCGTGAATGGCCTTGCATATGTGGGGATGGCTTGAATACCGATGGAACGTGGATTCGCTGCGACCAGTCGAACTGCCCGTTCACATGGTACCATCTTGCCTGCGTCGGCCTCAAGAACGCGCCACCCGGAAAGTGGGTTTGTCCGCAATGCCAAGCACGTCCACAAAAGATCTCTAAGAAAGAACCCAGTCCTAAGAAGAGGGGTACCGCTGTGAAAGTGCCTCAGAAGAAGGAACAGGTCCGCTGGAAAGGCTGGAGAGAGCTCCCCTCCGATGAAGAGGAGCAGTTCAAGCAGAATGTGGAGAGTTCGTGGGCGGCACAGATGCTTCCTAGGAAGACTCGGAGGGGATCACGCCAAGATGCACCAGGCAGCGAGGATGAGTCTGAGTCCATCGGAAACGGACAGTCCTCGAGTCAGAAGCTGCGGATGGACATTCTCAGGCAGTCTACTACAGATCCGTCGCTCCAATCGGGAAGCAGTGATAATGACCAGACTGCTTGGATGTCGGAGCTGATCGACGGTCCTGAAGATATGATGACCGATGACGAAGCATCATCGTCAGCAGAGGACGATACCGAATCTACTGACAGGGAGACCGTCATGGATGTCGATGACAGAGCTGCCTCAGCAGGAAAAGACGAAGCCGAATCTACTGACAGGGATACTGTCATGGATGGGGATGATAGGGCTGAATCCCCAGATGAAGATGGATCCGAATCCGAATCTACTAATGGGGATACTGTCATGGAGGTCGAGGATATAGCGAATTTTATCATAGAAACGGCTCGGGAAACTGACCATGTATCCGATGACCCTACGGCAGCTCTTCTGGAATGACGGCTGCAGAAGCAGCTTCCGTTCAGGTTTCAGATACTTCAGCCACGACTGGAGAGCGCATCGAGCACGAATCTACAGCAGGTGAACAAGCCTTGGTAGCAGCTTTGAAGGGAAATTGGGTGGGCCAATACTTTGCTTAGACTGCAGAAGAGTGGGAAAGTTTTCGGACAGAGGGTATATCATACATGAGAGGAAATTTGCTGCGATGCTAAATATATATTTGCTCTTGTATTAATGAAAAAAGACTGAAAAACACAATTACGACCATATTGTTTTCTTGCTTCATCATGCCTTGAATTAGAGGGGAGCACGAAATATGCCAGTCACGGCTACAGAACGTGTTCATTACCTGATCAGCGTATTCCTGTCTCTCTCAAGTAACAGTGTTTGGTATGATCGTCTCGTATGAAAACTGACTCTATGGCGGACGTAGAGTCAATAGGAAACGGCCATTAATTCCGCGTTTCTGTTTTAGTTCTCAACTACGTCCCGCCCCCTCGACATTTAGCAGTTGCAAAATTTCGCAACTGCTAAATCATCCAATGCTAACCACCCGTTGGTGCAGATATCCAATAGAGCGCGAAAGGAAACCGCGTGGGGCCTTGCATTGCATTGCATTGCAGGTTCCGTTAAACTTGCAGAAGCTCTAATGGGATACCATCCAGCCGTGTCGAAAGGCTTGTCCACTAACATCCTACCGCTAAGACGCCTCTGTATGAGCTACACAAGACCGAGTATGCCCGGTGTAGCGCCCCTTGAGGGTTAGCTAGGAAAGCTGAGGGGAATGGCAAATGCTGCATACTTCACGAGGGCGGAGCCGCTGGACTTCTCCCCAGAGCCTTGCTCTATCGCATGTCCTTGCTTGTCTCCATTGAACATTCAATCTTGGATTCGAAGGACAGCAGTCGAAGTCAGTTGTTTGTTTATCATATAACAAAACAAGATGCATCTACAGTATCCATTCCTAGCACTCCTCAGCATCATATGCGGTGCTGGTGCCTCTTTCTTCAACGAGGTATACCAACAAATCCCCTCCTTCCCTTCCTCAAATCCTCCTAACCCCATCCCCAGATCCCCCTCCTCACCCCCCTCACCGCAAAATGCAACTGCACCGGCACCAACGACACCGGCAAAGCTACAGGCTCCTCCTACATCTGCCGCGATCCCCGCCTCGGTCCCATCCGCCTCCCACGGCGTTTCCCTCTCTTAAGCTTCGTATCCGACTACGACCGCTTCGGCGGCGAGACGCCCGGCGTCTTTCTCTCCAAATGGACGACGAGTGACGGGTACTATAATTATCCGCCGCAGAACGGGTTCCAGCTTACGGTTGCGGGGCAACCGATTTTGGGGAATATGACGTTGTTGCCGGGGACGAAGGTTGATCGGTTTGGGAGCGAGTATGGTATGTTTATCACACTCCCACATTATACATGATATGATGGATGGTCGCGCTAAGTACTGGATCTTTGTTATAGGATCTTATGTCTCAGCAGCAGACGCGCCATATTCCCAGCGTGCTCTTCCTCCCTCCAATTTAGATACTCCAGCCGATACACCTGATTATCCCTACAACTATCACATCTATACTGTCATCAAGCCTTTGGAATGTGTGGGAGGACCGATTGCACCCTGGTTCGGTCAGCCTGGGCTGGGAGCGCAGTTTTATGTTGGTGGAACGGGGAATATCTTGAGTTTGATTGCGAATGGGTATTTGGAGAGGGTGAATAAGACGGCGCTTCAAACTGGACCGGGCAAGGGCGGGGACTGTGGGTTGTAGTTGCTTTGAAGGAAAGGGTGACGAGGGTGTTTGGAAGAAGCATGGGATTGTTGTTCGTGGGGTCTTAAAAGTATTGATATGCATGCAACGAATGACCGTATGAAAAAGTATTGAATGGGCACATGGCAATCTTTCATAAAGCGTTGTTCGATTTACCGACCTTTTAAGCATCTTTTTAACCTTTTCGTACCTGCATATACTCATGCGCTTTTTGCAGCGTTTTTAAAAGCGAAATGAGCCCAGCATGCATGAACGTGGTGCAATTTACTTGAACGCCTTTGATGATGATTTGAAACAATAAGGTGCTTGAAATGGGAGCCGCAAAAAGACAAACAATGGTTCCAGAGAACAGCCTACGAGGATTCTACGCCACGACTCCTTCAGGACCAAACCCAAGCAGCAAGTCCTAGGGGTTATCTTCTGAGGTCTTCAAAACCCATGCATGTGCATGATTCATTCTCATACACACCATTACTATCTTGCAGAGGGTCACTTCTCAATAACCCTTCCGTTTCCCGCATCGAATCCGTACAGCAGCGCGACTCCAACCGAACAATAAAAGCCCAACTCCCAGAAATCACATCATACATCCCCCGTTTTTGGAACTTCCTACCTCGCTAGCACCGAGTCTCACTCTCCTCTTCTCGCCGCCTCCAGTCCCTCCCATCAATGTCGACCAGGATTCTACCATCCATTCATACCACACTTTTCTATTATCAGTCGCACGGAATATAGAGACCGTAAGCGTCGACGCATCAGGGATGTAGAGCGGTACCTATTATACAATTTCAGTAAGAAAGATCCAGTGAAAGTGATGCTCGGCTCAGATTAGGGAAAAAACCAACCTTCAGCGAAAAGAAAAGCGGAAACCAACTCATCATCCCCGGACTCTTCTCCTCCATATTAATCGGATTCGTACTAAGCTCCACCCCCGGATAAAGCACCGCCTCAAAATACCCCGCCAGCCCATGACAAACAGCCCTATCCCTCATATTAAACGTCAATCGCGCATGTCTCTCATTATGCCTATTAGCAGACCCCTCCGGCAACATCTCCTGCGGCCCATGCTCGAACGACCACGCTTGCAGGATATTCGGTACGGGGTCCGGTACAGATTCTGATGATTTTCCTGAGGCTGTAAATTTAGATTGGGAGGAGGTCGATGGGCGGGAGGTAGTGGAGAGATAGTCGATTGCATGGAGCATGACTACGTAGGGCGTATTATGGGCTTCGGGGTCGGAGGAGAGACGGGCGGAGATGTCGGCGTGGAGTTTGGGGGCGGCGATGGGGGTGAGGTGGGCGGTGTAGGAGGAGGGGATGGAGATGCCGTGGGTGGGGTTTAGGAGGGGGAGGATGCCGTCGAGGCATTCGGGGGAGAGCTCGTTGTCGGCGAAGGAGCCGAGGAGTTCGGAGATGAGGATGTCGATGGGGCTGTGGGTTGGGGGTTGGGGGTCATAGGGTTCGGGTCCGTTGGAGGCTGTGTTGGCGTTCGGGCTTCCCTCTTCTTCATTACGAGGTGGTGGCCATTGCCCAGTGTAGCCTGTTCGGTGAGGGACAGGTTCTCGTAGTGGACCCTTCCAAGACCGCATGTCTGATTTGACGAGGTTGACACGATTACCCCATGTTTCTTCATTATGTCGCTGTAACAAGACGAACGCGTTTTGATTCTTTTCGATAGCCCACATCTCGATTGGAATGCCAGTAGATTCGCTTGCTTGCAAAGCTCTCGTTACTAGTGGTCCTCGACCGGCGCCTACAACAGCAACGACAATTTGTCCAGAAGGTCCTGAGGCTCGTTTACATTGATCCCGCCAATCGACGAGTGCTCGTTGAATAGCGAGCAGATATTTGTCATATTTGATCGGATCCTTTTCGAAGACTTCGTATGTGTAGCTCTCCAGGTTATCTGTCAATGGTTGTAAAGGAGCTTGCAAGTAATCTTGGTAGCCGGCACCAAAACGCTCTAGCATAGTTCTAGCAGGCTGACGGCGCTGGAGATTGCGCAAGTAGTTGAGATGAGGGGTCGGGTCGTTGATAGTCTTGTTGGACTTCTTGCTACCTTTCCGCTGTAGCTCAGAAGCCTCAGCTGGCGTCGGCGATGAAGGGTCTGCTGCTTCGTTGGACGTCAAGAAGCCTTCGGCTGGAGAAAGCAAAGTTTCGGGGTCATCAGAACCTGGAATGGGACCGACGTCACATAATAGGAGCCATGGCGGATTCCGGATTCGCATATACCGAGTCAGCAGCGCTTGGTGATTGTGAGTGAAAGCTGGGTAGCCACCAGGGTTTTTGAAAAACGTTTTACTAGTAATACACAAAAGGCGCAATGGCTCAGAGTGCCATCTGGAGCTCACACTGAGGGGTGGGAGATGTGGAGGTATCGAGAGTGCTATGAAACCCATCATTAGCACATCTGGCCACATCCTTGACAGGCTTTTTCACACGGGAGACAGTAGGGAACTACCTCAAGAATCTGTCTCTGATCGCTTCAAGAGTCCCTGGTCTTAATTCACTTATCACGCCAAACATTTCTCAACAATGCATTTCATACAGAATGGTTTGCAACGAAAACTCGATTTGATTCTTACCTACAAAAAGCCTATTGTTGTATTTACAAACTGTCCTGATGACATTCCATGCATCCCAAGTGCCAAAGAAGTCAACTCTCGCCGGCTTCTTACGCGGAAGGATGAATGTACTCCGGTCCTCGTCCCCTTCCAGCTCTTCCATCGAGTTCTTGTACGAACCACCATCTGATAACCCTAGGTATTGTGCTCGTGCTCTCTCTGCAAGACTTCCGATGACATTGTCGCTATCCTGCTCAGGGCTGTCCATCATTGGAAGCGATACGGACATCTGGATATAATGTCCGACATTCAATACATCTTGCACAGCACATGCATACTGTGTGACACCTTCCCCACTAAGTTTACCATGATGTAGTTTAGGACAAGGTAGTATAATATTCCCTATTCCACAGAAGGCGGCGTATGCCACTTCCAGCTCCAAGACTTGCCGTGAAAGATTGTAGACCACCGGGTCAGGCGAACAAAGATCGATCCACGGGCTGACTACTGCTAGCAATTGGGAGATGAGCTCGCCCGGTGCCAACGGAGTATCGACTGGGGATAGAGAAGGTATAGTGGGTACTGGTAGGCTCCGGTTAGGGTGTGAGTCCAGCTCTTCGAGATGTTTTGATAGAATTGTCAGAACTCGACTATGGAAATAGGGTGTCGTTATGGGCGTAGTTAGCATATCATACTAAGAAGCGATCAGCTTAGGCACTCTTCATACAGTGAATAGAAGTATCTCACATTGCAGTCTTGCGCCTGACGCAGCAACTCTGGAGTGACACGTACGCGATCACTCTCATGCTGACCAATGTAGAATGTAGGCGTGAACTCGTCTGAGCTGGCGGTTTCCATCTCGCTAACCAATATTGAAAGACGGACACCGCTGTGAATACGCTGTAATGAACCGAAATGAGCTTTCAGAAGATTAAGGCATAAATACAACCATAGCACAAGTTATGACTGAGAGAATGACAGGCATCAGCCAGGAGTATGGAGGGGAATGCTTTCAAGGAGGTTGCACCAATTTTGTGCCTTGCGCTGTCGGCAATCTCATTGATCGCCGCATCGCATCACACATCGGAAATACATTATTCCGCTGCCGATATAAACCACAGCCCTAGAGAAAATAAAGATCTACTTCATCACTCTGCAACCACAGCATTCACAACCAGACACCAACACTTCAAAGCGGAGATGGATCGCCGACCAGATGCCAAAGAGCATGGTCGACTGAAGCGCCAAAGGACGAGCTTTACTGAGTCCAAGATCGATCCTCACATACCAGGCATGAGCGACGAGTCTGATGACGGAGGCGTCAAACTTGATGGTTACTATGGCAAGCCTGCTGTAGTCAAGCAGGAATCTGGAGAACGCGAAGTCAAGCGGCAAAGATCAGAGAGTCCACTTCACGAGTCTGAGCAGTCTGCCCAGAAGCGCCGCAAGTCTGACTTTGAGGACCATGATACCACTCCAGCAAAGCCTGAGACTCGTTTTGACGCCGACGCGACGAGCAAAAAGCGCCAGAAGAAAGAAGGGGATCTAGAAGAAAGACCGAATCCGTACCTAGCGCATCAGTATGCCGAATCTGAGAAGAAAAGCGTGGATCCCAAGTCCAACCCCTACCTGGCTCATATGTACGAGGAGGACGAAAGTTATAATGGCTATAGTAATGGTTATGGAAAGACCATGGATAGGACGAGTAGAGTTTCTGAGGCTTCCACGCTGGGAAGGCTGCCCAGGCACAAAACGACTGCTGCAATGGCCAAGAAGGCTGAAGATGGACCCGCCAATGCGTTTACCGGGAGGCCGTTGTCTTCACAGTACTTCAATATACTCAAGACAAGGCGGAACTTGCCAGTCCATTCACAAAGGCAAGTATATAACGGTTCCCGACAAGTAGGTTAAGGGCTAACTTCTTATCTAGGGATGAATTCTTGCAGATGTACCAAAAGTCTCAATTCCTGGTCTTCGTTGGAGAGACCGGCTCCGGAAAGACTACTCAGATACCCCAATTCGTCTTGTTCGATGATCAGCCGCACATCCAGCGCAAGCTTGTGGCATGCACACAGCCTCGTCGGGTAGCAGCTATGTCCGTGGCGCAACGTGTCGCGAATGAAATGGATGTCACCTTGGGGGAAGAGGTGGGCTACAGCATCCGTTTCGAGGATGTTACCGGTCCGAAGACTATCTTGAAGTACATGACAGACGGTATGCTGCTTCGGGAAGCAATGAACGACAACAATTTACAGCGTTATAGCACGATTATTCTAGACGAAGCCCATGAACGCACACTCGCAACAGACACTTTGATGGGGCTATTGAAAGAGGTCGCACAACGGAGGCCTGATCTAAAGATTGTCATCATGTCTGCCACTTTGGATGCACAGAAGTTCCAAAGCTATTTCAATGATGCGCCTTTACTAGCGGTACCAGGTCGAACACATCCTGTCGAAATCTACTATACACCAGAACCAGAGCGAGACTACGTCGAGGCAGCGTTAAGGACTGTTCTGCAGATACATGGAAGTGAGCCCGAGGGCGACATCCTTTTATTTCTGACTGGTGAGGAGGAAATCGAAGATGCGTGCAGGAAGATAAACCTTGAAGCGGACGAAATGATCAGAGAGGCCGATGCTGGTCCACTGAAAGTCTATCCTCTGTACGGAACTCTACCTCCTAATCAACAACAACGTATCTTTGATCCTGCCCCGCCACCAAGGAGGCCCGGAGGCGCCCCAGGCCGCAAATGCATTGTCTCGACCAACATCGCCGAAACCTCGCTCACTATAGATGGCATTGTGTATGTTGTAGACCCAGGATTCAGCAAGCAAAAGGTCTACAATCCTCGTATCCGAGTAGAGTCCTTACTGGTATCGCCAATATCGAAAGCATCAGCCCAGCAGCGCGCTGGCCGAGCTGGGCGAACGCGACCAGGAAAATGTTTTCGTTTATACACTGAAGCTGCATTCAAGAAAGAACTCATCGAAACGACTTATCCCGAGGTTCTTCGCTCTAATCTCTCATCAACGGTCCTCGACCTGAAGAAACTTGGCATTGACGACCTTGTGCATTTCGATCTTATGGATCCCCCCGCACCCGAGACGTTGATGCGTGCTCTCGAGGAACTCAATTACTTAGCCTGCCTTGACGACGACGGGAATCTGACAGCGCTTGGCAAGCTGGCCTCTGAGTTTCCTTTGGATCCCACCCTCGCAGTCATGCTCATTTCGTCTCCTGAATTCTACTGTTCTAATGAGATTCTTTCCCTTACCGCTTTGCTCTCAGTCCCTCAAATCTTCGTTCGCCCCGCCTCGGCTCGCAAGCGTGCCGACGAAATGAAAGCGCTCTTCGCCCATCCAGATGGCGATCATCTAACAATGCTGAACGTCTACCACGCCTTCAAATCGTCCGATGCTCAAGCTAATCAAAAACAATGGTGTCATGACCACTTCCTCTCACTTCGAGCTCTTCAGTCGGCGGACAACGTACGGGAGCAGCTCCGTCGCATCATGGAACGAGAAGAGATTGAGTTGATGAGCGTACCTTTTGAAGACAAAAATTACTACACGAATATCCGACGAGCGCTAGTCGCAGGTTTCTTCATGCAGGTAGCGAAGAAGGAGGGCAACAGCAAGACGTATGTGACAGTCAAGGATAATCAAAATGTGATACTGCATCCGAGCACGGTGTTGCAGCAGGAAAGCGAATGGTTGGTGTACAATGAATTCGTCCTTACAACAAAGAATTACATCCGAACTGTCACTAGCGTTAAGCCCGAGTGGTTGCTGGTCAATACATCTTCATCCCTTTCCCAGCAGAAGTAGGTGCTAATGTTTTGTAGGACATCGCACCAAACTACTACGATCTCTCCACATTCGGAAAGGGAGAGGTCAAAAACGCCCTGCAAAGAACTGTAGAGAAAGTCAGGCGGAGGGAGGCTACAAGAGGACCAGCCAATGGGAAAAGCCGATGATCATCCAGACTAACCAGAGATGATTGTAAACATAGAAAAACGACTATAAGGCTCGAATGCAGACAAGCCCTATCTTCATAACTTACTTCAAAGCGCGGCTCGACCAATACAACCTCATTTCCCAGGCCATTTGGCAATATGTTGGAATATCTGTATATGCCGCTAAATCAAATTCATAACCCATATTTGCCCGCGCATCATGTACCATCATGACCATTAACCCCATTCGTTTCCTTCACACCCACCGCCCCATCCTCTTCCCCCTGCCCGTTAATATCCGTCTCAATAGCCGCCTGCCCACCCACACCTTCCAATCTCTTCTTCTCATTCTCTTCCCGGATCCTCTCCGTTTCCCTCCGCATGCTCTCCATATCCCAATCATTACCATCCTCCTCTCCGCTTACATGCTCACTCTCATCATCATCATCATCCTCTTCTTCCTCCTCTTCACTGTCCTCCCATCCACCCTTCTCAAACATAGCACGTCCAGTCGCTTCTTTCGCCTGCCTCGCCTCATCCTCCGCAGCTTTCTTATCCAGCCGCTCTTTTTTCCATTTCGCGAATGTCTCTGGCGTAACAGGTGTCAGTGTCCCGGTAAGTTTATGCCTTTCACTTTCCAAAAAGTCTTCCAGCGTTAGAGTCTTGAGCGGTGATTTATCCATCAGCGCCTTCTCCGCCGCTCTTTGTTCCTTAGTTTTCAGCACGAAGCCAGGTGGTAAACTGTGTTTATACATGCATTTATCGCCGCCGTTGGGACACGTCCAGAACCAGCCGTATTTTCCTTCTTCGACGGCGTTGATGAAGTATTTGCAGACTTTGTCGGTGGTGGTTTTGGGATTGCCATGTTTGCTGAGGACGACTTCCCGTAGTTTTTCTGTACTCCGAATATATTATTACCACTAATCCAGCAAAAGTTACGGGTGAAATGGGTTGGATTGTCTGACCTTCATCCCAGTTGTCCATCTCATCTTTTTTCTTTGCCTCGTCATCTCCCTCCCGCGTATCTTGGTACAAATTCTTCTTCTCTCCTTTCCTTTCGACCGCTAAGTCGTGACTAAACTTGCATTTTTTGCCCTTCTCGCAATTCCCCTGCTTGTAGAATATGCACACCACCGTCTTCGGGTCCACACCAAATGGCACTTTCTGTACCTGGACAGGCTTGAACAGTTCCGCGGTTTCTCGCTTCGCTTGTTCCGCAGCAGCTTTGTCCTTTTCTCGTTGGGCTTTCTCGGCTTCTTTTCGTTTCTGATCTGGCGTCTTGGCTTGAGCGGCTTGTGATTGAATGGCTTGGATTTGCTTCTGTGCCTGTGCTCCTTTTTTCTGTGTTGGTTCGTAAATCAGCGAGTGCAGGAGGTGCAGTTGTGATCCCTAGCTCAACGCTTAAGGACCGGCAAGCCTGCTCACATTTTTCATGCCAAAGGTCTGGATTAGAAGCGTTAGAAATGGGTTTCAATTGATAATGGGGGCAAAGCCTAACCTTATCCGCGACTATCTTTGTCGCGGAAGGTTTCGCCTTCTTCTCATCTTTCTTAGGAGGCATCGTCGATGTGCTAGTGTGGATGGCGATGTGACGTGTAGGAGATGAACGCTAAGCTGCCAGAGCACTACAAACAATATATGATGTGAACAATTCCGCAGGTGAAGTCTCGACAAAGCCGACACTTTTCTCTGGGGCCGTGTGCGTGGTCTTGCTTCAACGGTCGTCGATATGGGGAAACCGAATGCTGAACAACTCGTGGTGGGGAGTTCATGATGCCCGTAGGGCTGACTACAGCCAGCCAAAAACCCTAGCCCTAGCAAAGCTCACTATCAACCGTACAGCCTGACCCGTACTCCCCCAAACCCAATCCCCTAGCAGTCCCCTGCTCTAGGGGCCAATTTATCACTGCCGCTTTACGAGGTGAAGGGGCACGGTGATGCTGAACGCTTCGTGCTCACTTTTCCTTTCCTTTCCACCCACCAAGACCACCCCATTCGAACATCCAGAAAAGCATGCGTTGGTCTGCAGACTCAGTCTATCGGCAATATTATGCTGAATTTACCATCAAATGAATGAAAAAGCCTTGGGAATTTTCGCTACTAATGCATGCGGCCTACAAGGACGAGGCTGAGCAATCACTTTAGCTCATACTACCAAATCTACCTCAAATCTTGGTGTCCTACAACAGTAGTTGGAGAATCCAAAAAATCAAATCAATCCTTGGATCCAGCTTCTATCGCTCCTGTGTCGCTTTTCCGTTCTTGTCATTTTAAATGGCGGAGCTAGCCTTGCTTGCATCAATTGTCCAGGTCGCTGATGTAGGACTCCGTCTAAGCTTGCGTCTTTACACATTCGGAGAGACCGTTGCCAGTGCTGATCGCTCGATACTTGCAATTTCTAAAGATGTGTCCTTCACTTCTTCTGTATTAAAAGAGCTGGGGCGTGTATTCGAAGATGACAAGGAGCGAATACACTCTGACAATGCAACGAAGACAGCGGAAGCGGTCGTTCAGGAATGCTCCAATGTCTTTCAGGAGATGGAGAATCTGTTATTGAAGAGGGCACCCCATCTGAAGCCGGGATGCATGGACAAGAAGGCAAGAGCAAAAGCCATGCTGGAGCGGTTACGATGGCCTGTTATGAATGGGAAGATAGAACTACTCAACTGCAACTTAGATCGGTTGAAAACAACCTTGACCCTTATGCTGAATGTAATCGTATATGCGCAGCAAGTCTCAAAAAGGTAAGGCTCAGGATGATTGGTCTAATGGCTCAGAAACTTCTGATGACAGTATCGTAGAAACGAACCTGCCTCCGTCATGACAGAGCAAAGACAACTGATCGAGATGCTGGCGCAAGCCAAGGGCGAAAGAGACAAGGCGTTTGAGCAAGCTAAACGAGCATTGGAGTATAACCCAGTGGAGTCGGCCAATGACACACCGTTTCATACTACAACGAACTTAATGGCAATTTCAGTCGGCTTGGAAAAGAGCGAGCAGTCACAAGGCTCCAACGACACTCCTCTGGTCCCTTCACAAGCTCGAACTTTGCATACAGAGCTTGACAAGTCCAGTCACCTCGACCAATTGCTTGACGAGTATACAAGATTGCAAAAGTGCCTAATTGACGAGATACATTCGGAGCAGTATATAATACAGCAAGATTCGCGAGAACGCCTTAAAATTTGGGTTGATAATGCCCATAATGACGAAGTCCGTCGTCTGACGGTCATTTATCCCTGCGGCTACGATACAAATGGCAAATTCAAGGAGTCGGGGAAGCGCCAAACACAGCCAACCAGGGTTGGTGGGTGGGGTGAGATAGATGCCGAGATAGATGCCGCAGACTCACTGCAAGTAGACGTTCCAGACAATTTTGAAAGGGAGCCCACCGACAGAAAATCACATTTAACCAGCCCACAAAGTGAGATAACAGCTATAATGCCCAGGCCACCGGCCCCAGAGCCCGAACTTGAGAAAAACGAGGACGAGCTTCTACCACTACAGCCAAAATCGATTCTCCGCGAGCCGAGGGACAGATTTCCAGAGCATCCAACGACTACAAGGGAAGGCGTTGCGCCAGAGTCCAGCCAGCTCATTGAAATAGACATCCAAAAAGAATTCTGTGTGGAAAGACTACGACTACAAAGGCCCTTAAGCCCTGTTACGCTAGATCCGCTGCTACCCAAGTTGGTGGTCATCTTATCGACTGCTGTAGACTTACCTGACATAGCGACAGGACCGATTCTCCCTCAGTGGAAGCCCGCCATCCCATTGACATACAATGTGACACTACTCAAACGACAGTGAAGCCGGTCGAATGCCGTATTACTGCTGAAAATACGAACGAGTGGCAATCAAGCGCTGTTCCCTCTTCAAAACAAAAAAAGCTTCGTACAGCCTGTGATGTTTGCCACCATGCCAAAATGGTGAGTCTGCTTTTTCCGGTGACAACGAACTATCTCTTATTTTGCCGTTTACTCTTCTATCGTCTTTATACCCACCGCCGCTTGGCACTGCTGTGGAGAATGACTGATATTGTGAAATATATGTAGAAATGTGGAGGAGGAGACCCATGTCCCTCTTGCCTCGACATTGGATACGTCTGTACCTACAGCGTCAGTAACCGTATAGGTCGACCGAAAGGCACTAAAAACAAACGAACTATTGATAGGGAACTTAGGAAACGTTCGAGTGAACAAACCGAGAATAAACAGGAGCAAACCGATCAAACACCCCTCTTCAAGTCTGACCAAACTCTCTCTTACCTCAGAAGGCGATCAACTTCCTCACAACCGAATATTGCTCGAGACGGGTGCAAGGAGAAAGTTGGCGACGCTGTGGGCGAGCACAGAGATAGCAGTGATATGATTGGAGGCCACTACAACCGTGCTCCGCCAAGATCTTACGATATATATACCGAGGCGGATTATGGTGGCAATTCTAAAGGGGATTCTGGGGCGGCTGATCTGGACTTTGATGACGATATGTCTTCTTGGTATGACTTTGATGACGATATGGCGTTTTTGTATGTAGATGAACGCGCAAGTGAGGGACGAGCCAGGATTGGCGAGAGAGTGGAGGAAGATGGAAGAGAGGGAGGGGAAGAGGAAGACCAAAGGAGGGAACGGCAGGCGGCCAACGATCTTGTCCGCCTCAAGCGGGCAAAAAGCACCCTAGCGGCACGGAAGTTTCGGGCGAATCGCCAAAAGGCCACAGAGTTTCGCAGAGACCAAACATCGGCTGCGGAGCGTTTGCTAGCTGCGTGGACGACTGTGGAGCCCGTAATATAGGATGGCGACGGCGGAGTGGGTGATGCTGGGAATAAGGGGATAGCTACCGCACTTATATCTGCGACTGTCGGTTGCGAGGATTCGGATCTTAAGCTGGGTTGGTTTTGGATCATGGTGGGACGAAACGGGGAATATGTGGCGTGTGCGGTGATGATCTGATAGCTATGATATGAAACCTTTAGATACTTATGGTGTAGGCGATCTGAAGCCACTTCGAGCAGTACAAGGGCTGAGCTGAGACGATGATTGCTTTTCAAGTCCTTTGAGAGGGTGTAATATGGCCTAGCTAAGCTGCGTGTTTATATATTCTGGCTCAGTGATTTAATGCAGGTTGGCGCCTTAAAGCGGCGCTCACCCTAGTTCTAGACCCAGTCGGCGGGCGAGGTCGGGGCAAATTCCTGTCAGCTTGGCACTTGAGGCTTCGAACAGCCACCACCATTCTGTCGACCTCTAGCCTAGCCAATTAGCGTCATCCACAATGAACTTGAAGCCAAGGAGGAAAGGTCCAGAAGCTA
Organism: Cladonia macilenta KoLRI003786; assembly: GCA_000444155.1. NCBI lineage: Eukaryota > Fungi > Ascomycota > Lecanoromycetes > Lecanorales > Cladoniaceae > Cladonia > Cladonia macilenta. The sequence goes on along the minus strand of KE598614.1, from coordinate 1,598,519 downwards.
ATGGAGCTGAGGGGGCCAGATGTATCGCCCTGACAGTGATTGCTGGGCTAATGGTCGAATAGTCCTCTCTCCACCAACACCTTCTATCTTGGAACAACATTATCAGGCTTGTGGAAGGCCGTTAATCCGATATTCTAACCTGAGACAAGCAGTCCTAGCTCTTATGCTGCCCAAGACATGATAGCCCTAGGATAATGTGGACTATCCGGCACATAGTTGCGCAATGTCGGATTATTCACTCGTTCAATGAAGACCGTTCTTCAGTCATTACAGTCCTGTCAGTCCGCCGTTATGAGTAGTGGAAAACATCAGTACCATTCGTTAGGACATCGCAATATTCGACTACTCAAGGCATGGAGAGATGATAGCAAATTGTCGGCTGAGCTGAGATGCGAGTATCTACTTGCGCCTCTCGATGAACTCCCCGTCAGTTACACCGCCATATCTTACGTATGGGGCGATCCCACCGCATTATTTAAAATCATATGCAATAACGATGGTGGTTATCTAAGCCTGAGTGCATCAGCAACCGACATTCTCAATGCGATTGTCGAGGCAAGGGTCCCAGGATATTTTTGGATCGATCAATTATGTATTAACCAAGAGGACAAGCAAGAGAAAGCAGACCAAGTTCGAATGATGGGAGAGATATTTGCCTCTGCGAACAACGTCATTGCATGGCTGGGCGCACCGACCGCAGATAGCAACATGGCTATCGGCTTCGTTGTCACGCTATTCAATGCCATAAGGATGCTGGCTTCCCGGAACGCTGTTATAACCGCAGACTCACTTTGCCAGAGCATCGGATGTGAACATCCATCACTCAAGTGGTCAGCCCTTCGCAATTTTCTCAAGCGTCCATGGTTCGAGCGGCTATGGATCGTACAAGAAATTATCATGGCTTCTGGCGAGATGATATTGTTATGTGGTGGTTTGTCTATCACATGGAATGCTTTGGCCGAAGTCATCGTGACAATCGAGACTAATGGACTTTCAAGGCTTATACTCCAGAACACAGATAATGGAGAAGATGACCCAGATGCACCTGGTGGTCTCCTGAACACAGCCTGTGTTCATGCTATGAAAAAGATGAGGAATATGCGACAGCCAATCAACCTTCAATTTGCGCTGATCTACTGCTTGCGTTTCAAAGCCACAGACCCGCGCGACAAGCTCTTTGCATTGCTGGGCCTGGCCACGGATGCTGATGATCCGGTCCTACGTCCGAATTACAGGGCCTCTGTACGAGAAGTGTTCACTACGTCAAGCAGATATATGATGACTCCAAATAAGTCTTTACGAATCTTGCATATCGCCGGCATTGGCTGGTCCCGACAAATACAAGACCTACCATCCTGGGTTCCAGACTGGAGCGCACCGCACAGAGTCACCATTTTTGGGGATATGGTTGACAATGCAGGCTATAAAGCCTCAGCTTCACTCCCAAGCAATGTCAAGGCCGGTCCTGGCCCGGATTCCATCACTCTTAAAGCCGTCTTCGTTGATATCATGCACATTTGCCTTCCCCAGCCAGATGTTACTTTGTCCTGGCGGTTAACGTATGCCGGTAGCAATGAGTACAGACACGGCATGTTAAGTTGGGTTGATCAACTGAGAGTAGCCGTGGACTCGTCATCACACTATGCACAGGACGAATTGGATAAGACCGATGTCCTTTGGCGAGTATTAATTGCCAATACCATAAGGCCGGGGCTCCCGGCTCGGGAAGAATACCGTCATTTCTTCAACTCTTGGCTCCTTTTTCACCACCAGCCGGCCGCTAATGGCAATGATGGCAGTATAGACAAAAGTACGTGGGACGAGGCCTGGACCTTCAATGGGCCATTCAGCGACGCCATGGAAGCACGGGTAATATTCACTACCAAAAGGGGGCTTATCGGTATCGGGCCTCCATACATGCAATCTGGAGACTTGGTATGCATCATTATAGGCGCTCAGACGCCATTTCTGGTTCGAAAAATCAAATCAGCTACAGCACAGGCGCCTATGTACGAGGTAGTTGGGGATTGCTACGTTCATGGCCTTATGAATGGTGAGGGTCTTGGTATGGGCCAGGTAGAGGATATTATTTTGGTATGAGACTTGATGCATATTAATGTATCTGATACAAGTGATGGTGTATTAGCGAATTGTAATCTGCCGAGTATGCAGATCAAGGCGCTCGATACAAGTGAAGACGTATCAACGAGTTCTGAACAGGGGACTTCCCAGGACAGATTCCCACTCGACTGCTCTATGAGTCCAGGAAGAAGTACCTCTCTTTGTGACTTCATCATAGCTGGGGACTAATATAGGTTTGAGAAAGACGACGCTGGAAGCCTGTCTATATAGTGAGTACCCCTTTACACTGTTAATCAGAGCTGCTTATATCTGGGTCCAAAGCCACACGTCATTCTGTTTATTCTGTCTCAGTAAACGCATTAATGGACTTGGTAATGGCCGCAAAACCGAATGGACACCATTAAGTCTCATGTATGAAGTTCTGCCGTCTAGCATCGTACCACAGCTTTTGAACGACTCCATCTTATCACAAATCTCATCTTTCCTAGCTGTCTGGAGACATCCAAATGAACCATCCATGAAATTGACACTGCGGTACAAAGTCCTGAGCCACTAGCACTCTTCAAAAGCGGCAGCCCAGTCTCCAAAGCCTTATGCCTAATTCTTAGATTCTGAATTTCCTATGCCTTCCTCGCCCGATGCTTTTGATTCCTCACTCTATTCTTCGCTATCTTAATGGCAATAAGAGATCTGGACCGGAGGCGCTGGAAATGAGGGGTCTGGCATGAAAATGTTCGTTTCGGACCCTTTGCCTGGGCTTGAGCGATTCTAATTAGGAATATCCATCACCAAGATGGCCTTCGCTCTATGCACGACTCGTGCCCCACCCTCCAGCGTGCACAAGCATGGAAGTCTTAAATCCGCTGTTGTAGATCCAGAGGGTGTGCTTGAGGCAGCTTTTCCTGCCCCAGCATACTATATTCTATAGTCTCTGCCCATTTCAATCCCCTCATAGCCCACCCAGCCCCGCCAGCAAGTACAGGCTCACATAAAGTACAAAATACGTAATCGGGTAGTTTACCAGAAAGTCCTGACCAGCAGCAACCCAGAATCTATGCCAGCAAAATATTACAGTCATTGTGAAGTAGAAGAGTAGAGCACTACCATCTTTAATACCGGCGAAACTTCTGTGGTATGTTCTGCTCGTTTATGGGAGTGTTGTCTATTTGTTCTTGGTAATCGGCCTGGGCGTCCATTTCGTCGTGTTTTTTGAAATGTGCGATATCTTCGGGGTGGGTGAGGTCTTCTTCTCGTGTATCTGTGCAGGGCTTAGGTTGGCATTGATGATAGCTTTGATAGAAGACAGGGGGGGGCTCACTTTCGTCGTGGAACTTTTCAAAATGATGGATCTCGTACTCATACTCGTCATCACCATGATGTCCCGGTCCGGTCTAAAGCATGAGAGCCGTTAGTTATGTTTCGTAGTACCGCATCCGGGACACGGCTAAGATCCAGTCCCCAATGTCACACAAAACAATGTCAAGCATAACAACGTCAACAGTCCATAGGCCCGGCACATACCCCAAAATCAGGCAACCTCTTCCCCTCCTTCACCCACCCATCCATCCACTCCTCCCTCGTAACCACCCCATCCCCATTCTGATCAAATATTCCCAACGCAATCTGCACAATATCCCCCTTCCTACCCTCATCAATATCCTTTGCCGACTCGTCATCAAGTCCATATGTACGTCTGATCTCCTCAGAGGTCCACACGCCGTCATTATTGAAGTCGTGGAGAGAGAAGAAGGCGGAAGGATCAAGGTTCGCGATGTGGTGCTCCTCTGAATTTGGACCGATTGTTAGTTGGGGTTTAATGGAGTTTGGGGCAAAGATGGGGAGTGGGAGGAGGGTGGATTTACGGACCAGCCATATGACGCGTTGCCCAGTCTGCGTCGTCGGAGATGGGGACTTGGTGGCCGTGGGAGAGGACGTAGGGCGCGAGAGCGAGGACGACGAGGATGGGTGTTGTGAACATGCTTTATGAAAGAAAAATGTATCTCAAGGTTCTATGCGAAGTGGGCTTAACGCTGACACTGTACCCAAGGCTCAATGTATGTTGATAAGTGAGAAGGCAGTCGTTGATGGAGCTAGGGTAACATGGTCAGGGGTGGGTAGCTCTAGAACTATGATATTAGTCTTGGCGGCGACTTGGTGGTTTCTAGCTTTGTTTTCAGGACAAAGAATTAAGTTCTATGACAACAACAATTGAGATGCGAGGAGCAAGTTATATCGTGCTTATGCATGCTTCGTAAATCTATATACTGGAATGAAAATAACCTGAAGCTGTGCAAGGTGGAGATTTTAGAATTGTATTTTCCAACCACATCTTCTCCCAGAATCGAAAGGGATCCCGTCCCTGATTTTCCTCATATAACCATTCCAGTATCCAATTTAGGTACGCAGGCGTACAATCTTGTACATACATTCATGTCCACGTCAAATCGCAACGACATTGCCTTGATAGCGCTGTAGTTGACCTTGAATTGGAGGCCCTGTCTTGTTCAAAACGGCACCTTGGATATCTCGACTCGCAGTCAAGATCTGATCACCCAGGGTGAAAGCAACAGTCCCCTTACTGACACCTGCAGTTGCTTCCATCTGCCAAGGCTGACCTCCCGAACTTAAATAGACCGTTGCATCGCTAGCCAAGAAGGAGACAATGTAGACATTATCCTGGATATATGACGCATTCTTGGGAAGAGGCCACGCATTATCTGGATAGCTGGAATCCGACCCCATTGTGTTAACAGGCTGGAGACGATAGAACATAAACACTTCCTCTTCACTAGGATCGACCGTTATTTGGGTCTGACCAGCTTTGAAAGCTTTGACGAAGAAGCCTGTCATCTTCAGAAAAGCAGTGTGGTCAAGGTTTCCATAGTAGTCTGTAGTTGTCGGTTCTTCAAGCACGGAGGCAGGTGTGGGGTCCGACGGGCCTATGTAGCTGGATTCACTAAAGTCTATCTTGGTCAGTATATGAAAGTCAACTACGAGCTCTAACAAAGATCTTACCGTTCCACGTCACAATCTCAATGTAGTTGGGCTTGAGATTCAGCAGATCGACCCATCTATTAACCCATATACTTGAGTCCTGAGCGTGGAACCAGTTCATGTCGCTAGCCGTGCGCCTAAAGAACCAAGGCGCAATGCCTGCCATCCAAGGGTTGCCGTTGGCATCACGCTGGGCAGCAAATGCTGTGTCAGTATCGTTCTCCTGGGATACGCTCGAGGCTGGATGCACCCAAGTGAAAGGACCGAAGCCTTGATTTGTTGACGCTGTATATTCTGCATCTTCTGAGAGTGTGCCTGGAAGGAACGTGACTGGGACGTCGATCTTGTCAACGACATCGGTTTGCCAGTTCCATGGTGGTGAGTCGTTTTCGAAGGAACTGAGAAAGATGTTGCCGGCAGCGTCTTTCATCTGGGCGCTACTACCAGCGTAGAAGTTTGTTAGATTGACAACATACTCGGCACTGGGCAAGCCCGATGTTACGTCCATGCACAGGAAGAGTTTGAAATCAAGTTTCTCGGCAGTCTTGTAAAAGACGTCGAGATAATTTGCAAAATAGGGCAAGCCAGAAGACCATCCACCATAGTCGACAGCGAAGGCATCAATCCCAGCAGCTTTGGCAAGGTTGATATCATTGGTATAATCCAGGTTGGGTGGTTGAAAGGCAATCATGTAGTGAGCGAATACCATGGGAGCAGTAGATGCAGCTCTAGGTATATTGGTTTGATGCTGTGGCAGGCCAGCGGTTGGTGTTGAAGAGATGACCAGAAAGACACCATGCAGGGCGGTCCATATTGAGGCACGCATCAGATTGCGTGGGACGTTGGTGTCCCGGAATGTACAGGTCTAATGTGTCAAAGGAAAGACAGTGTAACAATCTTTACTCTAAGGACAGTGGGATATGTACTTTCAAGTAAAGTGGTTGAAGAGCTCGGCCAGCGATAAAGATCGTGGTGAATCGAAATGAGAAAGCAGTAATGACTGTATCGAAGATTGGATCTTCGTGGGGAGTGTAGGTGAAGAGGGGAGAGAGGGGGAAGAAGGAAAAAGAGGGGAGATGATGGATTACTATATTTGACGTTACATACCGTACGATGCCTTGTCCCAGCGACCATTGAAGGCGTTGATAGGATCTTTGTCTTGAAACAACATGCAGACGCCCGGCCTGTAATTTTACTAGCCCCTTGCATTAGTGTTACCGTAGCGCGCGGGAGAAGCCGCTGCACATCACGTTTTGCGGCTCTTCTTGAATGTGTCCCGAGCTTTTGGCTCTCTGCAAAAAAATCGGCGGTACTTCTCATCCTAAGCGTACTGGGTATGATTGTTACTATTCCCAATGGAACGTCGACCTAGGACACAGAACGCGGTTGCAGAACAGCCAGAACAAAGAAGGCTGGTCTTCTTTCACCCAGATCTTGGCATTGGCGGCGCGGAACGCCTTATTGTTGACGCAGCAGTAGGCCAACAAAATCTGGGTCACAAGATAACGATCTTCACCTCTTATTGCGATCCCAATCACTGTTTTGACGAAGCTCGAGATGGTACGCTGGATGTACGAGTACGCGGTGGCTGGCTGATTCCCGCTACTCTCCTTGGCCGCTTTAAAATCTTGTGCTCTGTCCTAAGGCAAATCCATCTCATACTTGCAATCACCTGGTCTGGGGAGTTAGAGAAGCTGAAGCCAACGGCGTTCGTTGTAGATCAGCTGTCAGCTGGCATCCCTTTTCTGAGATGGTTCTGGGAAGATCAAAAGATATTGTTCTATTGCCATTTCCCTGACCTACTCCTAGTGCAAGGAAGGAAGAAGTGGTACAAAAGAATTTGGCGTATAGGTTTCGACTTGTGGGAAGGATGGGGGATTAGAGGCGCTGACAGGGTGGTAGTGAATAGTGGCTTTACAAAGGGCGTCGTAGAGAGCATTTGGCCTGGTTTAGGTGGAGAGAAGGGTGTGGGCGTTGTCTATCCCTGTGTCAATACCTCCCAGCTGCAGAAAGAGAACGTAGAGGGGAAAGAAGACGTTCAAGCATTGTGGAAGAGTAAGAAGATACTATTGAGCATCAATCGATTCGAGAGGAAAAAKGATGTTGGGCTCGCAATCAAGGCATTCGCTGGTCTGAAGCCCGGCAACAGGGACGGTGTCCGGCTGATCATCGCAGGTATGTTGGCCTACCACTATGTCCGCAGGCAATAGGAACATACATGCTGACCAAGCTCAGGTGGCTACGATACACGAGAGCAAGAAAATGTGAATTATCACCAAGAATTAGAGTCCTTAGCCGACTCGCTAAAACTCAGACATCGAACGGCGAAAAACATCGTCTCAGCAACCAATGTCCCAGAAGACATCGATGTCCTCTTCTTGCTTTCCGTCCCTGCCCAGCTCAAGTCATTGCTCCTAAATGCGGCCAAGCTTCTTATCTATACCCCGTCAAATGAACACTTTGGCATTGTCCCACTGGAAGCTATGCTATCCGGCGTACCGGTACTAGCAGCCAACAGTGGAGGCCCTTTGGAGACAATAGTAGACGGCGAAACGGGTTGGCTGCGGTCTGTCAATAACATCGAAGAATGGACGGATGTGATCCAGCAAGTACTTCATGAATTATCCGATACTCAACTGCGACAAATGGGCGGAAATGGCAGAAAACGGGTGAAGGAAGAGTTTTCCGCAGACAAGATGGCTCATCGGCTCGATGACGAGATTGGAGCAATGTTAAAAGCGCCTAGAGTGCAAGCGACTGAGCTTGCAGATGTTGCGCTAAGTATACCTATCATTGGGGGCTGCCTTTTTGCTATTGGCGCCGTTATCAGGGCAGCTTTGACAACGCAAGAGATCCACCTCCTGGAAATCGTCCTTGGCTCTGCCTTGCTGTTGGTAGGCTCCGCGGGTATAGTAGCTATCATATACAGGCTACAACAGAATGAATCTGCTTATAGATAACACTATTAAAAGACAGATTCATTATGTTACTTCCCCGGTCGATAGCAGACTCGCTACGATCGATTCCTCCGCCACTCAGATCAGATCGATTCATGCTGTTTCTGATGGTATTCTCAATCTCACCAATGGATGTTGATGCTTCTATTATCGATAAGCTCGCCTCATTATACAGCCCCTCTATCAAACCACAAACCACTGTCTGTGAACCGGTTCCCGACAACGGCTATAACAGCCTTCAACAAGCCCTGTTAGCAAGTGCGGGTGCAGGTGAGTAGCTCAGTCATCGGATTTAACACATAGTAATCCTCAGAATATGGCAGCAATCATTGTAAGCTTTATCGATAATAATACCCTTCCTCAGGGAGTGTGAAGTATCGTGCACCGAAATTAAGCGCGTTCTGGCCGCTCCAGCTGTGGTGTTTCGTCACTTATGAGGTGTTATGGTGTTATATACGTCAGAAGGTCCCATCGTATGAATATTTAAAGCACTCTGCTTTAACTGACCAATTGTATCCGTGGCTTGTCGCGACCTCATAACTATAATTTCTCCACAGCATTTATTTAATCCATCAGAACTCCTTTCAACCTTCCATCTAACTCTTTCGAATCCATCCAGACGTCTCTGGCCCTTCGTCCTTGTTCACGACTTTGCAAGATGCAGAAGTGGCCGCAGAAGTGGTCTGACGAGGAGTCTCCTATCGCTATCTACTTCACCTCTCGTGGCCTTTCTCATGCCGTCTCAAGCGAGATCATTAAGCTAAGATGTGGCACCACTCGAACCCCTTCAGCTTGTCAACAGAAAGTTCCGAGCATTCGAGAAAAGATGAGAAATCTTGGTCTGGTAGATCCGCTCAATTCGACGACGTTGAAATACGATCACAGTATCGTTGATCATTGGCTGCGCCGCGAGATGAAGACGAAGATAGAGAAATTGAAAGAGGTTCTCGCTATCAATGCTGAGGTTGAAGAGATACTGCGGAACAATGTATGTTCGCTGCACATCTACTTGACAGTTGTCTAATTCGAAGTGGTGACAGGGTTTCCACGCGGGTAGCTGGAGCACCGAGGACTGGAGGTTGAAATAATCGAATCCTACCATGAGAACGACTCCGGCTCTCTCTGATAGTAGCCGAAGTCTCACCAATGGCGCTATCCATTCCCTTACCACTAATACTATCACTTCATTGACAGCTCATTCATCAAATTTGTCGTCTGTGGACCGTTTCCAGCGACTGCTATGACAGCCAAGAATCAGCCTTGGGGGGAAACGGAGGTAGGGGTGAGTAGCTCCGTAACCGGTCTCCAACACTTTTCTGTTGCTCGCGTTATGGGAGCGATGATCATGAGCTTACTCGAAATACATTCAAACCCAAATCGAATTCTTCTAAGAACAACTCAACAATGTGCAACCCATCGATTGTACGAGACGCTCAGGGTTTTCTTGAGCCGGCTCATCGTTGTCATTGAACCAATGATTGCCGCTGGGAGAGTGGCACCGAGAGTAACCGCCTTCTGGCCGGTCCGAGGAGTGAGTTTGGTACTGCTGCCTAGCACCTTGTTACACACCAGATGGAGATATTAGATCCCCTGCTTCTATTTGTGTTCTTGACTTTCCTTGATCTTCTACCTAAATATCATCCCCAACAATTGCTTCCATTCACCAAAGTCCATTCTTCCATTCGACACTCTTGAAGCCTGCTAAACATCTCCAGCCCACTATATCTCTGTCGGCACGCTTGTAGGATGCCACCAAGACAAGAGGTAACATTTTCTCCCAAAGAGACCGCCATCATTATGTACTTTACCTCTCGAGGCGCTCCTCCTGCTGTCTCAAGCGAGGTCATCAAGCTGAAGTGTGGTACCGAGCAAGATGCCAAGACTTGTACAAACGGAGTCAAAAGATTTCGAAAGGACATGCAAAAGAAGAAACTTGGAGATCCCTATAATCCGGAGACGAAGGGTTACATTTCACTTCTCGTTGATCATTACCTGGACACCCTGGGATTAAAATGGGAAGAGGTGGAAACGTTGCTCACTCTTGATGCTGAAGTTCTGGAAATAATGTTTAAACATGTATGATTGCTGCACACCTTTTCGAAAGTTGCGCTAACATGACCTGGTGACAGAAAGTCTACTATAAAAGCGACAATGTCCAGGACGTTGAGCACTGGGCATTGAATATGCCATGGAAGGCGGCATGACGAGGTATGACCCACGTTGAGTACACTTCGAGCTTTCCTAGCAAGACTAATCCCTGATTGCAGTGTCGGGCCATTCAAGCCACGAACACGGTGGCTCTGAAATCGCTTACGACTCCCCACCTTCCTTTTTCTCGGACTCATCACCACTTTCATTCATGGCTCTCGATCCTAAGGTCACGGTGCATCATACCTGGTGCATAGCACTGCATTAATATTCTACAATCTTTCGGGTTTATGGGTACTATTCATGTACAAGTCTGGGGTGAGATGGCAATCTCAAGCACACAATGTATGGCACATACTAGATAGCTCCTACTCAATACATTCATTTCGGTTGTGTCAACGCTCTTCATGCACAATTCGATGGTGAAATAGCGATATCAAGGACACAATGCATTACACCTGGTGCATAGCTCTTGACTAATTCCACATGCTCGCACTCAACCTTAGCCTCGAAGCGCTGTCTTGCTAGACCATGAAAGATGTCCACGATTTCTGCTTTCCTGCTCTCAATGTCTTTCATGGCTATATTCTCGTGCGCGTGTATCCACCCTCCTGTGACGTCTACTACCTTGACTGCTGTTTCCCAGCTATCCTTCGAGCTGGGCAAGTAGCCACAATTCACATGTTTGACTGGTGGGATGTGGTCCTTAATAGAATCAATCCTTCCAGCTGCACATTCGTTGCTTTCTTTGATAACGACTATTCTTGCATCGTCGTACTCTTCAACGTTGACAGAATCTCCGCTCTTGGTAATATGGACGTCCCACTTATTCCCTTCCGCTCCTCTTCTAAGACCCTCAACGCTCCAGGGATTGATCTCCCAGCAGAGGACCTTGCCAACTCCAGCTTTGGCATAGCTAAAAGCAAAGTACCCAATACCAGCATACAAGTCCACAGCACTTACCTCCTGAATTCCTCTCCCTAAGCGCTCCTCAGTCAGCGAGTCCAATCCAAGGATGCGAGCTTTCTCCTTCACATTGCCCCGTGAGAACATTGTATATCGTGGTGCCCAAATTTGAAATATGCCGTTCTGCCGTACAGTGCACCACAAGGCTGACTGAAAATCTGCCGCGGTTGGAGTATGGTTGACAGAGAGCGCTGGACCGAAATCACCGTACAGAGGCGTCAAGCCCGTAGGTGACCGGAGGATGTTGAGACGCGGTTGTTCCCCATCATCCAGGTGCTGCAAGCTCCTGATTATCCCTTCGGACTTTGATTGTTCCATAATATTGGCAGGTATGGGCGCGTTCAAAGCGATGTGAAAGACCCTAAAGTTCTGGCATAAAATCTCATACAGCGAGGCAAATTCGTTTGAGGAAGAAGTCAAACCAGTCGCAGCTTGCAAGAGGGCCCAGTCAGACGCAACCAGGAGTAAGAGAGGCGGATAGATGGTGTAGGTCCAGTGATGCCCGGCTAGAGAGTCTGTATCCGTCCGTAGCCCTTTCTCCCGTAAGGTAGCAAGCCACTGCATGAGCGTTCTGGCCAAGGGATTGCCTCCCCCATTACTACCATAGTCTTCACCGAAAGAGCCATAAGCTTCCGCATGGTCTTGTATAGCGCTGCTGGCAAGGCTGATATCTGCTTCATGTTCCAGCATACCAATAGTGACGAGCAGGTCTTGAAGAATATCTGCACCACTTGACAGAGAATCTACACAAATAGTGGTAGAAACGTAGAAGCTCCCGTCTTGTATATCCGCCGGATTTCCGGCGATGCATCTAAAATTGTCATTTCCCGAGACAAGCTTGATCTTCGTTTTCTTATCAAACTTTCCATGAGCTTGCAGGGCATCTTTTGTTTCCTTGACCAAGCGTTTTGGCACCACTAGACCAAAACTTGGTTCTGGGACATGGTCCATGTTATTCGATGCGCTATTAGTATGCGTCTGTGCTAGAAAGTATAGAGAGATCGGAAGCCGCTTCAATATATCTGTAAGCCATCCAAGACATCGAGGCTTGACAGTAGCATCAGTAAAAGCAGAGTTATCTGGCTTAATTTATACCAATGCCGGCGTGGATTAGGGAGTGTTCTGCTTCGATGTACAACAAAATCCTGCCTACGGAGTCGATATTGCCCTTTTGAGCATCTAGTTTTTGTACCACTTCTGCTTTCGAGTCTGGATAAAGACCTGATCTCTTATTTGCCGCTGTACAATTATTGGTGGAGATTTTGCGGCCAGCAATACCGAGTGAGAACAGACGTTGGCCTGCGTGAGTGATCGGCACCTAAAAGCCATTTCAATACGGATAAAATACGTATCTGCGAGCTGGTTCACTTTATTGAGAGGGGCTTGAGTTGTATTTACAACAACGAATTTCTGGCATTCCGTGGCTTAATCGCTTCACTCATTGAGACGGTCAGGGGTTGATACACGTTAATATACTCCTCTCAATACTAGTCAGGGGGCGGGGATTACAATTTTACGTAGATTCCGACCCAATCACAAATTGAGTTACTGCTCAAAACATACTATCCGATTGGAGTCAAACAGCTTTGTAGATACTGTATACGTAAAATGTAAAGCTCCAATCTCATAGGAATTATTGATTGGATGGTGTCAAATTCAGCCACAATCATTTGCCAAAATTTCCTCCCTCGAACATCCTCCAATTTCCAGTTTACTTACACATCGTAGCAGTACGTGGTCGCATCGAACCTTCACGCAAATTCACACACTATCGCTCCGCCTCGCACCCACTTTCTCGGGGCTCTCTCTGACCTAATCCTGAACCTCACCTTGGTTGATCTGCTCTTACCAATATCTGATTATGTGCTTGTGTCACAACTGTTAAGCGTCATGGATTGAAGGCCCGAACAACTTATAAACGGTAAGCCGGACAGTCATGGATTAGAGTATTGTTGCTTGAAGAGGTTGGAAGTCCGAACACAGAGATCTTCTTCCTCGAGTCCGAAGGGCGTATCCTTCTCGGAACAAGCACTTGATCGTGACAATTGCTCTGTCTTGGAGTGAGTATCAATGACAAGACCTTAACGTCATCGAAAGATGGTGAGTGGGAAAGGCACCACCAGCAGTCAGCTTTAAGCCTGTGGGGGTATCACTTTTTATAATCTGGGTCACCCGGCATGTTGGCAGATTCGAAATCAAGGTGGTTGTCCTCCAAGTCCGAGGCCAATAGTCTTAAAGAGGATGGGACCACCTTCCACAGCTATCCACGCTATACCTGTGAGATTGGTCAGTCGTAATTAAATACTCTAAGCTCATTCAGCTGGCATACCGGAATACACAATAAGCTTGGTGATGACCTCCACATCATATCGTACTCTAGGCTTCTCGAGCTTCGAAAACATCTCTCTTTCTTCTTTCTCATCTTGCCTCCTTTCTGCGCTCGGGCCACGGCTATTACGCGAGCTCCCAGGAGTCAAAGGAGTGTATAGAGCAGCCTCCGCTTCAGTCAACGTTTTGTGAAGATCCAGACTCGAAGAGGCCGGCGTGGGTAACAAAGTGGCTGCAGGGTACCTGTTAGATGCACTCGATGTAGTAATGCCAAAGTAGTCAGAAGGATTGCTAGTCTTCTCGTCGATTTTCATATTTGTCATGTCTGATTTGCTCTCTCTCCGCCTTTTCTCTCGGTAAGCCAGAGTTTCGTAGGCGTCGGCTTCCGATTGGGGTCCAACTGATACTGAACGGCTTCTTCGTGGATGGCGGATCGAGGTGAGAAATGAAGGTATTTCCGCGACGGAAGGTATTACGTTGTCATCTTTGAGCTGCGTTGGAACTTTGTTATATTCGCTAGAGTATGTAAGCAGATGACAGCAATGTTCAGACTTGGGTACACTTACGAAGCTTGAACAAAGAACCTTCTCGGTAGATTCAGTCCCAGGCTCTCAACAACACGAAAGATCGGCGGTAGGATACGCAATAAAGTTGGCTTCATGACTTCCCTCCAGGCAAAGATACTTGCCACACCAATTACAATTCGTGCGATTGTTTTCGGCCAGCCAAGAGCCTGTAGATCGTACGGCACCGTCGCAAGCGCAGGTTTATCCCAAGCCATGCCACTCCTTCCAAAATGCCAGTTTCCTAATTCGACGCCAATCATGACACCAGCAAATGCAACGCTGTCGTCAAAGCATGGGCAATCATCTGCCGGCTCTGGATGGATACGTACTAGTACAAGGATAATCAACACGACAATAGCTGGCGCCTTAAACGACCCCGTGTGTATGAAATGATCGAATGTATCCCCGTGTAGACATTGAACAATTGAAAGTAGCGCCCCGAGCAGGCTCCCTACCACGACGTCAAAGAAACCGTGCATGCCACAATACAACCGACCAATGATAATGGAAGTGGCGTAACAACAACATAGAATTTGTAGACCAATTTTCAAAGCCGGTTGTATGCTTGAATCGGGTGAGTGCAACATGAAAAAGGCGTATACGGCGACCGAGACTGCATTGGTAGAATGAGTCGAAGGAAAGCCGTATTCAAGAGCCGCCGAATGTGACATCGTAATTCTATTCAGGGGAGGTGAGAGGGGTCTAGGTAGACACCACATGTCTTTCAAGAAGCCGCTGAAGAAGACCCCAGATGCTAGGACGTGAACCATCCTGACCATATATTAGCCGACTCTGATTGACTCCGATGAATGCCGCAGACACCATACCCTCTGCCCAAACCTGTATATCCACACCAGAAAAGAATTGGTAGTACAACCATGAAGAAAGTATGCGTTCCCAGATTGGCTGTAATCGAAAAGTAAGTGTCCAGGGCAGGAGAGCGGACCGCCTTTTGCATTGCTGCCAGGTACTGTGTTTCCCAGCGCACCAGAGGTATGAGTCGTTGACGAGGAGTGTAGCGCCATAGTGGTAGCTTCGTCCTATCTTTGCGCACTGTTAGAAGAATACTCTGACAATGTGCGAAAGCAGTGTTGCGCACAGTGATCTAAGCTTCGGAGACCAGCGTCGAGCTTATCCACGCTCCTGCCCAGAGTGATTGTCGGCAAAGGATCCAACAGACACTCCACTCTCCCCATTTGCACCCCATCACCTACGCTGGGCTCCATGTGCCCGATAGCACTGTTGTACTTTGATCAAATGCCCTGCATGTCGCGAAATCCAATACGGAGATGGCTTGCGGAAAAGATTACCATGACCGATCGGCCAAAACGGAGTTAGTTGCCCAGCCGACACCGCCGAAGTAAACAGGTTACTGCTCCTAAATTCTAGTACAACAATTTCCATAGTGTTCGAGAAAGTAATCCAACATCTTTTTCACTGTGTATACTTCTAAATAGCATTGGTTGAGCATCGTCACTTGCAATCACTTGGCTGTACTAACATATACATCCTTCCACAACATACATCCGCAAGCCTGTCGGCGAAATGACGGAACAAGGCTCATATGAGAACTACGACTTTCTGCGACGAGGATCAAGGAGAAGTGGCGTTCTAGGTTCACAGTCAGGCTCCATCTCACCTCGAAGGAAGCCTATTGGACAGCAAAGCACGAGGAACAGCTATGGTACCAGCGCTGCAAGCTCGACAGATCGAGTATCGGCCGCTACGAACATAACGCAACCCCCTTCATATTCCAAAAAGTTTGTCGTCGTTGGTGATGGTGGATGTGGAAAGACTTGTCTCTTGATCAGCTACAGCCAAGGCTATTTTCCAGAGGTATGCGTTATAATTTAAATACAAGTGACCATTGCTAAACTAGGACAGAAATATGTGCCGACAGTCTTCGAGAATTACATTACCCAAACAGAACATAAACCAACCGGCAAGACGGTTGAGCTAGCACTGTGGGACACAGCAGGCCAAGAAGAGTATGACCGTCTCCGACCACTCTCATATCCCGAGACCGATCTTCTATTCGTTTGCTTCGCCATTGACTGCCCAAATTCTCTTGAAAATGTCATGGACAAGGTGTGTGGTAGCGTAGGTCTCCTCCTATGAATATAGCTAATATGAGAACAGTGGTATCCGGAAGTCCTCCATTTCTGCCCCACCACCCCCCTCATCCTCGTCGGCCTTAAGTCAGATCTGCGCAACAAAAAAACTTGCATTGACCTTCTGAGAACCCAAGGTCTTACCCCAGTCACCGCAGAACAGGGCCAGAATGTTGCGAGCCAGATGGGCGCCACGTACGTCGAGTGTAGTAGCAAAGAGATGTCTGGTGTGCACGAAGTGTTTGAGCTTGCAGTCGATACGGCGGTTGGACGCGAGATCGCAATGAAGGAGCAGAGACAGTCGCAGAAGCAGTTCGGTGGCAACCCAGCCCTAGGTGGAGCAGGAGCTTCCAACAAGAGATCGAAGCGGCGAGGGCCGTGCTCCATTCTCTGAATATGGAGTAGTTCAAAATGGCGTCGAGGGTCCCGTTCATGGTAATGATATCGCATGCATAAGGCGTTTGGAATAGCACACACGAAACGACTTTTCATCTTCTTTCTCATCTTCGTTTCCCGCCTTTTGCAGGGAGCGGCTGCACACATCTCTGAGCCTCTCCAGCGCGATGGCTACCATACATAGTATGCGTTCGTATAATATTGTATCTTTCCTCCATCAAACACCGTCCACAGACTCCGCGTACCTGAACTGCAGCACTCCTTGCCGCTGCCGAGGCTATTAGATCGCGTTGCGGACGTTGCGGCTTAGATGGCTTAGTTGCAAGTTAGTCGTAGTGTCTCGTGACATGGCTTTGTGCTCTGAAGAAGCCGTCATCGTCCTCTTTCCTTCTGACCAGCCCTAGCATCTTCCTGCTCAGCCCCGTCGTCCTCCTCTTCATCCTTTTTCTCGTCCCCTTCTGCTTCTTCAGGCTCTTGCGCCATTACACCTTCGAATTGACTCCACAATGCTTCGACGGCCCCAAATTCATTGCCTACCTATCCAAGCGAGGCCAAGTCAGCCAAGCCACAGATTGATTCAAGAGACACAATGGGATACGTACAGCTATCACGCCTTCCAATGAGCGATTGAGCTTGTTAATATTTTGAAGCACATGTTCGAGAGACTGTGTGACGCGTGAGCATTGCAATCAGTAGTTGTGGGAAGAATAGCTTACCACTGCGATCTCTCCGACCAACGCGTCGCGCTGTTGGAAGAATGATGATTTTCCAGCTGATTGAGGTTGCTGGTGAGTCGATCGCGATGCCATGGTGAAGTAGAAGTTAAGCAATACAGACCAGAGAGGAAGGCTCTCCGAAGCCTTGAAATTTCAGTGAAGATGGTGAGTATTGGCGAGACTACACGGTACTGATGCCGGTATACTGTAAGGGACTATGGGTAGAATAAACGCGCGCCAAGCGGGTGGCCGGATAGTTAGCAGTTGCAAAACCTTTGCAAAATCTTGGCATTTTCACTTGT
>KE598614.1:1558872-1577483 GCA_000444155.1 Cladonia macilenta KoLRI003786 | reverse complement strand
GTAGGTGTTGATGGTAGGTGGTGCGGATTTCTATGAGGAACGCGCGCGCGCGCGCACAAGTGAAAATGCCAAGATTTTGCAAAGGTTTTGCAACTGCTAAAGGCCTCCGGGGGCGGCTCAACGGCAACAGCTCCGCCCCAAAGCACCTACAACGCACTACGGCAATGCACCTGTAAGGTACTGGCTAGGGTCATTGTTCTGCATGCAGACTAGAAAGCCTACCCGGTTCTGAAGCCATGGTCAACGCCTCCAACAAGAACCATGTAGAGTTTCAAAATTGGGGAGCACTCTGCAAGATCGGGTACAGACAGGTCCATTCCCCTTTTGTCTTCTGTTCTCCTCATTCCCTCGCCTTTCTCATGCTTCCAAGAAGATAGCTTTCTCCTGGGAGCAGTATGTCTCTGGCCCTTCTAGGGCCTCTCATCTGAATACAGCTACTCTGATGCTTCAGGTACTACGAGTTTACAATGCTCTGTCAGCACTCACAGTTCAGACTTTGCCGAGACCGCCCGGCGAGGACTCTCATGGCCTAAGCGCATGCTAGGCCAGCGTACCCAGGGAGGGTCCACGACGGCAACTGGATTAATTCTGTTGGATTTGAGGTAGCTGCAGTTAGTAATGGGCAGCTCAGAGAGATTGATCCGCTCATCGCCAACGTTTTAGAAACATCCCTTCTTGTTGCATCCCATCGAATGACTTGATGTCGTGGATCGACAAAACGCTTACTATTGCCGTTTACCAGTACCAGCTTTCGCGGTACCATGATAGCGAAACCTGGTTGTCGGAGGTATATGCCATTCGAGGATATACGCTTGCTCGTTTATATTATCTTCAAAGCTACCTAACTTTCAAGGGCAGATTAACCTCCACAGAATTCGAGAAGCTGAACGCATAAAGACTTCGAAGTGCAGATCTCGGATCCCTGCATGCATTGAGTGTAGTATCCTATATTACTTGCCGCCGTACTTCCTCGAACCTTTCTGCTTGTCAGAAAGAATATCGCGCTAGATGGCGCGCCGAGGGAATGGCGGGTAGAAGCCCGCTCTGGTGTGGTATACCTGGACCTTGTGGGCGATGCTGCTGTTGTATCAACAACCCGATATACATGGTTTAGTTGATGCGATGGTAGACCTATTGCGCCGAATTTGCGCGAAGGTACAGAGGATCGGACGAGTCATATCTGGTTTGAAGGATTGGAAGATACGTAGTAATTCGAATGTCTTGATCAAATGTTCGAGCGTGTTCTGTTATTGAGAGATAGACTTGGATCCACGTGCTGATTGAAGAAGAGGTCATAGTTGGTCATAACTTTCTCATATAATACTGACAGTCATCCGAGACAATTTTGGCAATACTAGCATTCTTTAACCAGCGGACGAATCTAATTTTCCTTGAGAAGTATGGCCGTTCTCGAACCCTATCTTAGGAGTTCCAATAGCCACCGAGCTATTCTTGAAGTTCGTTGGTCTGAGCGTACAAAGGACCGAGGTCAATCTTGCTTAGTAGTGGAAGAATGGAGTTGCCCATATGGGGACCCCAGACACAACTTCACAGGCCCTCTTGCCAGACCCGATCAACACCACGAGGCAATACCCATATCAGAACTCGAAACTCTGTTCCTAGTTGCTCTTGCACTTTGCCAGTACCACAACTGAGATGCAGGAGACTAAAAATACAACTTTGAACGATGGACCCACCAATCCAGCTTGGTCAAGACCAGAGAACTGCCCGAGGCCGCCAACGCCTTCAAAGCAGCCGCAAATCCCCATAACAAACATATTGAACCATCTTTCTCCTCTCTCCTACTTCCCCAGCTGCCTAGACTCCATACTTGATAAGCTTTCAAAGGCTGAGGGTTCATCCGTTTCTCGGCTAAGTGAAAGATCTAGGCGGACGCGCGAACTAGAGTGACAAAGTCAGACAAATCGCACCAAGCAAGACAGAACTTACATAGGGGCTTATCCAATATTGCGGGGCTACTTTGTGTTGCGCGAGCTCCCGAATATGGCAAGTCCGACATCTGCTCCCCTCGTCAGGTCTAAAACGTACTATCAGCTGACCAAACTGACTTACTAAAGACGTTGGCGTAACGAATTGAGCCTGTGACCGCACGGCTCCATGCCATAACCCCATAATCCTGAATTGTGATCCCGAACCTATCAGCTGTTTGTGAGTGGAATGATGAACATGTGTTTTCCACACAAAGCGTGATCTATTCTCTAAAAGCGCTACCAAGAACATGACATTCAGATAATTTATCAATTGCATTTCTACAGGCAGCTGTCATCGTCACCTGCAGCATCATGGGCAAAGAAACCTTGCTCAATTGTATTTGAGTATCCTCGCTTCTCCGATTGGCGCGTTTCGAATGTCCTCCCAGGCAAGTCAGCAGTTTATGTTGCTGTTCGAAGATGGTGCCAAACCGTCTACGGGCTCATACTAGCAAATTGCAAGAAACGATCAGCCGGCGCGTACCGCTGCAGATCAATGCAAGTTGAGACAATACCCAATACTCTATTTTTAGGTCGTTATGTGTCGGGGGTTGCTTATATTGAGTGTTACAATTATCATTTCCGTGCCTGCAGCAGGGAAACCCTGGAAAGGAGCAGTCTAACCGAGGCGCAGACGATTACCAGTGGGGCATTTTAAGGTGCGGCGTTGCCTGATCACGTAGACTGGACATTTATAGTGTTAGGCTTGTCCTTGTGGAACTTCACTAGTGTTATTCATTCATTTTGAACACAACGTTTCTCCCATGTTTAGAATCACAACTTATGGTCCATCGCTGCTATCCTTCTGTTTATTTTTCCTGTATAACACCATCAAAGGCTGAGAGGAAAAATCGCGATGTCGGCTCCAGATATGCATATGAAAGGGGGGGAGGAGGAGTCAAAACATCTCGACAGCACAATACCTGAATATTCTACAACACACCCAGTCAAAGAGGAAGGCAGAGAAGAGCGGGAGGTACGGCGTCCACTGACTGCGGCACCTATTTCCCCAGTAAGTCGCTTCGTCCTGGAGGAGACTACTTTGACTAAGTCAACGCAGCCTTGTATAGACTACAGCTCTGCGTCCAATGAGATTGACGGCAATGTATACCTGGCCTACGCATTTCCTCGCCCTCGTCGCGACCGAACCCCGAACGTTGAATCACCCGATTACAGAAAGCACCCGGAGTACACTCATCGTGCTAAAGTAGTCACTTGGGACCAGAACACTGGCTTTGGCTCGCTTCTTGAACTCCAAAGCTCTAAGATCATTAATGTTGGACTTAAGGACATCATGCCAGATTATGGCGCTCTCATTGTGGGGACTGAAGTCATATTCCAGATGTACGAGTTGAAGTTTTACAACTTCTGGGTCAACGATGATCGGTATTACGTGTTGTAAGTTGATTACTTCCTATCAGAGCCTTGCGACATGATTGAATCGACTTACGGCGTTCAACAGGTATCATGAAGCCGCAATATGTGAAGCCCGATATCCATATATGCGCGAGGACAACGAATCGATCGGATTTGATCCCAATCGCGATTACTTTCGACGTCCAGAGCTCAACGACAAGGATATAAACACACATATGGAGGTTTTCTCAATTAGGCATAATGATTGAGGATTGGGCTTGGTGCCTGTTGGATATGATGAGGGGAAGTGTATGGAGTGGTAGAAAGACTAAATTATTACTTGACATTCGACCTGCACATAGAGGGCGTATGCCTAGTTGCGTCACAGAACAAGCTGTTGTAGATGCATTTCAGGATATTACTGCCTGCAATCTTCCTTCTCTTGGCCCTTCTTATCGGTGTTGGTAGAGAATATTGATTCATCATTGTATGGTAGCATGGATAGAAGATGCGAGTATCGATAATTAGAGAACAGTTATCAGCATTCTCCTACACAAATCCGAAAACATTAAGATTACATGCATATGCTTAAAGCATCCTTAACAAATGGTACGACTGACGTGACTGCTTTCACAGCTCTAATCGTCGCGCACACATTCCCGGGGCACAATATTGCTTGTTCGAAATTAGACCTCCCTTACTTATTATACCCAGCCGGGGTGGGATCTGAGATAGGAACATACATCCGACATCCCGACACTGTAAAGCTGTGAAGCCAGGATTAGTCTTGCGCTATGTTGCGTGGGCTTTCGGCTTACAAAGATCTTAACCCGAGCAAGACAAAGCCCAGCCACCTATCATGCATATAGAACACGCAAGACTGCCTTGGTTTCCTCATTGGCGAAGAAAAGAACTTCTGAATGCTCCTGCACTCGGTGGATTTGTCGGTTGGAAGCATCGTAGGCTTCTTGGCCCTGGAACTTGTATTCCTGTTCTTCCTCGTCCTTGATCTTCATCACGTAATCCTTAGGGAAGCCATTGGGGCCGCGTTCAATTTTCGTAACTGAGCCACGTTTGAGTATCCTGTTGACAAGTGGATCGGTTTTGCCTTTAATGTACGGGAACGGGAAAGTAGCTTCTGTCCACTTTTCTTCCCGGATAGTCAGGCGAGACATTTTGCGCTTGCTTCAGGAAGTTCTCGAGATGGATTCAGAACGGTGTAAGTGAGGAGGGAGTGGTCGTGGGACGATGGTCAAAGGAGGAGGGTGCGTGGTAAATGGTAGAGGAATGGACAGGAGGACGTTGAGCAATATTTTGACCAGTATGCAAGAATCGGAAAAAGTTTCAAGCGCTTATTCAGGCAACAGAGTGTCACAAGGTGACGGGAAGGGTTTGGGCAAGGGTCAATCGGAAGCGGACGTGGCCCTCCAAGAATAGTGAATTTTGGAACTTGGCGGAAGACGTGGGCAGCGTAAGGATACCACAGTGTCACGTTAGCATCATCAGCCCACTTTTCTTTCAGTCCCGAGACTCTACGAAACAATTGAAAGCTCCATCCCCTTATTCCCCTCCATGCAGCTGATATGTCAGAGATTTAGCTACTGAGGGAAAGCAAGACACAAAATGAAAATTGTAGTCTCCACAGTGGCTAAAACTAAACCTAGAACAAGGAACGGATATAGCAACTCAGTGGAAGCCGGTGGCTGCATTTGCAATAACCGTGTTTCCAGTAGGACCGAACCCCTCTAAAAATAGCCAATCGAGACTTACCCCCGCATTTGTCGGTAAATGAAGGCTGTAGTATCCCCCTTTGTTCCAGTACAAGCACAATTCATTCTTCTGTGGGAAATGTGAACACTGCGAGCTGTTACAATACCCCCAAGCCGATGAATGAAACAAAGCTATGCAAAACAAAGAAGGAAATTCACAGGAGATCCATTTGGCCAGGGCACCCATGAATGGACTTGACGGACATTCAAGAACTTGGTGTGTCGTTTGCAACCAGATGTAGTTGTAAGTTGCTTCCTATTAATTAACGAGAAGTAGTCGTCACGACAGCGAGCTAATAAAGGTAGCTTGTCTTGATAATGGTCATGGGAACTGGTGTCTGATCCATTAGTGTTACATCAGATAGGCTAGATGTCTTTTTTCCTCCTTAGATGCATGGAAGGACCACGAGTGCAGAAAGTTCGCTTGTCGTAAGTCTGATAACCTTGGTCATTCATATATCCCCTATTTCTACCTGGCCACGAACATCGACAAACCTATCCCGAGTTCCTGAAATCAATCTAAAGAGTGCCTCTTTTCCAGACAATTACCGCCGTAGTATTACCCGAAGCAAGGCTCGCGACCCCAGCAACGCTTTGAATTGGCAGTCAAGTCCTGGGAACAAGAAGAAGGGGACGTCCAGCAATCGCGACTAATCGGCTATGTTCCGTGACCTGAAGCGTTTTGCCTCATCCCACGAAAGGTCACAGAATTCGTGGTGGGAATGATTGGGAGAGTCATGAAGTGGCGATGCTAAGCAGTCCATAGCAAAGCCAAGCACATCGTATAAATTTAGTAGTCTCAGGCAGTTGATAAATGTCCAAAAGTCATTCACATCAGGTCCTCAACATAGATATTGATATTACAATGTGGAGATGGCGACTAAAGCAGTACTGTAGGAGGCGCTCAGCGCCTTCCTAAAAAAATTAGACTAGGCCTAAGGGCAAAATTACCTTAGCACCTGTAGATTTATCCCCCCTAGGGGCATAAAAAATTAATATCTTTTACTACCTAGAAAATCCTAGTATCTTAATAAAGTTAAAGGCAGGGCCCTAGGATTACTAGCTATAATTAGTTATTAAAAATTAATTATATCTTATTTATATCTCTTAATACTATATTATAATATTCTATTATAGTAAATATTATTCTTAGAGGCTAGTAATTTTATATAATTAAATTCTTTAATTATTTTTAATCTATTATTAAGCTGAATTACTAATAGATATATAAGATTTAAGTAAACTTAGTTATTTTTAATAATATCTTAATACTAAATAAGCTTATCTTATTTATTATAYCTTTATTTTAGAGGYYTATAGTATTATTATARGTAAGGTTACTAACTTATATTATTATATTTATAATAGATTATATTAGCTAGTTATTTTTCTTTAATTAATTATAATTTTATATAAATTTCCTTAAAGGTTCTTTAAAAAGCTTATTATTATTTAAGTTATTAATTAAATATATTTTTAATACTTTATTAAATAAGTTTTTAACTTTAAAATTAGAAGATACTTCTTAACTTAGAAAAATATATACTATAAATAATATTATAAAAGTAGTTATTCCCTTTTTTAATAAAAAAGATAGAAGAAAAGATCCTAATAAATATTTAAAGACTATTAAATTCTTTATTAATAAGGTATATACTACTAGCTAAAATAAAAACCTTATAATAAAAAAATTAATATTTTATAATAAACTTTAAAATAAAGTATTATATTAATATTAAAACCTATCTCTAAATACCTAAGCTGATTAGATAATATTATTAATAATATTTAAAAAGGAGTTTTAGATTATAGTAAGAACTAAATTAAATTTTAATTAATTTTTTAATATCCTCTATAACCTAAAGTAAGGGAAGAAAGGGATAGCTTAGTATATTAAAAAGATAAATATACTTTATTAAAAATATCCTAAGCCTCTAAAAGAGTATATAAGAAGTTAATTTATAATTAATTTAATAAATAAATAAAAGCTTAATATAATTTAATTATATTTTATAAATAAAATATCTATAACTATTATATTCCTTATAGTAAAGGTAGCTATAATTAAAGTATATAATTTAATTAGTAGAATTAATCTATTTAATAAAGAAAAGGAGAAGGATAAGAAAGTCTTTATAATATAATAAATTAATATTACTTAAGAAATCTATAATTTTTTTAGGAACTTAAATACTATTATTATAAAATTAAATATATAAGCTACTATAAATCTAATTATAGAACTACTTATAATAGGCCCTATATAACTTATCTTTACTAGAGGAATAAGTATTATTATAAAACTATCTTCTTAATAACTAAATTTATATATTTAGTATTATAATTATTTAGATTAAGGATATATCTTCTTAAATTATCTATATCCTTAAGTTCTATAGAAGTAGAAAATATTAAATAAAATAAAAATTAAGACTATTTAAATAAAGGAAGTAATATTATACTAAGCTACTATAGTAGCTATATAAATAATATAATAATTTTAATAAGCTAGTATAATATAGCCTTCTTAATAAACTAATAATAATTTAGGAAAAGTTTAAGGTTCTTTTAAGTCTAGTAAAGTTAAGAGAGCTTATATATATTTATCTATAACTCCTATAATCCTATAGTATAAAGAAAGCTTCGCTCTAGCTATATTTAATATAATAATAATAATAATAAAAAAGATAAAAGATATAAAAAAACTTAATTATCTATAAAAAGTTAAGGACGGACCTTAAATAAGGATAAATAAAAAGAAAGTACTTAAGAATTAACTATAATAAAACGCTAGAAAGTAGCCTAAGTTAGAATATAAAATATAATATCCTAAAGAAATAGAAGTAAAGTATACTAAAATTTTTAAGAATTAATAATAACTAAGTATTAATAAGTAGCTAAAATTAAAACATAAAATATAATATCTAAGGAAAATAGGAGAAGAGTATATTAAAGTTTTTAAAAATTAATAATAATTAAGCTCTAGTAAGTAGCCTAAATTAAAATATAAAATATAATACCTAAAAGAAATAAAAGTAGAAAGAGAAATAAAAAAAAAAAAAAAATAAAAGTTATATATATAAATATAGCCCCGCAGTATATAAGGGTTAAAGATATAAATAAAATAGAGGAAGAATAATTCTATTCTATAATATCTTATATAAATAAAGTAATTATATTATTTATACTAACTAAAATTTTAACCTAAACTCCTTAAGGCCTAACTTAATAATATATATCTATCCTTCTACAATCTTAAATTACGAAACTATTATAAAATTAACAAATTATATAAGTTCCCTAAGTTTAGTGAAATTTTTATAATCCTTAGAATTAGAGCTAAGATTAAGTTATTTAAATAATAAAGTTTATTATTCCTCTATTAATTTCCTAACCTTTAAGGCGACCCTTTAATCTATAATAGGCCTAAGGGTTAAGGTAAAATTAGTAATATAAATTATAACCTTCTATAATATTAGATAATCCTTTAAAGGAGGGCCCTAAAGAAATAATTCTAATTAATATAATAAGGGACTATAATAAATTTTTAGTAGACTCTTTTTTAAATATCCTTATAATAATACTAATTTAGTAATTATTAGATAAATCTCCTTAAGTCTATATATAGCTCGCGTAAGTTATAGTATTATTAAAACTTACTTAAAAAAGGTAAAAGTAAGTCGCGGTAATAATATTAATTTTAAAAAATATATCTTCCTAAATTAATACTAAAGCTTATAAAAAAAAAGATATAATATATTTATATATTAAAATATAAATAAGATCTAAAAGAGTAAAGAAGATATTAGTAGATACTAGTATTATAATTAAACTTATTAACTTAAGACTTATTAAATCACTATAGCTTTAAGTCTATAAAATAAATAAATAATAGATATTATAGCTAGTAAATAATAATCTAGCTAGAATTTAAAGATATATATAAACCCTAGTTAATATAGCTAGAATTATAGCTATAATATATATATTTATTCTTAGTATAAAAGATATTTATAACCTACTCCTATCTAAGAGATAGATAAGGCGTGTATATATAATTAAAAATTATAATAATTCTATACTTATTATTAAAGGGATAAATAGTTATTCTAAGCTAGTATATAAAGAGGAAGTAAAACCTATAAAGTTTAAAATTATTAAGCCTTTAGTTAATACTTAGGAAATTTTTTTTATAAAAAAAGAGATAGCTAGATTAATAAATAAATTAAATAACCTAAACTTTAATAATAATTATAACCCTATTAATATAAGGAAAGTAAGTAGTTAGTAAGGTACCCTACTTATTAGCTAAAAAAATAATATAAAGAATAATTATAATCCTATTAATATAAGGAAAGTGAGCGACTAGTAAGAAGGAAATATAAAGAATAATTATAATCCTATTAATATAAAGAAAGTAAGTAGCTTATAATAAATAATTCTTTAACTTCCTTATATAAGAAGGATAAAGGAGAATTTATTAACTTCTTTAATAATATTAACCTATTTAAGGCCTTCTTTAATTAGGGGGTTAGATATATTCCTACTACTATAATAAATATATTATTTAAAAAGGAAGCTAGGGTAATTAATATAAATTTAACTCCTATTAAACCTATATCTTTATAGATAATAATTAGGTTCCCTATAAACTAGTATTTAAAGTAAAGAGAATTAAGTATAGTAAATAATAATATAATTAAAAAATAGTTTTAACTAAGTAAAATTATAATTAAATTTATAACTAATATTCTAAAGTATCTAATAAAAGTAAAATAGCTCTTATATACCTAAAAAGATATTTTTATATATATAATATAAAATATAAAGCTAATAGATTTAATATATTATTCTATTAATCTTAAAGTTAATATTTACTTAATATATTAATCTATCTAAAGATATACTCCTAAGGAGAKAGCCTTCGCTATAAAGATATTCCTTAAGATAGAAGAGGCTAGTATAATTCTAAAAACTATTAATAATTAAGGAGCTTAAAGTTAATTCTTATTAAAAAAGAAGGATTTAGATTAATTATAAGTAGTTTATAACTTTATATTTATTAATAAATATATAATTAAGCCGTAATAGCTAATATATAAAATTAATAAAATTATAGATATTATAATTAAGTTAAGATATAATATATTCTTTATAATAAATATATTTAATAAGTATTAAGTAGTCCTACTTAAGAAAGGAGATAAATATAAATTAGAAGTAATTATTTTATATAATTAATATATTTACTTAAGAATAAAATAAGGGTTAAAGGGGGCTTATATAATTTATAACTAATTTAGAGATATTATATTTAGGCCCTTACTAAAAATTATTAAAGTTATAGTAATACTATAAGCGCTAGGTCCTTAAAGTAATAGAAGTATAGTATTTATAATATTTATAAATAATTATATAGGGGTAGGAACCTTATTTAAAAAACTTTTTAACTTCCTCTATAATATATACTTCCCTTAAATAGTATTTAGTCTAATTTACTTAATAAATTAAAAAATATATATCTTTATAGACTCTCTTAAAATAGTTAGATTTATAAAAAGGGCTAATAGCCTCTATTTAATAATAAAATATTAAGAAAAAATAATATTATAAGAGGAGCCTATAAATTAGTAGGAACTTAATATAATTATTTAGTTAATATTATTCTTAAGATACTTTATCCTAGGACGCGCTAAATATATTATAAGATTAAAGAAGGCGTATTTATAGGAAGTGCTAGTAGAACTATTAAGTAGTTAAAATATATTAGAAAATATAAAAGGAGTTAATAATAGTTAAATACTAGCTAATCCTATAATTCCTAATAAATTAAGATAATAGGTATAATAATTAAGAGAGAAAGGACTAAATAATAAAAAAGATCTAGAAAATATAAGAGGAGTTAATAGTAGTTAAATATTAACTAATCCTATAAATCCTAATAAGTTAAGATAATATGCATAATAATTAAAAAAGAAAATATTAGATAATAGAAAAGATTTAGAAAATATAAGAAAAGTTAAAAGTAGTTAAGTACTAGCTAATTCTATAAATCCTATTAAGTTAAGATATAAAACATAACTTTTAAAGAAAATTAAAGTAGAAATAAAAGTAGAAAGGAAAATAAAAGCTATATATATAAATATAACCCTATAGTATATAAGGGAAAAGGGAGTAGAGTATATATAGTTATATAACTCTACTAGGAAATTATAACTTATAGAGCCCTATAACCCTTAAGGCGACTTATAGGAAACATAAGTTTTAGTTAATAAAAAAACTTTTATAAACCTTAATAAAAAATCTTAACTTATTTAATAAAAATTAGTTAGAACCTACTAGGTAGAAAAAAATATATTTAATTAAAATAAGAAATAAAAGACTTTATTCCTCTATATTAAAAAGTATATTTTGGAAAATATAATAAGTAGGATTAATAAAGACCTATAATTATACCTTATTATTAATATTAGTAAATATTACTTTAATAAAATCTTATTTTAGCTTCTAAGTAAGCCTCTTAATATAAAGGCTTTAAAGAAATATAAGATAACCTACTAAATTATAATATTTATTTCTTTTAAGCTTAAGGAAGTAGAGATATAATACTATATTATAAAATAAAAAATATTAATAATAGTATACTATCTAATAGAAGTTAAATACTTTATAATAAAATATATTTATTTAATAATATTCTATATAAACTACTAAGCCCTTAAATTAATTTTAAGGATTAGTATAGATATATATAAGAAAATTATTAAATAAATAAATAGACTAACTAAATATAACTATATTATTTATTATAGGCTATATAAGAGTAATATTATAAGGCTAGTAAATAAAATATCTTAAATATTAAGCTATTATAATTAATATACTATAATTAAGAATAAGGAATATATTGTATAATGGGTCAGGTTTAACCTAACGGGTTTTAGGTTAGGTTTAGGTTAGGTTAAGTTTTAAGTTAAATTTAGGGGTCTAACTAAGAATCTAACCTAAACTTAATTTATTAGTAGGTTTTTAGGTTTAAATCTAATAATCTAATAACTTATTCTAGTATACTAAAATTTATAAGTTATATCYTATATATATTATTTATTAGATTATTTATTAGATTATTAAGGTTCTATAATAATCTAGCTAAGTCTTAGATATATTATTACTATTTAATAAATATAATAGTTTTAGTCTTCTTATTTAGTATTTATTATTTATTAGAGGTAGATATAGATACTTATATTAAATAAGCTCTCTTATTCTAAAATAGACCCTTTATAGAACTTTTTTTATTAATCCTTAGATTAGATACCTAAATAATACTTAATATACCTTAAGTTTATAGCTTTAAGTTTAGAATTATTTATATTARYTTAATTATTATTATCTTCCTTATCTTTATTATTAATATATTAATAGRTTATTATCTTYTYTAGRGCTATCTTATAYTAAAGTAACTTAGAGTTAAGGTCTTTTTTATTAATTATATTATCTTTAAATAGATCTATATAATAATATATATTAATATTCTTTATAAAGTTATATTAATTAAGGATTATAATTAYTYTAAAGGTTTTTARGTTAAAATATTAATTTAACTTATATATATTACTAATAATATTAAAGACTTACTTATAACTAACTCCTACTATAGATGATATAAGTATAGAATAAATAAGAAATATTATATATAGAAATCTAACTAAAAGACTTTTTTATATATTTATTATAGTAGTACCTTTAGTATTATACTTTATAAAGGGTTAGGAGGTGATTATTAGATTAATTATTAGATTAATTATTAGAATAAGATAGTACTTACTTAGATTTTAATAATAATTAAATTTATTTTTAAGTTCTTCCTTTTTTATATATAGGAGAGTATTTAAGTTATTTAAGATAATAAATATAGTTTTTAGTATATCTATAGGTTATAAAGAGGATATATTAAAATTAATTATAGGATAATTATTATAGTCTTATTATAATATATCTTAATATATTTTAGTTTATAATTATTTAYCYTCTTCTACTACCTATAAAGGTTTTTAGAAGATTTAGTTTTTATAAGTAGGGTTAAGTAATATAGCTTTATTATAAAAAGATTTAATAAATAATTAAGTCTTTTAATAATATTTTAATAGTTTAATAGAAGTTATTTTAAGTACTTCTTTTATCTATACCTTCTAAAATATTCTCTTTTATATAAGGCGTCTTATTATAGCGTTTAAGTAGTTAAAGAGTTTATTATATATTTTAAATATTTAGTAGAATATTAGTTATTAAGTAGTACTAATAATCTAGGTATATTTATAGAAAGGTTTAATAATATTAATTAGATATTTTACTTAAGACTACTCTTCTTTTTCTAAGACTAGGAAGCGTGCCTTATATTCTTTAAAAAAGGCATTAAGGTCTACTCTTAGTTGGTGGGTATAGATAAGTATATATAATATAGAATCCTACTAGGTTTTTATATCCTAAAAAAGCGTTAAKACTTTTAATATAATATTAGGTTTACTTTTTATAAAGGAGTTATAGACTAATATATTAAGTCTACCCTTTATAACATCTATCCTTTATATCTATATAGTGTTGAATTGTTCTTTGCATAAAGGACTAGTATTAATATAGACTATTATTTTATAAACCTATATTTAAACTAAAGGTTAGCATAATATGATTATTAGATTAATTATTAGATTAAGTATTTTTATAAATATTAGTAATATATCTTATCTTCTTAAAGTATTTAGGGTATTCTTATTTAATTCCTTATCCTATATTACCTAAAGTTCTTTATTTATTAGAGTAATATAGATTTTATTAAGTAACTTACTAATAATAAGCTAAATTATATATATAAAATATAAAAGATATTTAAAARRTTAARGRTTATTYTYTATATTAYTTAAYYTATAACTTTATTAAAGAGCTTCTAAGATAGCTTATATTATAATATAATTATTTAATATATTATTTATAGTAATAACACTAATAATATCCCTAAGTCTATAGGTTATAATCTCTTTTTTAAGAATAAATATAATCTTCTACTTAGTATAATAGCCTTAAATATATTAAAATATAAAAAGAACTTTATAGTACTCTTAGTCTATATTAATAAAGTATATATTAAGAGCTAGATAATTTTACTTATTTTTTAATAACTAGTTATTATATAATAAAGAGATTTTAGTTTTATTTCTTAAAAACTTAATTAAGAGTAATAAATAAACTTCTTTATACTACTTTAAAATTTTATATTTAATAGTATTCGCGCTTAATAGTTTAGTAAAGGAGTTAAAATATTTATAAGATCTTTAAAGCTTAATATTTTAAATATTTTAAAAGGGTAATTATAGGGAGATAATTATTCGGAGTATCTAAGTATCCTAATTATAATAGGTAAAGTTTTAATTATAGAACTTCTATTTTATACCTTTATTATTCTTTATCTATAACCCTAAGTATTAGTTAGTTATAGCGTAATAAAATAATTAATCTAATAATTAATTTAATATTTAAGTATAAATTTATAATTTATTAATTTATAATATAATAGCTAATATAATTTATTATTTAATTTATAGTACTTACTTAGTTATTAATAATTCTTATTTTCTAGATATATAATTATTCCTAAAAGGCTAATACTCTTTTATAAAGGATATTTTATAGTAAGAGAATACCTTTAATAAATTATTATTAAGGCGCCCTTAAGGACTTAAGCGCCTTTAGAAAAGTATTTTTAAAAAGTAGCTTTTTTTTCTCTTCTTTATATAATCTTTACCTATTTAGTTTCCTTAAGCTTATTTTATTTAAATTATTCTATTTTATTTTATTAATTTATAAAATCCTCTTTCTTCTCCTCCTTATATAGAAAGTAATTTTTATATATATTTATTTTTTTTAAATCTTAATCTAAGCTAGGAGTTATAAAAGTATTTATTATTAATTAATTTAAATATAAATTAAAACCGCTTTTAAATATAATAGAAGTTATAATATTTATATAAAATTAGAGTAAATATAAAATACTTTATTATTATTTAAAAAATTATATTATATAAGTATATTTATTYTATACTCTAGTTAACCTARTAACTATAATTTATTATTATATTTTATTAGCTCTAAGCTTAATTTAAGCCTAGATTTAATATTCTCTTCTTAAAAATTTTTTTTTAGATTTAAAATTTAATCTTAAATTACTTCTTTATACTACTTACTATACCTCCTATAATTATAGATAATTAATAAATATTAAATATAAATACTAATATAGATAATTAATAATAAAGAGATATAAATATTAAGAATATTATTAATTTTATAACTTTTATTTTAAATATAAAGATAACTATAGCTATACCTTTAAAATTATAAGAATTATTAAAGTAAAAAAAAATTATAGTTATATCTTTAAAATTATAAGAATTACTAAAGTAAAAAAAAACTATTATTTATAAAAGTAACTCTTAACTTAAAATATTAAAAGGATATTAGAAACTAAAAGCTTTTAACTTAATAATATAGTTATCCCCTAAGGATTACTATAAGTAGAAGAGAAGAAATAAATTAGCCTTAATAATCTTAATACCTTTTATATAATAATAATTTATTTATATTAATCTAATTATCTCTTAGCTAAGGCCTTCTAAGAAATTAAATAATATTAGAAATCTATTAATTTATTTATATTAAGGAGACTATTTACCTATATTATTTATGAGGTTATATATATAGTAGGACTTAACTAAAATATTTAAATATAAACATCTACTTTAGAAGCTTTATAAGAGGTAATAAAAATATATCTTATTATAAAGTTTAATAATAAGCTTCTATAATATTTARATTTTAATTAATTAYTAAATAACYTAGTAAGYAACCTTTATATAATTTATTATAAAARAATAATTYTAATAYARAAGGATATAATACTTATATAATTAATATAAAAGGTTATTATAGGAATAGAGGGAAGTAAGGATTAAAATATTAATTAGTTATATTAATTATTTAATAATTAATCTAATAYTAAYRTRATACTTATAGCCTTATATAATTATATTTACTAAGTAACCCCTTATTYTATTATTARCTTTATARGAATAARCTTAAATTACTTAAAATCTTCTAAATACTCCTTATACTTAAAGTAATTAATTATAAGATTATATATAAATTTTATCTTTTTAAGGTCTTAATTAGGAATCTACCTATACTTTATATAATTATAGTTATTAGGCTATTAATTACTAAGGCTTAGATATTTAATTTATTTATTATTACTACTTAAGGTCTAAGCTATTAGATTTTACTATATARTACGCTCTTTCTCTATAAAATATTTATATAAAAAGAGCCTCTTTATATAGATAAATTTAGTTTAGTAAAAATATATATATATTAACTAAATATCTTAATTATTAGATTAATTATTAGAATAGATTTATTATCTTATTATAAATAATCTTTCTATAATTAATAAAACAGCTAATCTAAAAAATTATAAATATATATAAATAAATTCTTAGTATATAAGTAAAGTACYTATAAATTAAAAGTTAGAATTATATATATTTTTAAAAATTCTTAATACTAATATATATTAATCTTATACTATAGTATCCCTTAGACTTTATATTAACTAAAATATCTCTATTTATAGAGTAGTAAGATAATTATAAAATATTAATAAATATATATATTAAGGAAACTTATTTATCTTATATTTTTTCTTTATATCTTAAATATAGTAATATCTAGCTYTATATTTATTAATATATYTATAATAAATTTAAATTTACCTTAATCTATATATATTAGGTAGGCTTAGTATTTTAAGTTATCTTTTAGTTCCTCCTCTATTATATTAACCTAGAGGCCYTATAGGTTTAGTAATTTAGGATTATTAATACYTAATTTAATAATTAAGCTAGCGTTATATATTATTAAAAGTTATARGGTARTTATATTARTATATTARYYAYARATAATTCTACTTATTAGAATAGTTATTAGATTAATTATTAAATTTATTAAGCTTATATTTACTATTAATATAAGATTAATTACTTATTATTATTTATTATTTATTATTTCTAAGCTTTTATAGCTAACTARTATTARGCTATTTTTAARAGCTTCTTYTTTAAATATAATATAATATTTATATCTCTTACTTTARCTTTAAATAGTAARTATTTATTYYTTATTAACTTAAAAACTTACTCTCTAGCTTACTTTATATAAAGATTTATTAAGAGTAGTATTAGATTCTTTTACCTACTAACTATCTTAAGTTATACCTTAAAAATATAGTTTTATAGTTCTCTATAACTAATTAATAATCTAATAATTAATTTAATAATTATTTTATTAGGAAGCTTATYTATATCTAATAATCCTATATTTAAATTATTTATAATAATATTCTTAGCTACTTYTTATTTAACTTTACTTATAATAGTATCTCTAGCTTCTTCTTCTTTTATAAGGAAATTATTAAGCTTTATATYTAAATAATATAATAATCTAGAAGTATTAAAGTAAATATTAAAGTAAATATTTAAAATTTATAAGTATAAAGGTTAGGAAAATATAGAAAAGAGAAAATTATAAATATTAAAATAAAGAAATCCTAAATAATAATATATTAGTATATTAGTATAGTACTAATATAGTTTAAGTATCTATAATTTACTTTTTACTCTATATCCTTATTTTAATTTCTAAATCTATTTTCCCTTTTATAAAGTATATATAATAATCTAATCTTAGTTAATAAGTATTTTTTTTTCTATTTCTTTAAATATTCTTAAAGATTAATGTTAAGATTATTAATATATATAAGTCTAAGTCTCTTAATATTATAAATAAGTAARGTTAAAATAAGTTTTTCTAAAAATACTTATATTAACTTATTTTTATAAACGTTATTAATATATATTATAATATTACTGTAAAGTGATTATTAAATTAATTATTAGATTGATTATTAGATTAATTATTAGATTTCTTATATTAAAAAATATTAAATTTAATTTCTCTTYTTCTATTAGTTTAGTAAGAATAAAGATATTTAYTAAATTAAATATAATATTCTAAATATTTAATAGGTTAACTTATAATAGATAATCTTCTTTTATTTAAATTATCTAATTTATTTAATTTAAGTAAGGATAATTTAACTAGGATATTAAATATAAATCTAAATATAAATCTACTTAATTTAAGCTTAGAGATACTTAGTAATTTAATTCTACTAAATATAAATCTTATAAAGGCTYTATAATTTATTCTTATATAATATAATATCTTATTTATTAATCTAATATTTTTARTATTATRAGAAGATATTAAGCTAGGAGTTATAATATTATTAAAAATTTTAAACTAGATTTTAATATTATAATTTAGTATATTTATTATAAATCTAAAATTAAATTATTAATATAAATAATATTAGAGTACTTTAAGA